>OZ038381.1:11003983-11519301 GCA_964036045.1 Eutreptiella sp. 'Long Island Sound 2002'
CAGTCATTTCGCGTCTTTGGCACGGGTTGTGAACGGCCCTAAGCAAAGCTAGAGACTGCAAAAAACGTCCTTCCGTATCCTAGTAGGCATATACTGTCACAACATCCCCACTCACATCCTCGGAGTGGGTACCACGGGGTCACCGAGGTCGCCAAAACCGCCAACATAGCAAAAATGGCTGGAAAGTGCATAAACTGCATAAGCGCTCGTCCCACTCCGCCCCATACAAACCCTATGGAGTCGGGACCCGGAAACACTTTTTCGGCTCAAAATCGAAAAAAACCAAAAGATTCATGATTTGCGACCCAAAAAAAGGGGGGGTCATTTTTTGACCCCCCCCCCCACCCCCACCCCCCCCCCCCTCCGTGAAAACCTCAAAAAAGTGGGTTCAAGTGGGGGGGTCTAGGGGGGTCCGGACCCAAAACTCATTGGGGGATGCGTTTATTGGACAAAATAATGATTTTTACAAGGGGTTAAACTAACAATTCAACCCCTTGGGGTAGGGTACGCGAATAGGCCCAAAAAGGCCAAAATGGGGGGGTATGTGGCATTTTCCCCTATATACGCCTGCCTGGCTTTGATCTAACAACCTCTGCGAGGTGATTCTATTGCCTTCGGCAATTCCACCTCGCAGAGAATCTACCCCAAAAGGGTCCCAGGTTCCCACCCCCCCCCCCCCCCCCCCCGGACCAAATACCCAAATAGGGTGAAAAACATGTAAATACGGCCTAAAACATGCTTTACATAGCTTGGATGGTCATTTTAGGTGGTCACAATATCAAAAAAACAAGTTTCGAAAACTTCGATTTTTGAGCTGCCCAGGTTGAAAAACTGCATAAGCCAGGTTGTGTACTGGCCCAGTCACTAGGCCATTATTGGTGGAAACAGTCATTTGGCGTCTTTGGCACGGGTTGTGGACGGCCCCAGGCAAGGCTAGAGACTGCAAAAAACGTCCTTCCGTATCCTAGTAGGCATATACTGTCACAACATCCCCACTTGCACCCCTCAGAGTAGGTACCACGGGGTCACCAAGGTCGACGAACATAGCAAAAATGGCTGAAAAAGTGCATAAACTGCATAAGCGCTCGTCCCACTCCGCCCATACAAACCCCATAGAGTCGGGACCCGGAAAAACTTCTTCGGCTCAAAATCGAAAAAAACCAAAAGATTCATGATTTTCGACCCAAAAAAAGGGGGGTCATTTTTGACCCCCCCCCCCACCCCCCACCCCCCCCCCCCTCCCTCAAAACCTGAAAAAAGTGGGTTTCAAGTGGGGGGGGTCTGGGGCGTCCGGACCAAAAACTCATTGGGGGATGCGATTATTGGACAAAATAATGATTTTACAAGGGGTTAAACTAACAATTCAACCCCTTGGGGTAGGGTACGCGAATAGCCCCAAAATGGCCAAAATGGGGGGGTATGTGGCGTTTTCCCCATATATACGCCTGACTGGCTTTGATCTAACAACCTCTGCGAGGTGATTCTATTGCCTTCGGCAAGTCCACCTCGCAGAGAATCTACCGCGAGCAACACACACCCAAAAAGGGTGGAAACTACATAAATACGGGCTAAAACATGCTTTACATACCTTGGATGATCATTTTAGGTGATCACGGTATCAAAAAAACAAGTTTCAAAAACTTCCATTTTTGAGCTGCCCAGGGTGACAACTGCATAAGCAGGTTGTGTACCAATCCCTTGGGAGCCCCCCCCCCCCCTGGACCTAATACCCAAATCGGGTGAAAAACACGTAAATACGGCCTAAAACATGCTTTACATACCTTGGATGGTCATTTTAGGTGATCACAATATCAAAAAAACAAGTTTCAAAAACTTCCAATTTTGAGCTGCCAGCGTGAAAACTGCATAAGCAGGTTGTGTACCGGCCCATTCACTAGGCCATTATTGGTGGAAACAGCCATTTCGCGTCTTTGGCACGCGTTGTGAACGGCCCTAGGCAAAGCTACAGACTGCAAAAAACGTCCTTCCGTATCCTAGTAGGCATATACTGTCACAATATCCCCACTCACACCCCTCAAGGTGGGTACCACGGGGTCAACGAGGTCGCCACAACCGCCAACATAGCAAAAATGGCTGAAAAGTCCAATCCCTTGGGAGCCCCCCCCCCCCCCCCGGACCAAATACCCAAATAGGGTGAGAAACATGTTAAATACGGCCTAAAACATGCTTTACATACTTGGATGGTCATTTTGGGTGGTCAGAATATCAAAATAACAAGTTTCAAAAACTTCCATTTTTGAGCTGCCCAGGGTACTGCATAAGCAGGTTGTGTACCCATCCCTTGGGAGACCCCCCCCCCCGGACTAACTAGCTTGGATGATCATTTTGAGTGGTCACAATGTCAAAAAAACAAAGTTCGAAAACTTCGATTTTTGAGCTGCCCAGGGTGAAAAACTGCATTAGCAGGTTGTGTACCGGCCCATTCACTAGGCCATTATTGGTGGAAACAGCCATTTCGCGTCTTTGGCACGCGTTGTGAACGGCCCTAGGCAAAGCTACAGACTGCAAAAAACGTCCTTCCGTATCCTAGTAGGCATATACTGTCACAATATCCCCACTCACACCCCTCAAGGTGGGTACCACGGGGTCAACGAGTCGCCACAACCGCCAACATAGCAAAAATGGCTCAAAAGTCCAATCCCTTGGGAGCCCCCCCCCCCCCCCCCGGACCAAATACCGAAATAGGGTGAGAAACATGTAAATACGGCCTAAAACATGCTTTACATACCTTGGATGGTCATTTTGGGTGGTCAGAATATCAAAAAAGTAAGTTTCAAAAACTTCCATTTTTGAGCTGCCCAGGGTGACAAACTGCATAAGCAGGTTGTGTACCAATCCCTTGGGAGCCCCCCCCCCCCCCCCCTGGACCTAATACCCAAATCGGGTGAAAAACACGTAAATACGGCCTAAAACATGCTTTACATACCTTGGATGGTCATTTTAGGTGATCACAATATCAAAAAAACAAGTTTCAAAAACTTCCAATTTTGAGCTGTCCGGGGTGAAAAACTGCATAAGCAGGTTGTGCACCCGTCCCTTGGGAGACCCCCCCCCCCCCGACCTGATACCCAAATAGGGTGAAAACCACGTAAATGTGGCCTAAAACATGCTTTCCATAGCTTGGATGGTCATTTTAGGTGGTCACAATATCAAAAAAAAAAGTTTCCAAAACTTCGATTTTTGAGCTGCCCAGGGTGAAAACTGCATAAGCAGGTTGTGTACCTCCCCATTCACTAGGCCATTATTGGTGGAAACAGTCATTTCGTGTCTTTGGCACGGGTTGTGAACGGCCATAAGCAAGGCTACAGACTGCAAAAAACGTCCTTTCGTATCCTAGTAGGCATATACTGTCACAACATCCCCACTCGCACCCCTCAAGGTGGGTACCACGGGGTCACCGAGGTCGCCAAAACCGCCAACGTACCAAAAATGGCTGAAAAAGTGCATAAACTGCATAAGCGCTCGTCCCACTCCGCCCCATACAAACCCCATAGAGTCGGGACCCGGAAAAACTTTTTCGGCTCAAAATCGAAAAAAACCAAAAGATTCATGATTTTCGACCCAAAAAAAGGGGGGGTCATTTTTTGACCCCCCCCCCACCCCCCACCCCCCCCCCCCCTCCTCAAAACCTGAAAAAAGTGGGTTTCAAGTGGGGGGGGTCTGGGGGCGTCCGGACCAAAAACTCATTGGGGGATGCGATTATTGGACAAAATAATGATTTTACAAGGGGTTAAACTAACAATTCAACCCCTTGGGGTAGGGTACGCGAATAGCCCCAAAATGGCCAAAATGGGGGGGTATGTGGCGTTTTCCCCATATATACGCCTGACTGGCTTTGATCTAACAACCTCTGCGAGGTGATTCTATTGCCTTCGGCAAGTCCACCTCGCAGAGAATCTACCGCGAGCAAAACACACCCAAAATAGGATGGAAACTACATAAATACGGGCTAAAACATGCTTTACATACCTTGGATGATCATTTTAGGTGATCACGGTATCAAAAAAACAAGTTTCGAAAACTTCGATTTTTTGAGCGGCCCAGGGTGGAAAACTGCATAAGGTTGTGTACCAATCCCTTGGGAGCCCCCCCAACCCCCGGGACCTAATACCCAAATAGGGTGAAAAACATGTACATACGGCCTAAAACATGCTTTACATACCTTGGATGGTCATTTTAGGTGGTCACAATACCAAAAAAACAAGTTTCGAAAACTTCGATTTTTGAGCTGCCCAGGGTGAAAAACTGCATAAGCAGGTTGTGTACCCATCCCTTGGGAGACCCCCCCCCCCGGACTAACTAGCTTGGATGATCATTTTGAGTGGTCACAATGTCAAAAAAACAAAGTTCGAAAACTTCGATTTTTGAGCTGCCCAGGGTGAAAAACTGCATTAGCAGGTTGTGTACCGGCCCATTCACTAGGCCATTATTGGTGGAAACAGCCATTTCGCGTCTTTGGCACGCGTTGTGAACGGCCCTAGGCAAAGCTACAGACTGCAAAAAATCTCCTTCCGTATCCTAGTAGGCATATACTGTCACAATATCCCCACTCACACCCCTCAAGGTGGGTACCACGGGGTCAACGAGGTCGCCACAACCGCCAACATAGCAAAAATGGCTGAAAAGTCCAATCCCTTGGGAGCCCCCCCCCCCCCCCCCCCGGACCAAATACCCAAATAAGGTGAGAAACATGTAAATACGGCCTAAAACATGCTTTACATACCTTGGATGGTCATTTTGGGTGGTCAGAATATCAAAAAAACAAGTTTCAAAAACTTCCATTTTTGAGCTGCCCAGGGTGAAAAACTGCATAAGCAGGTTGTGTACCCATCCCTTGGGAGACCCCCCCCCCCGGACTAACTAGCTTGGATGATCATTTTGAGTGGTCACAATGTCAAAAAAACAAAGTTCGAAAACTTCGATTTTTGAGCTGCCCAGGGTGAAAAACTGCATTAGCAGGTTGTGTACCGGCCCATTCACTAGGCCATTATTGGTGGAAACAGCCATTTCGCGTCTTTGGCACGCGTTGTGAACGGCCCTAGGCAAAGCTACAGACTGCAAAAAACGTCCTTCCGTATCCTAGTAGGCATATACTGTCACAATATCCCCACTCACACCCCTCAAGGTGGGTACCACGGGGTCAACGAGGTCGCCACAACCGCCAACATAGCAAAAATGGCTCAAAAGTCCAATCCCTTGGGAGCCCCCCCCCCCCCCCCCGGACCAAATACCGAAATAGGGTGAGAAACATGTAAATACGGCCTAAAACATGCTTTACATACCTTGGATGGTCATTTTGGGTGGTCAGAATATCAAAAAAACAAGTTTCAAAAACTTCCATTTTTGAGCTGCCCAGGGTGACAAACTGCATAAGCAGGTTGTGTACCAATCCCTTGGGAGCCCCCCCCCCCCCTGGACCTAATACCCAAATCGGGTGAAAAACACGTAAATACGGCCTAAAACATGCTTTACATACCTTGGATGGTCATTTTAGGTGATCACAATATCAAAAAAACAAGTTTCAAAAACTTCCAATTTTGAGCTGTCCGGGGTGAAAAACTGCATAAGCAGGTTGTGCACCTGTCCCTTGGGAGACCCCCCCCCCCCCCGACCTGATACCCAAATAGGGTGAAAACCACGTAAATGTGGCCTAAAACATGCTTTCCATAGCTTGGATGGTCATTTTAGGTGGTCACAATATCAAAAAAAAAAGTTTCCAAAACTTCGATTTTTGAGCTGCCCAGGGTGAAAACTGCATAAGCAGGTTGTGTACCTCCCCATTCACTAGGCCATTATTGGTGGAAACAGTCATTTCGTGTCTTTGGCACGGGTTGTGAACGGCCATAAGCAAGGCTACAGACTGCAAAAAACGTCCTTTCGTATCCTAGTAGGCATATACTGTCACAACATCCCCACTCGCACCCCTCAAGGTGGGTACCACGGGGTCACCGAGGTCGCCAAAACCGCCAACGTACCAAAAATGGCTGAAAAAGTGCATAAACTGCATAAGCGCTCGTCCCACTCCGCCCCATACAAACCCCATAGAGTCGGGACCCGGAAAAACTTTTTCGGCTCAAAATCGAAAAAAACCAAAAGATTCATGATTTTCGACCCAAAAAAAGGGGGGGTCATTTTTTGACCCCCCCCCCCCCACCCCACCCCCCCCCCTCCCTCAAAACCTGAAAAAAGTGGGTTTCAAGTGGGGGGGTCTGGGGGCGTCCGGACCAAAAACTCATTGGGGGATGCGATTATTGGACAAAATAATGATTTTACAAGGGGTTAAACTAACAATTCAACCCCTTGGGGTAGGGTACGCGAATAGCCCCAAAATGGCCAAAATGGGGGGGTATGTGGCGTTTTCCCCATATATACGCCTGACTGGCTTTGATCTAACAACCTCTGCGAGGTGATTCTATTGCCTTCGGCAAGTCCACCTCGCAGAGAATCTACCGCGAGCAAAACACACCCAAAATAGGATGGAAACTACATAAATACGGGCTAAAACATGCTTTACATACCTTGGATGATCATTTTAGGTGATCACGGTATCAAAAAAACAAGTTTCGAAAACTTCGATTTTTGAGCTGCCCAGGGTGGAAAACTGCATAAGGTTGTGTACCAATCCCTTGGGAGCCCCCCCAACCCCCGGGACCTAATACCCAAATAGGGTGAAAAACATGTACATACGGCCTAAAACATGCTTTACATACCTTGGATGGTCATTTTGGGTGGTCACAATACCAAAAAAACAAGTTTCGAAAACTTCCATTTTTGAGCTGCCCAGGGTGAAAAACTGCATAAGCAGGTTGTGTACCCATCCCTTGGGAGACCCCCCCCCCCGGACTAACTAGCTTGGATGATCATTTTGAGTGGTCACAATGTCAAAAAAACAAAGTTCAAAGACTTCGATTTTTGAGCTGCCCAGGGTGAAAAACTGCATAAGCAGGTTGTGTACCGGCCCATTCACTAGGCCATTATTGGTGGAAACAGCCATTTCGCGTCTTTGGCACGCGTTGTGAACGGCCCTAGGCAAAGCTACAGACTGCAAAAAACGTCCTTCCGTATCCTAGTAGGCATATACTGTCACAATATCCCCACTCACACCCCTCAAGGTGGGTACCACGGGGTCAACGAGGTCGCCACAACCGCCAACATAGCAAAAATGGCTCAAAAGTCCAATCCCTTGGGAGCCCCCCCCCCCCCCCCCCGGACCAAATACCGAAATAGGGTGAGAAACATGTAAATACGGCCTAAAACATGCTTTACATACCTTGGATGGTCATTTTGGGTGGTCAGATATCAAAAAAACAAGTTTCAAAAACTTCCATTTTTGAGCTGCCCAGGGTGAAAAACTGCATAAGCAGGTTGTGTACCCATCCCTTGGGAGACCCCCCCCCCCGGACTAACTAGCTTGGATGATCATTTTGAGTGGTCACAATGTCAAAAAAACAAAGTTCGAAAACTTCGATTTTTGAGCTGCCCAGGGTGAAAAACTGCATTAGCAGGTTGTGTACCGGCCCATTCACTAGGCCATTATTGGTGGAAACAGCCATTTCGCGTCTTTGGCACGCGTTGTGAACGGCCCTAGGCAAAGCTACAGACTGCAAAAAACGTCCTTCCGTATCCTAGTAGGCATATACTGTCACAATATCCCCACTCACACCCCTCAAGGTGGGTACCACGGGGTCAACGAGGTCGCCACAACCGCCAACATAGCAAAAATGGCTCAAAAGTCCAATCCCTTGGGAGCCCCCCCCCCCCCCCCCCGGACCAAATACCGAAATAGGGTGAGAAACATGTAAATACGGCCTAAAACATGCTTTACATACCTTGGATGGTCATTTTGGGTGGTCAGAATATCAAAAAAACAAGTTTCAAAAACTTCCATTTTTGAGCTGCCCAGGGTGACAAACTGCATAAGCAGGTTGTGTACCCATCCCTTGGGAAACCCCCCCCCCCGGACCTAATACCCAAATAGGGTGAAAAACACGTAAATGCGGCCTAAAACATGCTTTACATACCTTGGATGGTCATTTTAGGTGGTCACAATATCAAAAAAGTAAGTTTCAAAAACTTCGATTTTTGAGCTGCCCAGCGTGAAAAACTGCATAAGCAGGTTGTGTACCGGCCCATTCACTAGGCCATTATTGGTGGAAACAGTCATTTCGCGTCTTTGGCACGGGTTGTGAATGGCCCTAAGCAAGGCTAGAGACCACAAAAAACGTCCTTCCGTATCCTAGTAGGCATATATTGTCACAACATCCCCACTAGCACCCCTCAAAGTAGGTACCACAGGGTCACCGTGGTCGCCAAAACCGCCAACATAGCAAAAATGGTTGAAAAGTGCATAAACTGCATAAGCGCTCGTCCCACTCCGCCCCATACAAACCCTATGGAGACGGGACCCGGAAACACTTTTTCGGCTCAAAATCAAAAAACACCAAAAGATTCATGATTTTCGACCCAAAAAAAGGGGGGGTCATTTTTTTGACATTTTTGACCCCCCCCCCCCCCCACCCACCCCCACCCCCCCCTAAAAAGTGGGTTTCAAGTAGGGGGGGTTTGGGGGGGTCCAGACCAAAAACTCATTGGGGGATGCATTTATTGGACAAAATAATGATTTTACAAGGGGTTAAACTAACAATTCAACCCCTTGGGGTAGGGTACGCGAATAGGCCCAAATGGGGGGGTATGTGGCGTTTTCCCCATATATACGCTGGCTTTGATCTAACAACCTCTGCGAGGTGATTTCCTACCTCTTCTATGATCATCAAGTTTCGAAAACTTCCATTTTTGAGCTGTCCGGGTTGAAAAACTGCATAAGCAGGTTGTGCACCCGTCCCTTGGGAGACCCCCCCCCCCCCCCGGACTCAACACCCAAATAGGGTGAAAAACACGTAAATACGGCCTAAAACATGCTTTACATACCTTGGATGGTCATTTTAGGTGATCACAATATCAAAAAAAAAAGTTTCAAAAACTTCGATTTTTGAGTTGTCCGGGTTGAAAAACTGCATAAGCAGGTTGTGCACCCGTCCCTTGGGAGACCCCCCCCCCCCCCCCCCGGACCTAACACCCAAATAGGGTGAAAAACACGCAAATACGGCCTAAAACATGCTTTGCATAGCTTGTATGGTCATTTTAAGTGGTCACAACATCAAAAAACAAGTTTCGAAAACTTCGATTTTTGAGCTGCCCATAGTGAAAAAGTGCATAAGCAGGTTGTGTACCAATCCCTTGGAAGACCCCCCCCCCGGACCTAATACCCAAATCGGGTGAAAAACACGTAAATACGGCCTAAAACATGCTTTACATAGCTTGGATGGTCATTTTAGGTAATCACGATGTCAAAAAAGTAAGTTTCGGAAACTTCGATTTTTGAGCTGTCCAGGGTAAAAAACCGCATAAGCAGGTTGTGTACCAGCCCATTCACTAGCCATTATTGGTGGAAAGAGCTATTTTGCGTTTTTGGCACGGGTTGTGAACGGCCCTAAGCAAGGCTAGAGACTGCAAAAAACGTCCTTCCGTATACTAGGAGGCAGATACTGTCACAACATCCCCACTCACATCCCTCAAAGTGGATACCACGGGGTCACCGAGGTCGCCAAAACCGCCAACATAGCAAAAATGGCTGAAAAAGTGCATAAACTGCATAAGCGCTCGTCCCACTCCGCCCCATACAAACCCTATGGAGTCGGGACCCGGAAACACTTTTTCGGCTCAAAATCAAAAAAAACCAAAAGATTCATGATTTTCGACCCAAAAAAAGGGGGGGTCATTTTTTGACCCCCCCCCCACCCCCACCCCCCCACCCCCCCCCCCTCCCTCAAAACCTGAAAAAAGTGGGTTTCAAGTGGGGGGGGGTCTGGGGGGGTCCGGACCAAAAACTCATTGGGGGATGCGTTTATTGGACAAAATAATGATTTTACAAGGGGTTAAACCAACAATTCAACCCCTTGGGGTAGGGTACGCGAATAGGCCCAAAAAGGCCAAAATGGGGGGGTATGTGGCGTTTTCCCCATATATACGCCTGCCTGGCTTTGATCTAATAACCTTCGCGAGGTGATTGGATGAAAAACATGTAAATACGGCCAAAAACATGCTTTATATAGCTTGGATGGTCATTTTAGGTGGTCACAATATCAAAAAAATAAGTTTCGAAAACTTCGATTTTTGAGCTGCCCAGGGTGAAAAACTGCATAAAGCAGGTTGTGTACAAAAAATTCTTTGGGAACCCCCCCCCCCCCCCCCGGACCTGATACCCAAATTGGATGAAAAACATGTAAATCCGGCCTAAAACATGCTTTATATAGCTTGGATGGTCATTTTAGGTAATCACGGTATCAAAAAAGTAGGTTTCGAAAACTTCGATTTTTGAGCTGCCCAAGGTGAAAAACTGCATAAGCAGGTTGTGTACCGGCCCATTCACTAGGCCATTATTGGTGGAAACAGCCATTTCGCGTCTTTGGCACGGGTTGTGACCGGCTCTCAGCAAGGCTAGAGACCACAAAAAACGTCCTTCTGTATCCTAGTAGGCATATATTGTCACAACATCCCCACTCACACCCCTCAGAGTGGATACCACGGGGTCACCGAGGTCGCCAAAACCGCCAACATAGCAAAAATGGCTGAAAAGTGCATAAACTGCAGAAGCGCTCGTCCCACTCCGCCCCATACAAACCCCATAGAGTCGGGACCCAGGAACACTTTTTCGGCTCAAAATCGAAAAAAACCAAAAGATTCATGATTTCCGACCCAAACAAAGGGGGGGTCATTTTTTCGACATTTTTGACCCCCCCCCCCCACCCCCCCCCTCCCTCAAAGTGGCTGTCAAGTGGGGGGGGTCTGGGGGGGTCCGGACCAAAAACTCATTGGGGGATGCATTTATTGGACAAAATAATGATTTTACAAGGGGTTAAACTAACAATGCAACCCCTTGGGGTAGGGTACGCGAATAGGCCCAAAAAGGCCAAAATGGGGGGGTATGTGGCGTTTTCCCATATATACGCCTGCCTGGCTTTGATCTAACAACCTCTGCGAGGTGATTTTTGAGCTTCCCAAGGTGAAAAACTGGATAAACAGGTTGTGTACAGGCCCATTCACTAGGCCATTATTGGTGGAAACAGTCATTTCGCGTCGTTGGCACAGGCATTTGACCGGCCCTCGGCATAGCTACAGGCTGCAAAAAACGTTTTTCCGTATCCTAGTAGGCATATACTGTCACAATATCCCCACTCGCACCCCTCGGAGTGGGTACCACGGTGTCACCGAGGTCGCCAAAACCGCCAACATACCAAAAATGGCTGAAAAGTGAATAAACTGCATAAGCGCTCGTCCCACTCCGCCCCATACAAACCCTATAGAGTCGGGACCCGGAAACACTTTTTCGGATCAAAATCGAAAAAAACCAAAAGATTCCTGATTTTCGACCCAAAAAAAGGGGGGGTCATTTTTTTGGACATTTTTGACCCCCCCCCACCCCCCCCCCCCCCACCCCCCCACACCTCCCTGAAAACCTCAAAAAAGTGGGTTTCAAGTGGGGTGGGTCTGGGGGGGTCTGGGGGGGTCCGGACCAAAAACTCATTAGGGGATGCGTTCATTGGACAAAATAATGATTTTACAAGGGGTTAAACTAACAATTCAACCCCTTGGGGTAGGGTACGCGAATAGGCCCAAAATGGCCAAAATGGGGGGGTATGTGGCGTTTTCCCCATATATACGCCTGCCTGGCTTTGATCTAACAACCTCTGCGAGGTGATTTTGGGGCTTTTGCAGGAGCCATGGCACGCGCTACATGGGCTTGGCAGCCACTACGTGGGCCCCCATGGGTGCTCAAGTACCCGTATTATCACCAAATGATCACCCAAACCAATCCTAGGGGCAACGGAAGGTAGTCATGAAAAAGCGAATTTCAAAAAAACCTTCACGTGCCACTAAACAGCCTATCCGGCGTGAAAACGGCTAAGTCCTCATTGGCGAGGGGCCATATAGGGGGGGGTGACTGGGGGTATCTAGAGTTGGGACCCGGGACCCCCGCCATGGGTTAGGGGGTCCATATACAACAAAAAAGTTCTTCAGGACCCAGGTCCAAATACACACACAGCGGCCACAACACACAAAGAAGTTTTGACCACCCCCCCACCCCCCCCCAAAAAAGGGTACCCGGGTGCGGGGGGGTACGTGGGTCAAAATCCAGAAAATCATTGGGGGATCATTTTTGGTCCTAAAATGTCGATTTTACAGGGGGTTACACGTTAGAAACCATACATTGAGGTATGCTACGCGAACGACCCCAAAAAAGGGGGGTATACGGCGCTCGCGCCTGCGCTTGATCTAACAACCTCTCTTCGAAGTGATTTTTTTTACCCCAGTTGTGTATGTTCAAAATGATCAGCGCGCCATGGGGATCATTTTGAGGTATGTATGTTGGGGTACCCACGGACCCCCCCCCACCCTGGGGATCGCGGCGGCTGACCGGCTGACCCACCAACCTCCCCCCACCTCCAGAACCCCAAAACTTTTCGCACCCGGTTGGGGTCTAGAATTTGAACAGGCCGTCCCCCTCGATATGGCCTCCATGCAGCACAACCGTCACCTGAACCACAGCACCAGGCCTCAGGCCCCTCTGCCTGTTCTTCAGATCGCGACCAAGTTCTGCAATGCGTTCTTCACCAGCGTGCAGTAGCCAGCAACCCCCAATGCGGAAGCCATGCAGCGGTCGCACCCAAAGCAGCCACGGGGGGATGTCAATCGGGGGGGGGTGCCGTACGGGCTCAGTGGATGTGCCGGTTGGTACTTGCTCTGGAGGGTTCGCGTGCTGGACGAGGACGCACATCATGGCACCAACGGCATGGCCGCACACCAATCTGACGGAGATACTGAGTCCCCCGTATCCGCTCGTGGAAGGAGGCCTGCTCATGATATTTTATCTATCCATACATGACATACAGAACCACTGAGGAGAACTAGGCCTCTGCATATGTAGGTTTTGTGCGTCATTCCCGCTGCCAAGCGCAGCAGCATTGCGGTGCTCATGTGAATATGGCAGAAGTATCGTCTTTGAAATTATAGCTTTTTGTCACAGTGTGGCACTGTTTTCAAGCATCAGCACAAAGTTGAATGATAACATCCGCCGCCCTCAGCATAAGCTTGGCTTGGACGGTGATATTTAGGATTTGCTCCTGTGATTGTGCTGCCAGTGGACCATGTTGTACGATGCAAAGAAGAATGGCTAGCCCCCTGTCAAGGCGTGTTTTTCCTTGAGTGTTCAGGAGGGTTGTTTACGCCATCGCAATTTTTCCAAAATTGTCTGCAATTTCTTGAGGTTACACACAGTTCTGGCAGCAGCAAACTCATTGGCTCCCGCTGTTGTGGAATTTCTGGACCTCGTTCTTTTTCGCATTGTGCTTTCAGTTCGTAGTTATGGCAACCTGAAAATTGCTCTGCGGGGACGCCTGCCGAAGGAGGGGGGGGGGGGTTGGAGAAATGGGGTTCCGTGTCAGGCCCTTTGTTTTGTGTAAGAACGGATGTTGGCGCCAAAGGCACAGGAACACAAAATTTGGCCCAAAAAAGTTTTTTGGGCCAATAATCCCCCCCCCCCCCACATTTGAGTAGTCAAAGTGATCAGCGCAATGTGGGTATCATTTTGAGCATAGATTTTGGGTTGACCCCCTCCCCCCCGGCACGGCAGGTCGGGCACCCCCGCCCTGAACCCCCCCCCTCCCGTCACGGCGGCCAAGGAGGGAGGGGGGGGGATTGGGAAAATGGGCTCCCGTGTCACCCCCCCCCCCCTGCAGAGCAATTTTCTTCCCGCCTATTCGAGTTCATGCTCTAGTGGATCAGTAACTCCTGGCGCAACCACTCGTCAAAAAGAATCGCGCCAGGCTGGGGATTTCAACCTTGCTTTGAGTTTTGCTTGCCCATCTTCAGTTTTGTACATCGTTCCAGTCAACCACTGGACCAGAGCAACAGTGCACGTGCACGTCTTTGTCTCCAAAAGGGCACTCTGTCAGCATCTCCAAAGGGGGTGCCCTACTTTTTAATGCAGCTGCGGGCTCCCAATCTTCTCATTGGAACCTTTGAACCCTGGCACAGTCCCACAGACATTCAACAGACATGATCACGTTTGCGATCTTGTTTTGGTGTGCAATGCTGGTTTTGCAATCAGGCCGTGTGGTTTGCCATGTCATCACCCAAGGTCACCCAACGTAATCCAAGGTCATTGGGAAACGGAGCCATTGACTGATCCAGCCTTGGCATGTCCATAGCTGCACTGCACTCGTGAGCCAAATGTGACGTACTATGAGCTTTATCAATTCTATTTGAGGGGTGTGAAGCGCCGTCACGCTTGGTGATGAATAGTTGGACTATCAATAGGTAGCAGGGACAAGGAAAAAATCCTGTTACCCGCATTTGTGGCAATACCGTCCCTTGCCTGCTAATCGACGCCTGCGTCTCATGAATCATCTATGACACCCAATAGAAATCTGCAATGCTCCAGGCCTTCCAATGCATCTTCTACATTCTGTGCATATGCCAAGGGACAGATATGGTGGAGACAACGTGCCCATATTGAGCAGGGTATGTAGAGCTTCCAAGCCATTGTAACCCCATATGCTCTTGACTGCTTTTGCAAGGTGTGCAAATGTAAATTTTTGTGCAAAGGAAAGATGCATACGTGCGCTTTGTGCCTCCCATGGGCGCTTTCCCTCGGGTGATTGTACGCGGAGGGTTTAGCCAGCCATTCCCAAGAGAATCATCTTGAGGTTGGCAGCAAATTCACCCATACCCAACAACTTAGCACTATTTGTGGCTGAGCTTCACAGCCTACAAATGGATGAAATAGGGAAGTGCCTATTTGTGGGGTCATAGTATGTCATGTTTGGCTCACTACCGTAGTCCTGTGACTGTCCGTCACACTTCTCACGCTCGGGGAATTTCCAAAGTAGTTTGAATGCTGCCCAAATGTGCAGAGATGAATGGACTCTCTGGGCAATTAAAGACCCTTGCCTTGATACCCCAGAAAGACGGACGTCAACAAGCAAAATGAAGGAGCTAAGGGGGCGCCTTAAGCCCCCTTAAGCACTTAAGTTCTTAGCTCAGCCGTGCCTGAGCTTTGGTTTTGCTCGTCGGGTGGTGTGTGTGTGCGCATGCGTGTGTGCAGTGAGCCTCTGTACTTGTAGAGCATTTTTGCTTGTTGCCAGCAGACCATAGGTGGTCACACGTAGAGCCTGCTCCGTGACACTTTGGAACGACCCGGTCTGTGAATATGTCAGTTGACGATTTTGCCGTCTTCGCGAAGGGAACAATTTGTTCCCAGTTCATTGATAGCGTTCCCATGCTGGAGATAGCCAGGGCTGCCTCGCAGGTGGAGATGAAGCTGTCGGTGCTGCTGGAACGCAGGTCAGAGTGGGAGGCTAGTTTCGTCGCCAAGTACGGAATCGAGTTGGGGGAGGTGGGGCTGGTGAAGATGATCGCCTCGTATTGCGTCATGGCCCAGTGCGACCTGGATGTGGCGTCGCTGGGCTTTGTCAAGGTGGAGGTACCACCCCAACAGCCGCAGACGGTGTCGCCAGAGCTTCTGGAGCTCAAGCAGTTGGTTCAGGGACAGGCCCTTGTGATGGAGGGCCTGCGCAAGCAGTTGGAGGCGGTCAGTGCCAAGGCCGAGGCGGAGTCCAAGAGGAAAATGGCGAAGGTCCCGCCGCTGTGTAAAGCGGAAATCGTGAAGGTGAGGGAGTTGGATTCTAAGCCCCAGTGGGTCTTCGCCAGCCTTCTCGCGCTGTCCACCTTGTTGTGGCGCAGGGAGGTGCCCCAACACGAATACGTCTCCAAGTACAAGGACAAGGAAAAGTTCACGGACGCCATCCTGGACGAGCTGGCGCCGGTGGTGGACGCGGACTCCGCGGACACGGAAGTGTGGCAGCTGGAGTCCATGGATGATGACGAACTTACGCGCCTTCGGAGTTTTGTCCAGGCGGTCTGGACGTTCACGGTGACTAGCCTGTCGGCATACAGGGGCAAGAAGGGCTTGGACCCCGGACCGGTCGGTGAGGGGTCGGACGCGGCCGAGGATGCGTCCGATGTGCCTGTGCTGTCCGCTGGTTGTACGGGAGCGGCGGAGGAGGAGGTGGTGGGGCGGCGGCTGCAAGCCATGAAGGGTAAGTTCCGCGTTGAGGGGGGCCGCCGCCTGTACACCGCCAAGCCGGGTGCCGAGCCGATGGACGTCACCAATGCCCCGGTGACAGCGTGTCGGGCATGCAAGAACGCTGGGAGGGGAGTGAAACGGCATTGGTTTCACGAGTGCCCCGGCTTTGACTGATGGGGAAGCTGCCCCATCCGGCCCATCCCTCCCGAGCCCCGGGGGGCCTTGGTGGTTCTCGGACCGTCGGACTTCCGGGATGGCGAGGACGTGGTCTGGCGCCTGGTGTGGGCAGCGTGGAGACGGATATGGAAGGAGGATGAGATCACCTCCGTGGACGCCCTGCAGGCATCCTCCTGGGCAAAAAGCACCATGGGTACGTATTGTACCCACTTC
Source organism: Eutreptiella sp. 'Long Island Sound 2002' (assembly GCA_964036045.1). Classification (NCBI taxonomy): domain Eukaryota; phylum Euglenozoa; class Euglenophyceae; order Eutreptiales; family Eutreptiaceae; genus Eutreptiella; species Eutreptiella sp. 'Long Island Sound 2002'. The sequence goes on from OZ038381.1 coordinate 11,020,539, forward strand.
CGCAAGATGGCCCTCTGGGTGGGCTACACGCCCACATCCGAGCTTGAACAAGCGGCGTGCCGCTACATTTTCCAGTTATGGGGACTGGGGTACTCGGGAAGCTCCCTCAAGGTCGCAGTGTCGGCGTTCCGGGCGCTGGAGGACATGGGATGGCTGCCCGCGTTCGTCAGTCGCCGGGTCTGGCGCTGTGCCAAGTGGGCGCCCACGGAGCCGGCCCTACGGCCCTACGCAGGTTTGGACGACCTCCGCAACTTCGCGCTGGCTTGCACGGAGCGACCGCAGTGGACCGTCTATGGGATGGCAGTCCTGGCATTCACCTGCCTTCTGCGGGTGGGTGAGGCCGCGCCCCTCCGTCGGGGGGGATCCCGGTGTCGGGGATTGGCGTTCCGCACGGTCAAGGTGGCGCCGCGCATCGTGCGCAGGCGACTCGGGAAGTATGCCCAAGAGTGGCTGGGCTGGCTCGATGCCACGGGGGCCACGTCTGCTGTCGTCGGAGCGCAATTCTGTCCGCAGGGACCAGCTTTCATGCAGTCGGTCATGGCTGCCGCGTTGGGGGGCAGCGACAACCCCCACGCCAGGTGGCACGCATGGAGGCGAGGGGGCTCCGCGGCCCTGCGATGGTTGGGGCTGCCCATCAAGTGGCTGGCTTGGTGGGGGCGGTGGCTTTCGGAGACGGTGGCAGTCCACTACGCCGACGCGCCCGACGACTTCGTCGTCACGACCGAGGCTGTCCTCCCCTGGCCCCCTGACAACCATGCAGGAGAGTTCGTTTGGCGCGCCGTGTCCCTCCGGGACGTTTTCCCGAAGGAGCTCCTGGAGCTCTGTGCCCCTGATGCCGATGAGCCCCCACAATGGGGAGGTGACGGGGATGGGTCGGCAGGAGGTCGGGGTGGATCGTGCCCTGGGGAGTCCGCGAGTCCTGCCGCTGCGGGAGCTGCTGGGAGGGAGGACCGGGCTGGCGCACGTGACCCGGGGGCCCCTCCGGCCCTTACGGCTGTTGAGGGGTCCTCAGGACGCGGGCGCCGGCCGCGGGGAGACGGGGGGGGGGAAGTCATTGATGTGGATGCAGACCCCCCACCTGCCTCCGCAGCAGGCTCCTCCATCAGGCGGCTGCGCATCGCGGCCCGCAGGACGGGTGAGGTCGCGTCCGTCTTGGGCAAGCGGAAGGCCGCGGGCCCGGCCAGGATTGTGGGTGCGGCTGCCCGAACGGCAATTTCCCGTCGCGTCGGAGCTGGGTCAGTGGGTGCGGGAGCGCCTTCGGACCGGTGAGTGGGACGCCTGGTTGTGCTCCCTGCGGGCTTGTCTGCCCCGCGCACCGCCTGGTTTACTGGAGCGTCGCCTGTTGCAGTTTCTGGAGTGGGGCAGTGAAGCTGCCCGTGATCTCAGACAGCCGGAGTTTCTGCGAGTCTTGGCTGTGGCTTTGTCCTCATTTAGCCCTGAGGTTTGGGAGTCGCTCTTGCATGATTCGACGTCGCCCAAGTTGCTTATGCAGCGTATCAGGGAGGAGGTATTGGCGCGGGGTTTGGGGCCGGTGGGGCGTGTGGATATCCCCCGCGAGGTCTGGGATAGTTGTGTGCCGGACGGCTTCGCAGAATTGGTAGGCAGGCAGTTTTCTGGGATAATTCCCCCGTCGGATGAGGCGGTGGTCATGATGAGGGCATTGCGGGACCAGGGTTTGCTTTTCCCCCTGCCGCCGGGGTCACCTGGGCCCAATGGGGGTGTTTTTGCGATACCCAAGACGGAGGAGAAGTGCAGTTTGATTGTCAATCTGGTGCCCCTTAATGAGGAGATGCGGTCTCGGCCGGAGAAGTTCTCCCTCCCCTCTGTGGAGGTGTTGGCCCTTTTGGCGCAGGTGGCACAGCAAGGGTCCTCCTTTTTCCTCCCCTCTTTTTATGCCCGAGCGCGTTGCATGAGGCCGGTGTGGGATATTCTGTCCCTGCCGGGGGGGGGGGGGGGAAGAGCTGTGCATGTGCCACATCGACCTGAGTAATTGCTTTTGGTCACTTCAGCTGCCGCGCGAGTTCTGGGGGGCCTTTCGCGTCTCGGATGGAGAGGGGGGGGTGTTGGCTTTCCGGTGCTTGCCCTTTGGGTGGAAGTACAGCCCCCTCCTGTGCCAGCGAGTGTTAGAGGGTCTGGTGGCCGGCGCGGGGCTGTTGGGGGTGCTGGTTTTAATTTACTTGGATGATGTCCTGGTTGTGGGGCGCGGCCGCGCGCGTGTGCGAGAGCAGACGGCAAGGGCGGCGGAGGCGTTGCGCCGTGCAGGTGCTGTAGTCAGCCCAAAGAGTACGTTAGAGCCTGTGCAGCGGCTGGTGTGGCTGGGGAAGGATATTGATTTGCAGGGGGGGGAGGTGCGGACTGCTGGCAACGCGTGGGAAGCTCTGTTTGCGCATTGGTTGAGGTTGTCTGTGGGACCCTGTAGGGTAAAACGGCTGCAGCAGTTCTTGGGGCGGGCACAGTGGATATGTCGCCCGGGTTCTGGGCACAGTCCGCACCTGTCTGGTGTGTGGGCTCATGTGCTCTGGGCGCCCCCCCGGCTGCCGTTTACCCCAGTGCGTTTGCTTAAGTCTATGTGCGTGGCGTGCGTGCTTGCCAGGAGGCAATGGTCAGTGGTGTCCCTCCCCAGGGTGGTGAAGCGATCGCCGTTGGTTGTTTACGTCGACGCGGCGCTGGACGCGGGTGAATACCGGCTGGGCCTGTTTTCGATGGATGTGGGTTCTCGATCGGTTGTGCCCGCGGAGCAACCGCCCAACCAGCAGTGTGCGGAGGCTGCCGCGCTGCTCTGGGGCTTGAAGCTCATCCTCAATGTAGGCGTTCGGGAGGCCCATTTGTTTGGGGATAATGCGGCGGCGCTAGTGCAGTTCCTTCGGTGTAAAGCCAAGGTGGGGCGTAAATTCCAGCAGTCCATTCTGAAGCGTTTCCGCTACCTGTGGGCGTCGTGCCCAGGCTTCACGGTATATATGCACTGGGTGCGTGGTTCACATAATCCCGCTGATCCTATCAGTAGGTTGAGTGACAACTTCAATGGAGATCTGGGTTTGGCGCGCGAGGTGGCGGCGCGCAGGGTTGGGGATCTCTGGGCCTTTCCCGATAGGCGCACGGTTTTTTTGTGGACCCTGGGGGTGCCTATGGGGCCCTTTGTTCTGCCGCATTCGTGGAGAGCGGGCCTGTGGTCCCCGGGGGGTGGTGAAGGGGGGGCGGAGTTCCACGAGGTTTTTTTGCAGTACCGCTTGGAGGAGTCGGTGGGTGCAATGACTTGATGTCGTATGGGAGCCGCTGGGTCTCAGACCTGCGCCGGGGGGGGGGGGGGGGGGTTATGCGGCAGTTTGGCATGAACGAGACCCACGAGGAGGCGGCACACTGACGAGATGTGCCACAGGAGACGTGCGTGTTTTGCCTCGTGTTTGCGTGTTTGCTTGTGGTTTTAGCAAAATCTTAGCTCAGCCGTGCCTGAGCTTTGGTTTTGCTCGTCGGGTGGTGTGTGTGTGCGCATGCGTGTGTGCAGTGAGCCTCTGTACTTGTAGAGCATTTTTGCTTGTTGCCAGCAGCCCACCCGTCCCGCCCAATGACGCTATTTGCGACTTCTATTGCCCATACCGGGCTTTTGTGACTGCCCACGAGGAGGCGGCACACTGACGAGATGTGCCACAGGAGACGTGCGTGTTTTGCCTCGTGTTTGCGTGTTTGCTTGTGGTTTTAGCAAAAGCGTGCACTGCACGCGAAGTGCGCGCGCAGTGCAACTATTTGGGCGTCTGGCCGTACTGGAGACCCATGCTTTGAGATCATAGGGGCATCATTGCTACCCTGTTGCGTAGGTTTTGATGCTTTTTCCACACCGGGGATATAGCATTTTTGGATTTTCACCCAATTTCACCCATTTCCACCCTTTTTCACACTTTATTTGTATTTGCAAGGGCTATTTGGACCATGTCTTTGTGCAGGATACTACCCATCTCTTTGAATTGTGCTATGCCTGTGATTCCAAGCCAAGTTGCATTCGAATTCGCCATCAAATTCTCGTCCGGCCGGTCGCATCAACTTACGAGGGTTGATGTGGCTGGTGAAGTGAAAGACCCGCCAGAGGGTGAGTTGTTCAACTCCGAATAATCTCGTAGCGGAAATTGCCTCCGCGGGGCTGTCGCCACAACGGTCGTCGTATTATGTCGACAAAGGTTTCAATGCACATACGAAAGGAGGTACCCCCGGCCGCCTCCCCCTCTACGTTAGAGGGTGTTGAGGGTGGCAACCAATACGCTGTTCATGGCTTTTCCAGATTTGCATGATGTGTGTTATGTAAAGGGAAGGTAGTTTGCAGCTTTCTTGAGCTGGGGCAGTTTGGGTCACCTAATTCTAAGGGCGTTTCCAAGGGGTTTGCCTGGGGGCTCTTCGGGGGGAACATAGTCTCAAAGTAGCGCGCAGTGCGCACGCAGTGCAAGGATTCCCCCTAACACTGTATTTTGGACAACTGCTGAAAACCAAACACAAGGGACGGAATGTGCAAATTGTGTTGTTGACATGGTCGCTACGTGGTAGCCCCCACTCACTGTGTAAAGTGTGGTCGGGAATTGACTATTCTGATGTGGTCTAGATAAGGAGTGGTGGCACCCCAAGGCAGCAAGAAGCGGTGGCACCCCATAACCGCATATCCTCTTGCTTGCGTCTCACGCATCTCAAATGTACAGTGCATGTGCAAATTGATGGGAATGTGTGTGCTTCCATCTTTGCATGCTGGTCAAAGCAACACCCACAATGTGTTTTTGGTGCTCAGATAACAGGGCGGAATTGCATACTGCCCTCGGTGCACGATCATGCGATCGATTCGGAGTCCGGCACAGAGACAAGAAAGAGCTCTCTCACTCTGATGCCTACGCACCCACACTTTGGTGCTTATGTCAAGAGCATTCGCCCTTTCCAAGAGTTGCAGCGAGGCAAGACCCATGCAGGAACCATGGTCCAAGACCACAGCAAATATTGACATCCAATGTCAATCTGAGGGGCCCTGAAATGCACGAAGAAGCGGAGAGTCTATGAGAAGAATCGTGTTGGGTGTCATTTAACGCCACATTGTGCGGAACAATGTGTTGATAGGGCGACGCCTGTCGCCAATTCAACCCCTGACCCAAATCCAGGGACACAGCAGTCACAACAGGTGTCCTGATGCTGGTCTAGTAGCATGTGGCGCACTGCTGTCAGCCCCCCCTGAACGAGCGGAACAGTACGCCCTGGGTTTCGTCACCAAAGGACCACCCTCTCTGCTGTTGCTATTCAACGGCCACCCTGTTGTGACCCCCCATTTTTTTTGGAAAGCATCGGGATTCTCCTCGTCAAAGCATTGTGGTGGCCCATCACATCACCAGATCACCATCTACATCGCATCGGGGGGACAATGTCCACGTGGTACACGTGGCTTTTGCTGTAGTCCATCGGCCATATTGGGATCTAATACGTCCAATGCAGACAAACGGGGCCAGGCTCTCCCGCCAGAGGCTCTCCATTTCCTCGTCCCATGCAGACCACCAGCTTTTCCCGAACTCGGCTCTAGAATTGGTTTGCATCGGTGTTGACACCGGCTGCATGCAACCACACTCGTTGCCATTGTTACGCTCCAATAGTGAGTCCTGGAAGCGAGAGAGCGGGGGAAAGCAGGTGGTCAAGTACATGGAGCTGCTTGGGGACCCACTGGAGGAGGTGGGTGCAGGACTGTCCCAGCGTGACCAACGACGGAGCAGGTGGTCGTCGCCGTGGGAGGAGATGACCCGCCACAAAGTCACAACCGGACCCCCGCCGTGATTCGGACGAGTATCAGGGGCTCTGCGACGGAGCTGAAGTCGGGCACACAGTTGGTGCCTCCGCCTGTTTTGGTTGTTTTTGCGTAAACGACCAGCCCGGGCCTGCAGTGCAACGGCCGGACAAGTACGGGGAGCGCAGCAACACGCAGAAGGGGGATCTCCTCGTCGTTGTGAAAGGGCCCAGGGGGAGGGAAGGATGCCTGCGATATGCCTGGCCGCACTGCAGTTTTGCACAACATTGTGCCACGGCCACCACGTGCTGATCCTGTCAGAGAAGCAACCAGATCCGTGGGGTGCCCCATGTGGCATCCATTTTTGCACTGCTCACCACATGTCGTAGATAAACAGACACGTCTCACTAAGGATGGGGTGGAGACATCCCGCTTTTGTTGCCGGCTTCGTCCGAAATTCTAGAAGAGGGACTTGCCTACGCACCGCAACCACGTCTGACCACCGTTTTTGTCGTGAAAAATGCAAGATGCCTCAGGTTGTGAACCTTTTGTGGTGGGACAATGGCTGGTTCCAAACGGCAGCAGTTGGTGGCCGACTGTTGGCAATTGACGGCCGACCGATGGTATTTGGTGGTCCAGCAACTAGCGGTAGAGTGGCAGTCCAGTCAACTATCCTGTAGCGCACAGGCCATCCCCTCTGAAGACCTCACTGAGGCATGGGAGGAACATGAGCCATCATTCCCAAAGTGTTTATTGGAATTTTTTTTTGGAATCTGTTTGTGAAACTTGCTGCAGACCTGACCTTGTGCCCAACGTGTCCCTCAGCGTCCTCTTTGTGGGCATGCACTGCTGATCATGTACTCCCTGCGGATCCCGTAATGCAAACGTGCTTGTCGGCCATGCGTTGCTAACCAGCTCTTGAACGCCTTGCCTCTGAGAGAGAGGCAGGCCTGGAGGCAGCAGCCACTGTTCCCTCAACAGCCACACGGGCAAGCAAGAAGAGGTATCACCCCATGCTGCATGCGCCACATACACAGTGCTGTTGTCTTTGCGCGTTCGTTCATCTGTCGCTGTGTGCTCCCTGTCCTGCTTACCCTCTCACTCCAACCCTCTATGACCTCCCAAAACAAGATGTCTGGGAGGGTGACCCCCCAGCCCTGGGCCATGATGCAACAATTAACGTTCTTAGTTCATGGCTGAAACCAGAACCATCCAGGTCACGTTGTGCTTACCCGGTCCACTCTGTAGAGCTGGAGGGGTTGGCATGGTTGGAGATGCTGAAGCATCAAGCAACCAAACACATTCCATCACAAAAGAACAAAAGAATTGCCACATTTGTGTGTCTTGTTCTTTTGTAGCACCATGGAAGCACACCTTCGCTTTCATGTTTTTGCTATGGAAGTGTATCACAGGCTAGTCTGCATTTGCCTCATTCATCACTCTGAACGTGTGGTGGTGTGCTGCACACACTCCTCTGCGTGGCTGACGGAGTGGACAGGAGGGGATTCACGTGGTTCACACCGTGCAAAGGTTTGGTTCTTCTGCTGCAGCTGCCAGAGGACCCTAGTTTGGAGTCTGCTTACATGCATTGCAAGGTGTCTTTGTCGGTTTCCTGATCTTTCTTCTTTCCTCTTCTCGTAGATGTTATCATGATCTGCATCACTTGCATGGCCCATTTGGAAACCATAAATGTGTAAAATGGGTGCAAAGTGACTCTTTGAAGCCTGCTCCAGAACCATACAAGATTCATCATAAATCATAAATAAATAAATCATAAATCATCCCACGGTTCATGTCTACCAAAGATCCAGCTACACCTTCGCTTAGCTCACATCAATTACCCACCCACCGCCACCCCACCCCACCACACCCCTTTGTTGGTGGGCCGCGTTTGGCCAACTTGTGCCAACTTGTTGCTGACTCATTGAGGCTTCCTGGTCGTTTGCTTTCGTTTTGCCCTATTTGTCTTCCTCCTGAAATGTGGTGCCAAACCTTATGAAGGGGAGGCCATATTTTGGGAGAAGAAGTAACCACAAATTCCACCCTCTGTGTCTCTTTTTGAGTAATGCATTCGCATTGCCGTTCATTCTCTACCTCAACTCAATGAACGCCACCTGTGGTAACCCATCCAAGTGGCCACAGAAAATGGGGTCCGGTAGTCCTGCTTCCTTGGGGCACAGTGCAGCAAGGGTGTACAAGTTTACTAGACTAGAGCCCTGCAGGGTCATGTGCCCCCACCCCCCTGAACAGCCCCCCTGTGCACAGTCTTGGAACTGCCGAACATTGCTGCATATGCATACCAGGACGTGCATGTGTAGAGCGCTTTGAGACCTGCTTGCGCCCCCCTGTGCACAGTCCCCGGGGGGGTGGGGGGTGGGGTGGCAGGTCAGTTTTCTGGTTCTCCATATCACCAACCTGCACACCTCGTTCCACGGCCTCTCTGACAGGAGTGTTCTGATCTCGGCGAACACGGCTGCTCAGGGCAGTTTAACGACATTACGCCACAGGTGGCGCAAGGATCCACACGTGACCTTTCCACACCAACCATTGTGACCAAAGGAAACTTTTTCTTTGGTGCCTTTGGCACCATGAACTTTTTGGGCAATTGACGGTCCTCTGCTGAACGTCTGGGCTCACATCCGCATGAGGCGATCGGTGTGGGCACAAAGCACGGAAAGAAAACTGGCTCATGACTGGCTACAAGACCATAGGCACCTTTCTATCACAAAGAATGAGACACAAAGATGACCGTGGAATGGACACCAACAAGTAAGTGGCAGCCCCACAACGATACATCAAATACCAAACGCGACCTGGAAGACACTAGATCTGCCACACAAAGCACACGTGGCAGAGCCTTAACCATTTGGGTTGGTCGCGGTGCAATGAAACCGTGTACCCCCTCCTCCTAGGCCTTATGCCCTAGGTTGACGGGCGATGCAATTGATGGGTGATGCCAGCTCATATCGGCTTCATGGAGGATAGTACATGAAAATCATGGTACCAATTGGCGCATAGGGACATACATGGGCTTAGATGTGGCATGTGCCATGAGGCCATTGGACCAAATGGCGTGTTGTTGCGGCCATAGTTGCGAGCGAAACAGAACGTTGTCCTTCGTGGGCGGCAAGGCATACATCGTGCGACAACACCATTGCAGTGTGGTGTCAACATCCGAGGGTGTGAGGCTAATAATGCGGGGCACTACGGAGTGCAACACACAAACACAGAACACGGAAGACCATGTATACCTGGATTGCAAGGCAATGTGGCGCCAAGCCTCGTAAGCAACCAACCCAAGAATGGTAGCTATACATTGGAAATAGCATTGGCAATGATCCCGGATACATGGTTATAACTGGTGGCTGTGCATTTGAGCAACCAACCTTCATGTAATCGTGATGGTTGTGTGTATATAAGAGGTGCGTGGTGACCATTGATGTGTATGGTGAAACCCATGGTGCTTATGCATGGGGACATGCAAGCAACGTGACACGCTGGGGTCTCTTTTGTCATGCAGTCACACAGCACTGTGAGATCTCGAATGTCTCAAAAAACGTGACATGCTGCATTGCACTAGCAGTCTGTGCACAAAGAAAAATAGGCAAGATTTTTGAGGTTGGTATGGGGCAAGTGAAAGAACCTCTCAGATATCCCTTTAGTTGCTATGCCTAGCTGCTTGTTGTCCGTGTTTATGCTCCCCAAAATGTCCGTGGCAACCTAGTGTCAATGTTTTGCAAGCCATATAACAAATTCTGAGAGGTCTCACATTTTGCCCCCCCCCCCCCCTGCCCGGGAGGAGGGGGAATTTGGTGACCGTTCCTCGCGGGGGTTGCAGGAAACCCTAGTTGCTCAAGTTCTTCCTATACAATCCATCATAGCTGGTGCAATGAGTGTTGCAAAAGTGTTTCCTTGCTTTTAAGGGACTATGGACTCCACATTGGTTGTTCATGGGTTTTATTGGTTGTTTTTCGTAATGGGTTATTTGTCCACCATGGTCAATGGTGATATGTGCCGCAAAAGTCCCAACTAGCATACATGATACCTCATTGTCGCAGGTTTGTCATCCATGTTTTTTGGCACAAACATTGCCCACAGTGTTTTTGTAGGGAGTGAGAGATGCAGGGCATTGTTCCACAAGAGAAAGGCGGGGGATGGGAAGCCATGTTGGCCCCCACCTGAGTCCAAAAGCGGATCCTCTAGAGGCACCGACTCATTTTGAAGGGGCCACTAGATTACTTGGTTGCCACCCTGCGGCACACGTTGCATGGCATGGATCCGCTAACTGGCTGTAGGGTCATATATGCCAGGAAATTGCCAAACCACCATAACAACCCACCATGCCAAATGTGTTGTCTCCACCACAGCACTACAGTGCATCATCACTTGATACGGTGCCACCAGTGGAGAGTGGCCGGTCACAACATATGGCTTGCCACATGGGCCGTTGCAAGACTTTGCATGATCATCATGACGCAGCACACCTACAATTACCACAGTTCTGTAGGGGCCAACTTTCTTCAGGGTATGGAGCAGCCTTGAGGGGGCATGTAGCGTGGCATTAGGTCAGTCTACCATGCCCACTTGCACCTCCAATGGCCACCACATCCAAATGTGCGGGGAACGAAACCAAGGCCAGGCCAAATCAACCCCAACCCAACCAGTGATTACACCAGGCTGTGTTGTGGCATGAGGTGAGGTATGCCTACACTGCACCACCATGGGACCACACCCTACGATACACTTGGACTTCACGAAAGGACAGCATTTGCTTTGTGCCAGCTCTCCAGTTAGTGCACAATATCACAAACAATCAAATACTTTGATCACTGCCTCAAAGGCAGTGGCAAGCAATGCATTGCGGCAAAGCAAGTGGGAGAGTACCTAGCCACATTCCACCACCATCAACAGATACTAGTGCACCATGCATTGTCTATTAGTGTGATAGTAGGCAACAACATGCTCCAGGCGGCACAACTCTGTGGTAATGGCAAAATAATCCACGATTTGGCTCCAATCGCTGACCTTGCCTTCACACCATCACTGCTATTGGGCAGAACGGTACTCCATTGTGCCTATGGGTGGTGGAACAAAGCAGGCCCCTGTAGCAAACTCCCGTATCCAAGAAACTGCAGGACAAGCCCGCGGGGGTCCTAGGTTGCAGTGGGCGACACTTGGGTAGAACCCATGACGAAAGCCTATGTGCAATGGTAGGTGGGAGCTCGGAGGCGTTCGCCAAAGAGGCGCTTCAGCGCATGCATGTCCAGCTGGACCTGTCTATCCGCAGTGCAGGTGTACTGGAGGGTTGGAGTCTGGGAGACAACCAGTTAGAGTACCAATGTGTAATCGATCCCCTCAGTGATGGCCTCGAGGCCCGCCTGATAGACAGCGACCGTTGGTATAAGGATAACCAGTATTTGTACTTTGAAGACCGTATAAGTGTGCCTCAGGCACGACTGGACGGTTGTTTACAGTGCCCATCTCAGTTAAGGGCACACAGGTTGTAACCGCTCTGTTGAACTTTTCGCGGAGCGTTTCTACTTCCGACTAATCTGGGTTGAACTATGCGCTGGTATGCAACCCATAGTGGAGTCCTGTGGCTTTCACATCAGCAAACTGGGCGACTCACGTGACCGTGATTTGGTCTCCAGTCGGCCTATCCACTACTGCGCCAACTTTCTGTTCTACGTGGATTTCATCCACGGTCTGCCAAGGTTCTGGTGGTTAGACAGTCGTCTGAGGGTCACCTCTTGTCTGACCTGTTTCACCTGTGTGTTCCCGTGCAGCTGAAAGATCACACGGGAATGCACTGTGAAAGTTCTGGTTGAAAAATGGTACGAACACTATGGCGCACCTAAGGAGTACTGTTGCAACCAGCATTAGGAAGTCTGCGGTGCACAAGTTCGGCATTTACAATTACCTCTAGGCATGGTGGTCACCTTCCGCACCAGCAAGCGTCTCAGTAAGATGCGCATGAGCCATGGATCGTTGCCTTCAGGTGCCCGACCTTCGAGGCATCAAGTGGATCATACGTGTGGGAGGGCAGGGGAGTGGGTGGTATGTGACAAGGCGTTTAGCAAGACCATGGTTTTTTTTTGTTGGTCTACCAACTTGGTCACCGACTCGGAGGGGGCAGGGACTGTCCTGGAACATGTTTTCTCGGACCTGATTTTGGGCATCATTCTCCCCAGTAGAACCGAGGGATTGGCCCCCACACCCACGGCACACCCGACCCACGGCCCACGGCGACCCCTGTGCGTATGCATATTGCACAGGGCGCTTCCTTTATGTCATCCCCGACAGCCTCCCCAGCGGGCTCCCCCAAGGCCTCCACCAAGGCCAACCAAGTGTTGGAGGCTCAGAGCAGCCCTGAAGCTGCCTCGACATCCACCTTCCGATTGTCCATGATTACGCTTGTTGTCGGTGGGCTCTTGCTGCTCGCCGTGGGTCTGCTGGATGCGCACTGGCAGGAGCTGGTGGGCAGCCCTGTCACGAACAGCAGCAACGCGTCCACACATCATCTAATCCACAGTTCAAGGCGTGGCCGAGGTATCAGCCTGGGACCCCCGTGCCAACAGGGGCCGAGGACCGCTGGTTGCGAAATTGCTGCAGATTCCGGGCCGCAAATGCATCGCGGGAGCACCTGGCACATGTGCGATGGTGCAGGGAGTGTTGGACGGGCCTTGCGATCCACCTGTTGGTCTCGTGTGTGCGTGCCCGCGCGTGAGCCCTCCTCCCCTATACACCCTCTTCAGGGTGCCGGTTAGCCCCGTTCCATCTGCTTTCAACTGCCCCCTGACTGCCCTCCAACCGTTTTGTTGGCGGGCAGCACTTGCCCGACATCCGTTCTTTTTGGCCGCCAGTGTGCGTGCAGTGCACGGGGGTGTGCATGTGGTGAGCCCCAACGGGAACCGACGGCGGTTGGCATGTAATCCACGGCGGTTGAAGGGTAGCCGAGAGCGGTTGAAGGCCAACTGACGGCGGTTGGTGAGGCTGGCTGGCGGGTAACCGACGGCGGTTGGAGGGTAGCCGACGGCGGTTGGCAGGTAACCGTGAGCAATCTGTTTGGTCAGTGTGACGGACAAGTCCCCCACTTCCCCCCTTACGGAGGGACGTGCACCGGTGAACATACTTCCATCCCATGTATTGCTGGACGTCGGCCATACTGCAAGCCCTGGTGTCATCGCCTTTGGAGAAACGCACCCGCAGGAGTACATAATCTGCTTCAGATGTGCACGGGCTCTGAAGTCGGCTGACACTGCGTGGCCTAGGATCCCCAACCAGCGCACAGGGGCAGCTTTGCGGGGGTACACACCGATGGGACATTGTTCGGTCACGTGGATTCCCGTATGTCCAGACCCCCGAGTGCGCATCTGGGCTTTGCGTGTCCTCCAAAGTAGATTCGTGTTGCAATGAATGGGATCATGGACAATTGGAGAGTTGAACTTGGATTCTTTTGTCAATGTGGCAGATGTTGCAGGATTTGGATTTGACTTTCCATTGGAAGTACAGTATGCTTGCGGCGTCGACTGTCGGGTCATCCTGCATGTGTGCAAGGGGGGGGGGGGGGCTGGAGGGGGGGGGGCATACCGGCAAAATACAGTGCCCAGCCTGCCCTCTCTGACTGTGTGAATTTTCGTAGTGAATGTGGATCAAGACCCGGGACTGCGGCCTTCAATAAGTCAGAACATGCCGGCGTACCGTGCGGTGGTTTGCGATCGCTTCCGCGGACACCAGGGCACCTTTCTGACCGGGGTTCATGGCACATGGCACCCAAGGATGGCAAGGACTTCCGCGCAGCAAGCGACCGCTGACTTCAACAGGGGTTCGGGGGCGTTAAGGGCTCCCGGCTGTGGCTCCACGCCCCCCCTCCTCCCAACACCCACCCCATCCTGTTGCCCCCACGCCCCCACTCCCCCCCACACCCACCCCATCCCAGCGCCCGCCGGTCGCACCCGCAGGCGGCAATGCAACGGATCACCATCACCATCATCACGGCCACGGCAGCAATGGCACTGACGAAGAGGGAGAGGAGGGGGGGGAGGAAGGGGAGGAGGGGGACGCCGGCCTGGACAACGCCACGGACCTGGACGACGACAATGAGACGGACGCCGACAACGAGACGGACACCGCCGACAACGAGACCGACGCGAGCGACAACGAGACGGTGCCAGAGATCGACGTTTCGCCCAACAAATTGCCGTACTGGGCCTTGAACGGCACGGCGCCGGAGATCTCCGACCGCACTTCCACGATGCGCACCATCAGGTGTGCCCCATGCCACACGGGGAGGGGGCTGGGGCGGCATTGGGGACTGTTCTGGTCGCCACGTTTGCCAGGAACAAGCCTCGTTTAAGAGGGTCGTCTCCCATACGGGTGGGGCGGAGGGGGGAGGGGTTGTTGCATACTTCTCGCCGTGGGGCTGCTGCATACGTGTTGGTGTCCCAACACAGGTCATCCTCATTCTTCATACTTTGTGCCAGAAAGGCACTTGTGGTCTTGTAGGCCACTGCCAATTTTCTTCCTGCCCTTCATGCTGATCGCCTCCTCTGTGCATGTGCAATAGCACAGGCTCCTTCCGGCGGCAGCAGGGGGGTGGCACAAAGGCTGAGGGAGTTTGGCGGTTGGTACTTCCGCGTGTACGTACGTGTGTGCCTTTTCAGGAAGGAATCCTCTGATCGTGGGTGGGGGAGGGGGGTTGGTCGTCCTCCCATTGGGTTGGAGCTGGAAGGGGCAGGTGCAAAAAACTACGAGAGGTGGAGGGCCCACTTGGTGAGCCCCAACAGATGGGACAAAATTTTTTTTAACGTGGTGACAGTGGGACAGTTGTCCCTCTGCTCACCAGTTGGGGGGGGGTGCCTGTTGTCAAAATATGCGTGCCTCCCTGGAGCCCCTGGTTGTACTACCGAAAGGCGCCCAGCTGACATGCTTTTCCACACCTTCTTCTGCTGATCTACTCGGCCTGACGAGATTCGTTAGCAACCAGTGCTGTGCTCTGTTTGTCATGCCTGTTTTATCTCGCGTCAATCGTGTGTGTGATTTTCTCAGTGCGTTTTCTTTGACAGACGCCTAGTCTCACAATTTTATTGTTGATTGCGGCCGGATGAGGCAAATCCACACCCATACAACCGCTTTGTTGCTCTGCTTGTCCGCTTCATACATGTGTGTGTGTGTGTGTGTGCCTTTCTGAGTGTCTATTTTTTTTCGACCGAAAGACGTCTAGGACAGCTCTGCTGTTCCTGAGGAGTTTTCTTTCCACCGCTTTTGTTGCTTTGTTCTTGTCTCGCGGTTCTCAACGTGTGTGTGCCTGTGTGTGTGTGTGTGTGTGATTCGGGTGGTTCCAATTCGTTGCCAATAAAGGGGCCTGCTCGCTCATGGAAATGGACAGCAAGAAACAATTTGATAACATCCCACCACATGCTGTGCTTCAATCTTTTTCTGCAGCGTCACGCTGGTTGTACAAGAAACAGAAATGGCGCCAAGTCAATCAGTATTGGTCCATCAAGTAGGACACGCCAAAATTGGATCGGGCGGGGTTGCCGGCAGAGACAAATTCTGGACCATGTCGCATGATCCGCTCACACGCCTCCTGAATTTTGAACTTCTCCATAGCAACGTGCTACAGCTGGTCGGGATGCTGTGGAGTCGCATGACCAGCATACCAATGGGCGGGCCCTTTCTCAGCGCAAAGCACAGATCTCCACACACTATGGAAGGTTAAGAAGGCAGGACAGTGGTTACGAGCCTAGGGTACACTGAATGTTTCCGAGGAGGGGTACATTTTTTGGACCAGGGGCGCCTTTGTGATTCGGTCTCAGCCAGTTTTGTGACAACACTCTGCTTGCCACAAAGCTTAACCTGGGTGCCAGCACCTTAGCACCTTGCAGATACAGGAGGTGTGTGATACGCTGTCAGAAATGTGGGACCCGGAGGTCCTCTGCAACTGTGCGAATGCAGGGCAACAGTGCGGGCAGTATATTGGTGCAATAATACCGTTGGAGTCCCGGCCGTTGGGTTTTCAACGGGTGCTTTCCTCTGATTTTCAACTGCTTTTATCCCTGATGGACTCTGGTTCCAGTGGTACAGTCCTTCATGATCCCCGTCGAGGTTATTTGTGTGTGTGTGTGTGTGTGTGTGTGTGTGTGGTTGGGTGGTTGGACTCAGCACAGCAGGCTAAAGACACGGGCTCCGTTGTGGATGAATTTGCCATGCCTGGGGGTCGCTGTGGATGCTAATCTGCACATTGTGCACACTGCTCCTCTGATCAGAACTGCGCGCTATGTGTACTTTCCGACAGATTGGAAAATCTCTAGGGCTGCCCTGCAGCTCCTGACGAGTTTCCTCCAACCGCTTTTCTTATGCTTTTACAATTCCCATCACGTGTGTGCACGTGTGAGCATGTGTGTCTGCACTGCCACTGGGATTCTGCTGCAGCCCACCACACCAACTGTGTGGTGTAACAGTCAAGGTATTTTGTTGGGGGGGGGAGGGGGGGGGCACAATACTAGAACACTGTGACGTGGAGGTTTGTGGCATCATGTGAAATGGGTGAGCGTGCACTGGAATTGAAATATGAAGTTGTGAATTAGAAACAACGTAACATCATTTTGGAAGCATCGTTACAATATTAAAACCTCAAATCCACGTGCAGACCCAACAATTTGGCATCCGTGGGTCGAAAGGATCCGATGGTGCAGGCAAACAGCATACCATCAAAGCACAGGAACCTTCGTCCTGAGGAGCTGCTGACCAGACCAGCGAGCGACCGATAGACTGGGGACATTAAAGTGATCTGGATGAAGAGGGCGGTGGGCTTGCAACTGTGACCAGTGACCCCTTCATCGTCATCACAGTGTCCTCCCTCTCTCTACCCCTTGCCCCCTCCACTCTCCCACCGCTGCAGGCACCACCACCACCTCCTCCTCCTCCTCCTTCTCCTCCTCCACCACCTCCTCCTCCTTCTCCTCCTCCACCACCTCCTCCTCCTTCTCCTCCTCCACCACCTCCTCCTCCTTCTCCTCCTCCACCACCTCCTCCTCCTTCTCCTCCTCCACCACCTCCTCCTCCTTCTCCTCCTCCACCACCTCCTCCTCCTTCTCCTCCTCCACCACCTCCTCCCTTCTCCTCCACTACCACCACCACCACCACCTCCTCCTCCTCCTCCTCCTCCTCCTCTGCCACCACATGCACACAAACATTCCCCCACTATGAAACGACCACTTGCAAAGGACCTTTGCAACACAGCAGGAAACCGTCTCACCAGTAAGTAGTCGAGCTGGGGACATGCACCAGTCGGAAAAAGTCAAATGCTGGCGTTTGTGCCGATGCTATTTGGAGTTAGCCGTCCCAGCCTTGCCAATCTGGCAAGCCCCCCCCCCCCCCCCAACCCCCACCCCTCAACGAGTGCCATGACGGTCCATGCCCTGACCTCGCCACTGCTCGGAGTTCCATCCCCTGCCCGATCGCTACTCTCGCCCACACATTGCTGTCTCTTTCCTGCCCTTCAGCGTACTCTCATCCTATCTCACCCGTGGGCGCCCCAACATGGCGGCGGTGATGACCTTCATGCACTGGCTGCAGGCCTCAACGCCGCACAGACTCAGTGTGTATTACAACAAGTGCAAAAAGGGGGTATGGTCTGCACGATGGCACGTGGTCGCTGCAGGGCGCGCCTTAAGGATGTTCACAGTCTTGTTTTTTCTTTTTTTTGCACGAAGGACCGTCCCCAGGGACTGCTCTAGTTACCATCATACCGGCGTCGGTTGTCCTCTAACCGCCGTCGGTTGTCCTCCAATCGCCTTCGGTTACCCCCCAACCGCCGTCGGTTACCTTCCACCCGCCTTCGGTTGCCCTCCACCCGCCGTCGGTGATCTTCGAACCGCCGTCTCTATTTTCCAACAGTTGAGGTGGGTAGGTGACCCCAGCGGTTTTCCCCCCTCTTAAAGACCGCTCTGGGTCGTTGGGCTTTGGTTGGCCAAATTTCGTAATTGATAATTCATCAGCGCGGGGGGGGGGGGTCATAGAGGGGGGACCCTGCCCCTCTTCAATTCCCCCCTGGCCCAGACCAACAGGGCGTGCCATTGTATTTTCCTGGGCGCAAAGGCTGCAAGTGCCCGACTTTGGATGGCCACCCCCCCCCCCCCCGGGCGGAAGAGCTCAACACTCAGAGACGGGCGACGGCAGTGGGACAACAGCCAGATAAAACCAGTGAGTAGAGACAGCAAGAGTGGCAGACCGGAAGGGCATGAGAGCCTGGGGATGCCTGGCGCTGAAGCGGAGGCGTATGGCTGTGTGGGGGAGGATGGGGATAGGCGACTGTGGGGCTTTGCCCCGCCGCCCTCCTCCACTGGTTGTTGTTATGGGGGGGGGGGGGGGGCAGCGGCCGCAAACGTCCAGATGATTGTTCCCCGTGTGGCTTCCGAACTCCAAGGTGGGAGACACACAGCGGTCAGATGCTGCTGAGAAATGCCCAAAGTTCCAACTCCACGGCGCTTCCATCAGCACCGCGGCCGTTCGCAGCGGGCCCATGTTTTGTTTTGTGGAGGACGGCAATGCTTTCGGCCAAGGGGTGGTTGATCGTTGAAGGCAGTCCTGACCTCCACAGCCCCCTCAAGTCATATGCAACAGGGGGTCTGTTCAATATCAATTCCCTTGGC
The DNA here is from genome assembly GCA_964036045.1 of Eutreptiella sp. 'Long Island Sound 2002'. Taxonomy (NCBI): domain Eukaryota; phylum Euglenozoa; class Euglenophyceae; order Eutreptiales; family Eutreptiaceae; genus Eutreptiella; species Eutreptiella sp. 'Long Island Sound 2002'. The sequence goes on from OZ038381.1 coordinate 11,038,932, forward strand.
GACGAATCGCCCCGGGATGATTCCGAAGAGTCCATAGTCACTCGAACCCCTGACCAATAGTCCACTCGACATATCTCTCGGGGACGGAGAGGAATATGCCAACACGGAGCGTTTTCAGGGATCGCCGTGATTGTTGCCTCGTTTGTGCCCACTGAGTGGCCCAAAGGGGGGGTATGTGGGTTATATTTGGAAAGCCCTTGAAAAGGGCTATTTGGAACACCCTGGGTCTGCATGTTGTACTGACAGTATGTTTGAGATTTTTGTCTTTTTTGGACAGTGCCTGTGTTGCTTGCTGGCTGTTTTTGTCAACAGACAGCCACCATGTCCGGATACAAATTCACGCCACGTGCTGTTGCCTCCCCAGATGCACCGCAACAACCTTTGGCCTGAAATGGCCTTTTCTCACAGATTTCAAAAAGTATACACATACCCCCCCCTACGGAATGAAATTTTGGTGCTCTGGATGAAAAATGGAGAAAACCCTGAAAATACACGAATTTGCTCCGCGTTGGCATATTCTGAATGTCCCCGAGACATATGCTAGGATGAAATGTGCTACGAAGATATGCCAGCTGATTCAAGCAACAACAGTTGATCTAAGACAGTACTGATGATTTGCCTCGTCACAGGGGTACAAGGTGTTTATGTTCCAGATTGAAAATACCCCTCAACAAAACTGCAGTGATCCTCCGCGGTGGTGTTCTGCCTTTGTAGATGCGTTCGTCATGTACTTTGACTTTGGCACCTTCACATTGAGGGTGGTACACCTTCTACTGCTGGCATGTTGGCACTAAAACCTCACACAGGAACGTGGTATCACTGCATTGGACATGTGTGAAGCGCTCAAACAAGCATGGCTCTAGTTCAAACTCGCACACCACAGTTACAGATAGAGGGTGGAGAGAAACAATAACGTCGTGGATGAAAAATTGCACGATCATGGCTCGCAAAAAAATGCAAAACTGATGACAAGCACCAATCAAACAATGCTGGAGCAGCATCGCAGTGAAGGATGCATGTAGCGAGGGGTCAATGGGCTTGGTCACGACCCTGGACCAGTGCATGAGGCTTGGCCTTCACTTTCATTGTGTATTGGTGAAAGCAGATTGCTATTCACGAGGCCGATGAGTGAGTTCCTTCAAGGATTCACCGCAGCCCATGTAGAAGGGTGGAGACCCCGTGCAGTGAATCACGAAAGTTTCTCCACCCCTCAAGGATTCAGTGCAGCCCTTGCAGATGTGTGTAGACCTCATGCGGTGACTCATTGAGTTGTCTACGCCCTCCTCCACACAATGTGTGGGAGTGTGGGTGTGGGTGTGGGTGCGTGGGTTTGGCAGTGGGTGCAGGGGCGGGTACGGGCGTGGGTGCACACACCTGCCGCATCACGCCCGCTTCCTCCGCTTTGGCAGGTGCACCAATGTGTGCCCTTCCGGCATGTGCTGGACTCGGACTTCCTGCTGCTGGTCGGGTTGGCCCCCCGGGGCCGCCATGCCCAATCCGAGGTACAGAGTACTGCAAAAGTGAGGAAGAAGTTGGCGGGTGTGGGCCCGGCTATCAGGGCATTGGGTCAGAATTACAGTGACCCACGTTCATATATCTACCGCGAAATCGCTAACAAGCCGTTGGCAGTGATCATCACAGGTCTTGCTACCCCTATGCCCCGGCGCTTGTGATGGGGGCGGCACAAACCGCTGGAGGGGGTGGGGAGTTCAAGGTGTGAGAAGCGTGATCGAATGAGACTGGCGAGGGGGTACGCCTGCCGGCATTCTTTGACTGCCCCCCTTGTTAGACCCCCCTTGTTAGACCCCCCCTTGTTAGACCCCCCTTGTTAGACCCCCCCTTGTTAGACCCTCCCTTGTTAGGCCCCCCCTTGTTAGACCCCCCCCTTGTTAGACCCCCCTTGTTAGACCCCCCCTTGTTAGACCCCCCCTTGTTAGACCCCCCCTTGTTAGACCCCCCCTTGTCAGACCCCCCCTTGTTACACCCCCCCTTGTTAGACCCCCCTTGTTAGACCCCCCCTTGTTAGGCCCCCCCCTTGTTAGGCCCCCCCCTTGTTAGACCCCGAGGCAGGGCATACTGCAACCTCTGCGGACGGAGGGGGCACGCAGGCATGCGGTGCTGTATGGTTGGACTATCGTGGAGAGCACGTCTCCGAAATGCCCCTGTCTGACATGTGCACTGCCGGGCACCTGGAAAACACAGTTCTTGACAAAAAAAACACACATCAAAAATAACGAATTAGCAGATGGGCCTGCACTGAGATGCTGAAAAAAAGTCACATCGCACAAGCTTTTGAAGGTTTTGGAGGGGTTTTGATCATGACTCTGCCGCTAGCAGCAAAAGGTCTTTAATTTCTTCGGTGCCATCGGGATGAGTAGCCAACTCCTTCTGATGTTGTGACAGTGCCTCTTTAGGCTAAATGGCTGTGTGATCCTGAAGAAAAGGTTCGTGTGAGGCAACACGGCAATCAACAACTCACTTTTTGACTACACACGAGCCCTGGGGAGGCTTTAGGCACTAAATGTAATGGTTGGTACACATGTTTTGAACGCCTTTGGTGACATTGTTCTACTGCAAGCAGTCAAAGGCAGACGAGGTACCAATCCCAGGTGAGTTGGCTACTGCCGAACGCCGCAGGTTGACTGCCAACTGCCGGCGGCCATTGGCCCCCTTTTTGTGTTCGTTCCGCACCGACGGCTACCAACTGCTGTCAATGGAACGCCACTCGGTATCGAGGACTAGGAAGTGGTGTTTGGCACCGGACCATTGCCGTTGTTGGCTGGCATGGCACTGTTAGTTGGCTACTGCACCCTGTGACATCTTTGGGGAGGCGTACCGGCACAGTTTTGTCCCCCCCTCGGTACGGACGGCCGTGTCATCCAACAAATGTCGCTGCAAACCCCCAAAAGGAGGTGTACAGGGCATGTTCTTGCCCAACCCTTGTTAGACCCCTTTGTGAGCACCTTCCGACGGATTTGGGTCATCATTTGGTGGCCATTCGGCTACTCTAGCACCGATGGACCCTCATAGCGGCTACTAGGCCTGTGTAGCCAAGCCACGCCCCCCCCCCCCCCGAAAGCCCTAAAGTTGCTGTTTGTAGAGGTCGTTCAGAGTTTTTGAAACTTTTTTGGACAGCCTTTTGTCAGCTGTGGATTTGGTTGGGGTCACCATTTGGTGTCAATATGGGTACTCTAGCACCCATGGGGCAAGTAGTAGCTGACTGGCCCTTGGGGCCAGGGCTATGCCCCCCCCCCTTCGAAATCCCTGAAATTGCCGTTTGCAGCCCGCTTAAGGGCACACCCTGCTTATGCAATTGGCAGCCTCAACAGCTCAAAAATCAAAAGTCACGCAACTGATTTGTTTGATATTTTGACCACCCGCAATGATCAAGCATCCCATGTGAAGCCTCTTTTCGAACCTCTTCCTGTGTTTTTCACCCCGTTTCGCCATAGGGTGCCCAGGGGGCTGGGTCTTTCCCAGGGGACTGGTGCACAACCTGCTTGTGCAGTTTTCAACCTCAACAGTTCTGAAATCGAAATTTCTGAAACTGATTTTTTCGGAACCTTGTGACCATCCACAATGATCAAACACCCCATGCACAGCATGTTTTCGACCCTCTTTGTGTTTACAGTAGGGTTTGCCACAACCCATGGATTGTGAACCGTGCAATCTAACGGTTTGCTAGTGCCGTGCAACCGCCTCTGGGGACACTACAGGGCCAGTAATGGGTCTCACTTTGAGATGCCTTGGCGATAGAATTGCCCACCTTTACTCCTCCCCACCCCCCCCCCCCTGCCACCAGCCCCCCCTCTAGAGGGCCAAAGGGGGGATTTGGTATGACACCTTGGTGTGTTTTGGTCTGCAGCTGGCCAAAGGGGGGGGGGGGTTGTCAGTGTAATGACTGCACTCCCCATGATTTGCACCATGAAGTTCCGCCTATGCACAGTGTATGTTGTAAATCATGTAATTTTTTCCGTTAAATGCGTGTAACAAAAAAAATCGTCTAGTCGTGTAAATTTTTTTTGCGGTAAGTGTTGTAAGCCGGTCACACACATTACCGTAAAAAAAATTACACGACTAGACTTTTTTTTTTCCTACACGCATTTACTGCAGAAAAAAAAATTACACGACTAGACGATTTTTTTGTACACGCGTTTACCGCAAAAAAAATTTACACCACGTGACGATTTTTTTGTTGCACGCATTTACCACAAAAAAATACACGACTTAACGCCAAAAAAAAATTACACGGCGTGACGTTTTTTTCCTACAGGCATTTACTCCAAAAATACAAAAATTACACGACCTTACCGCAAAGAAACAATTACCAATTTTACTGAAAATGCATGTCTGTAGGCAACGTGCCCACATGTGGGCCACTTCTGATTTTCCCCCCGCGCTTGGCGTTGGGGACCCCCGAGAATGCAGGGGTGACATAGCACTTCCGCACTCTTGTTGGCCCCCGAGAAGGCAGGGTTAGCCACTTGTGGTTTTGCCCACTTTTGCAGGGCGGTCCTTAGGGACCCAGATTGTTTTTGGCAAAGTTAGGTTAGGGACTCACAATCCACGCTTTTTTGCGTGGCCCCTTGAGTTGGGGTTAGGGACTCACAATGCACGCTTTGTTGCGTGGCCCCTCGAGTTGGGGTTAGGGACTCACAATCCACGCTTTGTTGCGTGGCCCCTTGAGTTTGGGTTAGGGACTCACAATCCACGCTTTGTTGCGTGGCCCCTCGAGTTGGGGTTAGGGACTTGCAATCCACGCCTAGCATTTCCACCCTCTTTTCGGCATTGGAGAAGGCAGGGGCGAGGTAGCCACTTCTGATTTTGTCCCCCTTTGTTTGTCTCTTGTGGCCCCCCGAGAAGGCATTTTCTTTTTGCCCTTCGTGTATGCAACAGTGTCCTGAGTCCCCCCCAGCACCCAAGTTGAAGGTGCACTTTCGGCTATCGAGGAGAGTGTCCAGGCCACCCCCACCCCGCTCGAAGGCAAGGAGGCCTCCGCCAAGCAGAGCGTGGAAGGCCCGGAGGCCAGGCCGCAACCTCCCATGGCCACTCCCACAGAGGAGGACACCCGTCCCAAGGTCCTCATCCGTGGAGAGTGGCGCAAGGTGCCGGATGGCTACCCAGCAGATGCATCTGGCCAGCTAGAGCGTGACCAGCTTTTCATCACTGACCTGTCTAGGCAGCTAGTAGCAGAGTTGCACGCCGCTTGTCAGTTTAACCCCAATCCTGGTGCAAAGCCCAAGTCCAGCGACACAAAAACGGACTTGATCTACAAGCGTGCATTTTGCAACTACTTGTAGCGGGTGCGTGTTTTGTGGGCTGTATTTTCCTCCACCCGTTTGGTGTACCAACGGTGGAGTGTATAAGATTGCTATTATATTGGCCCCATACCAGTGCCTTGGTGGCCTGTAATGGTGGCACTAGCGTTGGCCATGGCCCTGTCAGGACTCTTTTTCTTGAGCCCGATTTTGTTCCCAGTGCAGGCACACTAGATGTTGGCCATGGCCCTATCAGGACTCTTTTCTTGAGCCTGATTTTGTGTCTTGTGCCCATGACACCCTGTGAAACTATGTCATATTGGCCCCACGCCAGTCGCTTGGTGGCCTCTAATGGTGGCACTAGCGTTGGCCATGGCCCTACCCGGCTTCTTTTTCTTGAGCCTGATTTTGTTCCCAGTGCAGGCACACTGGATGTTGGCCATGGCCCTGTCAGGACTCTTTTCTTGGGCCCGATTGTGAGTCTAGTGCCAATGACACCGTGTGAAACTATGTTATATTGGCCGAGTCCCAACTAATTGGTGGCCACGCAGAGTACTATGTGCTTTGTGGACTCGGCGTCCCATCGTTAAGGTCGCTATTGGGTGCCGTACGGAACTGGCAGCTGTACATATTGCGCATGTATTGCATTTGGTTGCATTTGTTTCAATTTTTCAATTTTTTTTATAATTTACACGACTTACCGCAAAAAAAAAATACACGCATTTACCGCAAAAAAAATTACACGACTAGACGATTTTTTTGTACACGACTTACATTTTTCACCCTAGTGCCCTCACCAGCAGCAATGTGCTGGAAGTGTAGGCCGGTTTGAGCATGCCCATGTGATTTGTTGGAAAGTTGGCACTTTAGTTGGAGGGCCGGGGCGGGGGGGGGGGGGGTCAATAGCCTTCTCCGCGTGAGAAGGTCCTGTCGGGATGTTATAAACTCACATGCGCTCCACGGCAGATCCAAAGGTCGCTGCATGGCGCGACGGTAGAAGTGTGTGCGTATCGCTGTGGTTCTGTTGTTCATTTGTCGGTGTCCACAGGCCATCTTCGTGTGAACAAAAAAGTACCTTTGGTCTTGGAGGCTGCTGACCAGCCCATTTTCTTCCTGCGCTTTGTGCTGATCGCCTCTTGTGCACACGTGCAATAGCCCAGGCTTCCTCCGGGTCAACAGGGTCCCCCAAAGGGCCGGCAGGGGAGGGTCTAGGCTTGGGGCTCCACGACCATTGCTACGAGGCATTGGAGAGTGACCCCCCTCCTCTGACCCCTTGCTTCTTCCATGCTTCTGCCCTACTGCCCCCCGTGAACTGGTCAAGAACAGGGGGATGTCACATGTCGCCACCACATGTTCACTCAGCAGCACTTGCAGACTGAGCAGATGACCAGTCATATCCCGATGCCCCCACTCCACCTCCAGCGATGGCTGCTCCACACCCTTGGCGGTGTGTCTGTGTGCTGTGCGACAGTGCAACACTTGCCACTTGAGGCCCCGGCCCCCGCTAGAGCCACCCCCTAGCATACAACGAGACACACACTATGTCTCAATCTGGTCCGATGTGCATGTGTATGTTTTTTCTTACTTTACAAATCGAGACAGACTGTGGGTGTGGGCACCAATAGGTACAAACTTGGTTAAGATGCAGCAACTGAGCCGGGTGTGCGCCGTTGATGGGCACACGTTGTGGGCCACTGCCGCGGCCATCCAGAATTTGTCCACTGTCTAGACCCAAAAGGCCGCATATGCTTTTCTCTGAATATGGGTCAAGTGACCTTCCCTGCACACCCCCACCCCACAGAGAAGCAATCATGGTTGCGCTCTAGTACCAAATGCAACAAGCCCTGGCGGCTACAAATTTGGGGCGGTGGGCCGAACTGATGCAGGCCAGTATCCCATTTTGGCCGTATATTACACCCCCCTCCCTGTGTACAATCCGCCGCAAGGCGCACACGAATGAATGGTTTATATATTTGCCACCCCCGTAGTATGTGATACATGTGTGTATCAACCTCCGCAGGGAGCCGTGTACATCGAGCAAACGGGTCATAGCCCTGTGCAAAGGTTGCCAAAGCACCACACCGATGCACGGACCGCAGCACACTGTGCCATGTTCCACAGACTGCTCCTCACGACCAATATGTCGGATTGGGTCACGAATCCTGTCCAGTGCCGTGAGTCATTGTTTCAGGCAAGCCTGGCAGAGCGCAACTGGTGGTTAGACCTCCAACATTGGGCTATCAATGACACACCACCAAGAATATCATAACAACACACATCCAACACCAAACGGGCTTACATTACTAGCATAGTTCTTCATGTGACACACCATGTGTAAAAGCACTACAAGCATTCGTGCAGGGGACCGCCAGCCAACTCGCCGTTCCTTTCTATCTCTGCGGCACAATTGTTGTCCGCAATGCCACACGAGTACAGAACATTGTCATCACAAACATAATATGGAGAATCTTTCATGCATCCCCTTCTTAAAGCCTATGAGAGACAGGCATTGAAACACAGTGTGAGGATAGTCCGATCAAACCCACATACGGTCAAGTCCCCGTTCCAAACACACGCAATGCAACAGTCCCGTCAAACAGCCCGCTCTGTATGCAGATGGCAGGATTTCTCTGCTCAGGCAGGGGAGTTCGGGAACGTGCTGCATATGGATGGGCATGCAGCACAGCTGCTGACCATCCGCGCCGCAGGAGGGGGTGAAAAATCTGGGCCCCAATGCTAGTTGCGGGCGCGAGACCGCATGCACAAGCTGTGTCAGGGATCACAGATTTTTGTAACCATCTGCAAACACCCGTGCCCCCCTTGGATCACCTGCTCCCCCCGTCGCCGTTCCCAGAGTCCGGTAACCTGCTAGCATAGTTGAGCCGCTTGTCCCGGTTCTTATCTTGGGCAAAATACGTCCAGATTGTGGACAAGGGCGGGGGGGATGTGGGGATTTACCCAGCCTGGCTATGGGACCAAGTAGAAGATTTCATGCGAAAAGAAAAATTCGTCGCCGCCAGCTGCACCGCAGAACGGTGGAATGACCGGATAGCACACGCAGTCAGGGACATGAATCTACAGCACAATCCAAAGGGCACGTTGTGTGTTGTGTATGTACTAGCCAAAGCGAAGTCCCATCGCATAGGCAAGTGGGTGTTCAGGGGCATCTCTGCTTTGCCAGCACCCGTATTAAATAACCAGCAGCTGCGGTTAGCCACCCGATCCTTTACCTGTATGCTCCGCATGTTACAGAATGCAATCACGCACAATTTTCAGTGCGCGGATATTAAAGAGGTGTCCGGGTGGTTCCGGCTCATTGCACAGAAAGGTGCACGGTCGCTTACGGAAATGGACAGCAAGAAACAGTTCAACAACATACACCCACGAGCAGTGCTGCAATCCTTCGGAGAGGCATCAAACTGGCTCTACAAAAAGCGCCGCTGGCGCCAGGTCAACTTGCAATGGTCCGTCAGTAAAGATAGTCCGAAGCTGGACCGTGTAGGATAGGCAACAAACACCCGCTTCTAGTGTCTCACGCATGACCTGCTCACATGCCTCCTCCAATTTGAGCTGACCCGAAATAACATGTTGCAAGTAGTAGGAACCCTTTGGAAACGTGACAACAATATCCCAATGGGGAGGTCCTTTCTCCGCACAGAGTGCGGACCTCCACACGCCGTGGAGGGTGAAACGTGCGGGGGAAAACCGCGGGACTTGGGGGCCCGAACATCTCCGAGTGGGGGGCCTTGAACGTCTCTGAGGCAGCGTATGTGTACTGGCAGAGAGGCGCCTTGTGGTCCAGCCTCTGTCAGTTCCGGGACAACCTGCTGTTGGCGTCAAACCTCCGCCCCGGTATGCAGACCCCAATTGTCAAGATGATTGCAAAATCCCTTTCGAATGTGTGGGACTCGGAGGTTCTCTGCCCCTACACGGACGGTGGAGACGACTGTTGTGAAGGGAACTGCTTAACCCGGACAGCACAGGCACTGGGCATCAGCATGACCATTGGTTCGGGAGTCGGACGGAACTCAAGCCACCCCTCAGCGCTCAAACAAGACTGGAGCCTACGTTTTGGGAAACCCCTGATCAACCCGAGTCGGGCTGCACCTGAATACCTGGGCTGTATTTTTACGAGCAGACTGACAGCAGCACAACCGCCCAGATTCTTTTGACCCTGTCATGGGTGTAGGTGGCTTTGGCCTGCGATTACAAGCGTATGGTTGTCATGCGTGCGATGCACAAAACAGTGCACCGTGTGTACTCCGCGTCCCCGTGGGCGGCAGAGAACACTATGCACGCGGTGTACGCGATTGCCCACCATCAACCATGTGCGTAACAGGGCGCCGTCGACAAACTGGTGCATTGGCTTTTCCGCAACGCCAAATGGCAGGGAATAGACTACAGAGACATGACAATACCAACAGAACTGCAGCCAGAGGGGTAAACACCCAATTGGTGTGCTGATATACACCTGCTTCGGGCACGCAGTGCCATACCTTAACCTACCCTGCCAGTACCCTTCCCCTGTGTGTGTGCGGTTGGGTGGAAGCACCTAGCACAGGTTGCAATTACTGGACGAACAAGACACGACCTCCTTCATAGGTGAACTTCATGGTCCATCGTTAACGCAGCACGTATCTCAGGGCAGGTCAGGGAGTGAGAAGCCACTGTACTGAAATTCGCTGCTGCACATTGCTGCGCTTTACGACAGACCGAAAGACGTCTAGGACAGCTCTGCTGTTCCTAAGGAATTTTCTTCCACCGGTTTTCTTGCTCTGTTCTTGTTTTCGCGGTTCTCATTGTGTGTGTGTGTGTGTGTGTGTCCACATGCAACCACTTTTTGTATTGTACTGTATTGTATGCTACAAGAGAGTGTGTCTGTGGGTCTTTCCGTGTGTTCTTGTTTGTTGTGAAAGGGGCCCATGACATTGTCGCCTCTGATCTGCCTCTGATCTGTTGTTGTCGCATGCCCCCAAAAGAGTCCCCAGAGCGGTCGGTGCACCGAGCAACGACATTGCCGTCCCACAGCGGGGGATGAAGCACCATCTATCCCTTCTTACCCCTGCCTCGCCATTTGTCCCTTCTTCATAGGTGATGAATGGTGTGAGTGGACGTTCCCCGGCATAAAGACTGCTCAGTGTGTTTTCAAGATATTCTACCATCCAAAGATCCATCAAAATCTCCGCAACGTGCACTGGTTGCCCTTGGGGTTCAGCCACAAGTTTCCAGCCCCAGACGCCCAGATGGTGTTCGATTACCCGGCCCCCAAGAGGTTTGTGCATGCAGATCACGATGCACATGTGTGTGTGTGTGTGTGTGTGTGTGTGTGTGGTTGAGTGGTGGCACTTGACAATGAAAGACAGCATATGGACATTGGTAGACAAAGTAAGACATGGGCTCCTCCAAGGACACTTTTGGGTCTGGGGAGGGCAGGAAGGAGTCTGCTTTTGGCATGACAGCACCCGTATTGCATTCCATCCGACTTCAACAGACTGAAAGACGTCTAGGGCTGCTCTGCAGCTCCTGAGGAGTTTTCTCCAACCGTTTTTCTAGTGCTTCCGCTCTTACTTTTGCGGTTCCCAACGTATGTGTGTGTGGGGGGGTGGGGGCAGGGGCCGAAATCGATGTTTTTCCTGCACCCCATCATTCATAGACGCTTTTAATGAAACTGGCACCCGTGACATTGAAAGGGTGGGGGGTCTGCAGCTGTCGGACGAAAGTCGCCATTTTTCACAAAAAAACTATCCGGGTACTGTTCATGGTGCCCTTTTGCTTCGGTAGGGATGTGGGGAGGAGTGCCTGGGCTGGATCCATGGGACTCTGCTTTCTGGGTTAGGGTTAGGAGCTAAAGGGGATTTACAGTCTTGGTAGAGACTTGCCAACGTCATGGGTGGCCAACAATTTCTGTCTGGGGTCTATGCCTGATTTATGTGAACGCACAAGGAAGCATGAGTCGCTCAGTAGGTAAGCAGGATAGCACTCGCCCCAAGAGTCAGCGAAGCAGGGGCTTGGGGTGAGTATCATTTTGCCAACCCCCAGTAATGCAATCGTAACAGTCACTCCCGCCCCCCCTACCGCTGAAGGCAAATAAACGCATGCGAGGCTCCTTCGCGTCACCAGGATCAAGGAGTATGAACGAAGGCGCTGTTTGTTCCCGTGGAGTGTTGCGTGTCGGGTGCGTTTGCGCATATTGTTTACAGTGCACGCTTCGTGTCTGCAGTGTGCACTGTGTTGTGCACGTGGCATACCCTTTCCCAGAAACGTCCCCTGTTTCGACTGTACAAACACATTGTATGCACAGCATGGCTTTGAGTTGTGCCCTCAACAGTGCTCTGATGGCAGGGCACTGCTGTGCCTGTTTGTCTTGCAATCGTCGTGTGCAGTTGGCAACTTTTGTAGTACACTTGGCAACATTTGGCAGAAATTTTTTTTGTGACACTTGGGCAACACTCGGCAGTACCAAGTGCCAGCTCGTAGTTTGATCACCACCCCCACTGTGAAGGAACGGCAGCCATCAACCCGCTCCCCCAACCTCAGTGGAGACTGCCCTCATGCTTTTGTGCCGTGGTGCCGTGGTGCACACTGGCTGCGGCCGTTTTGGGCTTGGTCCAATTGGGCAATAGCCGGCTCCCATTCCAGTACCACTGCCCCTGCCATCCCCTGCCCTCCCATCCCCCCCCACCAGCCTTACTCTCCCATCCCCTCCCAAGCCTTCCCCTCCCCCCTCCCAAGCCTTCCCCTCCCATCCCCTGCCCCCTTCCACCCCCCGAGCCTTACCCTCCCACCCCCTGCCCTCCCCTCCCTCCTCCCAAGCCTTCCCCTCCCATCCCCTGCCCCCTCCAGCCCCCAAGCCTTACCCTCCCATCCCCTACCCCCTCCACCCCCTAAGCCTTACCCTCCCACCCCCTGCCCCCTCCAGCCCCCAAGCCTTACCCTCCCATCCCCTGCCCCCTCCACCCCCCACCCTCCCACCCCCTGCCCCCTCCACCCCCAAGCCTTACCCTCCCACCCTGCCCTCCCCTCCCCCCTCCCAAGCCTTACCCTCCCATCCCCTACCCCCTCCACCCCCGAAGCCTTACCCTCCCACCCCCTGCCCCCTCCACCCCCCAAGCCTTACCCTCCCATCCCCTGCCCCCTCCACCCCCAAGCCTTACCCTCCCATCCCCTCCCCTCCCCTCCCCTCCCCTCCCCCAGCCTTATGCCATGCCTTTCCCCGGCTCCGGGTCCCCAGTGTCACTGTTGCACGCCTTGCCCTGCCTCAACCGCTGCGCAGGAAGTTCCTGGTCAATTTGATCTGCTCTCTCGCGACCTCGGGATTCCGGACGGCGGTTTTGAAATTGCTGCAGGTGCCTTGCATCCAACCCCTTCGCTTTTTTGCCGGCCTCCAGTACCCTCGCACATACGCAGAGCACCAGACGAGTAACTGTTGTCGGTCATCGGCCAACCGGCGTCGTTGGGCCATCAACTGCCGTGGGTTCAGCGCCAACCGCCGTCGGTTAAGGCATCGGGGTGCACGAAGCAGGAGGGGCAGGCGGCCGGTGAGCAGGCGTTTGCGGTGCACACGGACAGAACGGACAGTGTGTTCATGCGGTCTGTCGTGCCGTTTACCCAGCGGCAGTTGGCGTTTAAACGACATGTGCCAAAGGCAGGGTCGTCCTGCCGGCCTCCGGTGCCCTCGGACCTCCGCAGAGCACCAGCCGAGTAACTGCTGTCGGTCACCGGCCAACCGGCGTCGGTGGGCCATCAGCTGCCGTCGGTTGGGTGTCGGATGACCTCAGGCCGTCCTGAGTGCTGAGTGCTGCTGAGTCCTGAGTGTGACAACCAAAATGGGCCGAGTTGGCGGTCCAAGTTTGACCGAAATCGGGCGTCTTGGCGCCCCAAAAATGGCAACAATTGGCGAAAATCGGCCGTCCCGGGGCCCAAAGTGGCCGACTCGGCGGCCCAAAATTAACCAAAATTGGCCGCCCGGCCGCCTCCTATTTGACCAAAATTGAATGTTGTGGCGCTCCTGTGCCGACCAAAATAAGCACACACACACACACACACACACAAGAACATTCCTCGGTTGGGGTGGAGCGCTGTAGGAGGGCAGGCGGGGGTATGGGAGGTGCCCTCGCACGGCAGGGCCTTGAGGTGCCGCACCTGAGCTACTTCTGGCGCTCCTCCACCGCCAGCGGGGCAGCAGGGGCGCTTGACTGTGGGTCCACAAGCAACATGCAGTGCCACCGGCCCGGCGACGGGCGGGAGGGGGCCTCCGCAAGGCCCCATTACGTGCTGGTTCACCCGGTCACTGGAAGCAGTCCGTTTCACGGGGGTTGCCTCCCCCCCCCCCGACCCCCACCAACCAACCCACCGGGCGCCCTGTTATCCCTTCGCTTTGCCCATCTCCCCCATCGCTGCACCATGTGCCTGAAGCAGGACCTTGACAAGGCTGGGGTTTTGGTGTTTCATGTGGCGTGGCATGGCTCAGTCGTGTGGTGCCCCCCCCTGGTGGTCGGCCTGCCCAGGCCCCACTCCGTGGAATCCCGGTCCAGCCAACCCCAGGGCTCAGCACGACCCCCGTCGCCCTCGCTGAGGATGGTGCCACTTGGGCGAGATGTTCGGGCCGCCTGTTCCCCAGCGTGCCACTTTGATGGATTGACGCCCCCAATGCCCCCCCCCAGGGATGCATTAGAAGGGAAGGGACCTCAGAGGTGGCCCAGAGGCAGTTAGGCGGTTGGAGGAGGTTGCCGATGCGGTTGGGGCGGTTACTGTCGGTTACAAATGCCATTGAAGCGGGCACTTGGCGTCAGGGAGACAGTGGCTGAGCGTTGGCTGGGCGTTCTGGCGCGCGGGGGGGGATTACCTCCCCCCCTTTCCAATGTATCCCCCCCCCCCCCCCTTGCCACGGCCAACCCCCCCACCCCCATCCCCCCATCCCCCCACCTCCATTGCGCCGGGTTCCCCCACCGCCGTCATGGGGGTCCGCTTGGACGCCCCTGGCCAGAGGGCCGTTGCCCTCCTCTGCGTGGACCCGACACGCAGCTGTGAAACCGGGACAGTCCGGGGGCTGCGTTGGCACAACCCCCCGAGGGAAGGGAAGGGGTGTAGGGAGCGGGGAGAGGGTTCAAGGAAAGGGCAACTGTGGGTGAAGGGCCAATAGGCGCCGCTAACTTCAGACCGCAATCCATCCAGGCGTCATCCCCCCCCTTCCGGCCCCCAGACATAGCCGTTGGGCGGCTTGGTCACCCGCTTTCTGGACGCTTTGCTGTATGCGGGCCACAGGCCGGAGAGCAGATATGCAGAAGGCTCTCGTGACAGCGCGTTTCGTTTCTCACACCCGTTTTGCATCGCTTTTCATTCCGGCGCCTTTTTGAAGTTGTGTGCCGTTGATTGGGTGCCATGCCGTACCTCTTGGGGGGGGGGCGGTGTTGAACGGGGTCAGTCTACCAGACATTGCCCCTGCACCTTCGCTTGGCTCACATTCTTTAGGTCTCACCCGCAGACATAGCCCCCCCCTCCCCCCCACCCCCTCACCCCCCCAAGATACTGCAGACCCGCCGGGGGTAGACCCACGGAGCCGGGGATTCCCGTGAGGGCCCACACATCCGTCTCTCCACCGCTGACGGGCGGTGTCAACGAGTCTGACAATTGCATTCCTTCTTCAAGCCCTGCCTGTGGGGGAGGTAGAGGTAGGACGCCCAGGCGATCCCCAGCCCCCCTGCGGCCCATGGGGTTGCCGAGGAGGCCCGGGCGCCTGGGACAGCCGAGTCCAATTACTTGCAGCCCCCCTCCGGGACTCGAAATCGGGACCTCCTGGTCGGGCGTCATGTGCTATGACTGCTGAGCCCTCCGACCTCAGTTTTTGGCTCTGCCTGTGGAGAAGGCAAGCGGGGTGGACAGGGGGGCAATGTCTGGGACAGCAATCACCTCCCACTCCGTTTTATTTCGTTGGTCGTCCAAAAAGTGGAGGGCTGGCCTGTGTAAAAGGGCAGCCATGAGGGCAGGCGCCGGCTTGATACTGGCCTGCTAAGCACCGGCAAAATTACGGGGCGGCCTTTTGAACAGTGGGAAATCTTCCTATTTTTTCGTCCGTGGCGCACCGCAGGTGGCGTGGGATGAACGCACAAGGGGCCGCCTGGAGTAGGCTCCGGTGACGTGCCCGTGGGGGTCAGGGCTCGCTTCCACAGGCGGGGGCACAGCGTCTTCGTACCGATCCCGCTCCTTTCCGTTGGTGCTGCCGGAGAAGCGGTCCCCAACAGTTGGCCCCTGGCAATGGTATCTTCGAATGTACCCCCCACCCCCAACTCCCGCAAATGAGCAATACCGAGCAGCACACGTGCTCAGCCTTTGTGGCAACCATCCCCCCCCCCCCCCTCCCTCCCGAGGCCTTGTGCCACCCCCCCCCCCCCTCCCTCCGCCCCCCGGGAGCACATGCGTGGGTGCAGGAATGTGCTTGAGGGGAATGGGGGGGGGGGGGCTAAACGAGGGTTTGAGGAGGTTGCAAGTGGCGGTTGCCGGGGCTTTGAAAAGCGGTTGGGAGGTGCAAACCGGTTGGAGGGCCGGTGGGGGGTGGGTCAGAAGCGGTTGGCATCGGTTTGGCGGCGGCGGGGGCGGGGGGACCAGGTCGCACGGAGCAGTATTCGTCCGGCATGACCCGTTGGGCTGCACCGTTGCCTTCGCCGGTTGGCGCGCCTGGACGCCCCCCCATTCCCCTCGGCCGACACCTGTCGCCCTGTCCCCCGCCCAGGGCCACCGCAACGCCCTCGGGGGCGAGGACCGCGTGTTCATCCACACGATGTCCACGTGGAACGACAAGTACGACAAGAGCGGGAACTACCTGGCGCCGCCGCAGTACCGCCAAGTGCTGCTCAACTCCCTGTTCACGGTCGCGCCCCCCGGCCACAACCCGGAGTCCTTCAGGTGCATGGGCATCGGCGTTTGGGCAGTGGGGGGGGGGGGCGCTTGGGATCAACGGCCTGTTTGAGAGGCGGATGCTGTTGCACGGGACGGCGGGTGGGGGCCGAGGACCGCGCTCCGGGGCCCATCCTGGGGCTGGACGACGGCGGCGAACGGGGGCCCCCGAGCCCGGGGCGCCCAGTGCCCGCCCCGGGCCGGCCGCCATGCCACCCTCGTGCGCGCAGGTGGGGCCGCGGGGTCGCCCGCGCGCTCCGCCGCGCCCGCGTCTCGGCCCGCTGCCTCGAGGAGGGGGTGGGGTGAAGGGAGGCGGGTCTCGATGTGGATGTAGCGAGGCCGGTGGCCGGTCTCACGCCCGGACGGTCGACTGCGGCCGCCTCTCAGGCAGTCGGGTGCTGCTAAACCTGCGCCCCCCCCCACGCGCTTCGGGGGTGTGGGCGGCCGTCCGCGTGCTTGCCGTGCACGCCGCTCCGTACTACTGGTTGGCGCCTCCGTGCGGGGGCACTGGGCACCTCAATGCCGGGGGTTGGGTGCTGCCGCACGGGATGTGCAGAGTTTCGGTCACTTGCATGTCTTGCCCCCCCTGTCTAGACCTTCGGTTGTCTTTTGTGTTGGTTTGTCAGTCCGTCTGTTGTTGAGCAGATTTCCCAGTCCTCTGCTTCGCCGTCGGCAGATTGTGGGAGGCAATGGAATGCGGCTCAATCCCGATTCTTACGACCGGCGTGATGGGCAAATGCGGTGTATACAATCGCATGTACACAGTGCCTGCAGGTGTGCACCGTGCAGCCATGGCGGCCTGCGTGCCTGGCGAGCAGGGATGCATTAGAAGGGAAGGGACTGCAGAGGCGGCCCCAGAAGCGGTTAGGCAGGCGGTTGGAGGAGGTTGCCAAAGCGGTTGGGGGCGGTTACTGTCGGTTACAAATGCCATTGAGGCTGGCACTTGGCGTCAGGGAGACAGTGGCTGGGCATAGGCTGGGCGCCCTGGAGGCGGGGGGGGGGTACCTCCCCCCCTTCTAATGCATCACTGCTGGCGAGGAGGCGGTAGCACGGACCTGGGATCGGTTTGCGAGGTGGTGGAGGCGGAGGAGAAGGGGCACGGCAAGGGCGAAGACGGGGATGAAGAGGCCGAACGGGAGGGGGTTGGGCATGCGGATGGGGAGGAGATGGGGGGGGTGGCATGAATGTGGATGAGGGACCAGGAGGGCCATTGGCAGTGTGCACGCTTCGCTCCCACTGACGAGTGCCTCATGAAGCACACCCCCGTCTTCCAGTCCTTGGGCATGGTGGGTGGAAAATTGCGCCAACCGGGGGAGGGATCGTATGAGCCCCCTTTTGCAAGACCCCTCCCCAGGGGGGGGTGGGGCTTCTGCCAGGCCATTACGGGGGCAGACGGTCTGCAGGGGACTGACATGGGGACCAAACACTAAAAAAAGATTGAAAATGGCATTTTTGAAATCAGCACGTCGAGGGGGGGGGGGTCAAAAAGTGGTCATTTGCCCCTTTTCGATGAAGATAAATTGCAGTTTTTTTTTGCCAAAAAACGGCCAAAATCAAGGCCTCTGACAGAAGAACCCCTTTTCCCACGTGCCCCTCCCCCGGGTCGTGGGGGCTCATACAACCCCTCCCCCCCTTGGGGCAGTTTTCCACCCGCCCATCGTCCGTGGCATTCGGCCCTGGGCCATGGCATAGCTCAACGGTGGCCGGAAGACAGGAAGGCCCTGGACAACAAAGCGCGTTCTCCTTTTGACACGGCGCACCCCGTGTACACGTGCACACAGACACTTCGAGCGGATGGTGAGCAGAAGCCCGACATACAGCTGTGAGAAGCATGGACGAAGGATGAGAAGGGAGAAGTCTCCTTCCCCCACCCCAACCTCCTCCTCCTCCTCCCAGTACCCCCCCTCCCCCCGCACCATCCACGGTGCTCCGCCTCTTTCTACGTATCAAAGACAGAGTAGGAAAGCGTCAGTTGGTATCTGTTATCACGCCCTACGGCCCAAACAACAACCGGCAACTGGAGTGCGTATTTGTCGCCAATTGTGTGTGCACCGTCAAGGTGATATGTCCCAGTGGGGCCATATTTCACCTGTTCCTCTTGTTGATCTGCCCTGTGGTAGAGAGTTGGTTGGTGGGTTGCCATTCTTGGTTTTGCCAAGTATGCACACATTGCACACACAGTGCACAAATATTCTGTGACACAAGGCAGAGGAGGAGGAGGAGGAGATGCGGTCCCCCAGTAGGGCGCACCCGCGCACCATTGCCATGGTGCCTGCCGGCCCCCACCGATCTGGACCGGCGATTCGATGGGGGGGACCCTGACCGCGGGCACAGTCCGGCTCAGCATCCTGGTGGCGGTTCTCCTCTTCGTCTCCTCCCGATGGACTCCTGGCCCATGTCACACCCGGCCGTGTCCAACAGGTACCATCCAGGAGTCCGGGAGGGGGGCGAGGAGGATTAGCTGTACCCTGCCCCCCCTTTGAAATCCCCCCCCCCCCAGGGGGGAGGGGAACCGCACCACAAATCTGTACCATAGTATCACAGTCTAAATCAGCTTCGGCGCCTTCGGCGCCTTGTAAAAATTTTCTTTGGCGCCTTTCCTATGCTTTGTGGGCCAAGGTGACGGTTCCCCCCCTGGGTGTGGGGGGAACCGGCCCGACAAAAGGGGGGAGATTTCAAGGGGGGGGGGGGGGCAGGGTGTGTAGATACCCCCTTACAACATGCATATCTACATCCAATCAACACGGATGGGTTCATGCGGACGGCTCCTGCACATCTGTGTACGATGATGGGTCAGGACCTGCAAATGCTCCGAAGCGGGCACTGTACTGCCGAAGGAGTTGGTGGTTGTTCGCTGGTGGTCCACACGTCGCCTGCAGGTGGTATCGAATGCCCCATTGTGGTGGTGCCGGACGCCCCTGACGTCGTTGAGTTCTTAATGAAGGCGAAGAACAATCTCACGTATTGGTACGGCCAACAGCAGCTGCTGATGCGGTGGTACACTGCTTACAAACAAGAAGGTACCAAACGACGCCTCTTCCCTGCTTTCTGCGTGTGATATGGCGCCACGGCAGGTGGCGTAGGGTATTGTGGCGCCGCGGTCCATGACACTCAAAAGGCCACCGAGATGCGCCACCGGGAGGTGTCGCCCGGGGGGGCCGCCGCCGTGCCTCTATCGCTTTCCAGGGGCTGCAAGAAATTGCAGGGGGTGGCGGCGCACCGCAGGGGTGCAGGGGGGGCTGCAGCACAGCGCATGCCGTGTGGTCTGCTGTACCCCCCGATCGGTGCCGTCCAGTCCATCACGATTTCAGATCCCATGCCTATTGCCCCCCACATGCCATGCCCTCTGCAGTCTACGGAAACGCGCTGAAGAAGATTGTGGTGCGCAACCGGGCGCGGGAAGTGCGGGAGAACCCCAACGCCACTTCCGTCAGCAGTGGCAGCAAGAAGAAGAAGCCGACAAAGCACCACCGACACTAGATGTTTGCAGCCGATGGGCCATGCTGATGGCGCCCGCGGGGCACCTGCACGCCCGTAGTATGTCCATAGGAAACTGCTGTACAGTATGCCACCCCTCACCGCCCGACACCCAATGTCCCGAAGACATGCGAGCGCCGTGTTCGTGGCATGAGGGATGATGCCGGGTCGGAGGGTGCTGTGGGTTCGGACCCTCTCAACCACCGAAGCGGCCGTTGGAGTATTACGGGGCTACCGCCCGGCCTAGGTCTGTCGGTGGGGACCTATCGGTGGACTTTCCACTGACTTATGGCCAAGCTACGGGGGAGCTAGTGCAGTTGTGCTGGGTGCTGTCCCACCTTAGAGTGCTGGCTGGCTGGCTGGCACCGATTGTTCCACATGTTCGCAGGGCGCCACTGGCGCCCCACCGATTGGGTCTCAGGTCAGGATCCTACATTGAGCTACCCCACCCTCCCCAACCGTGGCCTCTTTCGTTGGGAGTCACTCACATCCGTGTTGAAGCTTTCACTGTCACCGTCCCCCAGGCCCCCCACCAGTCGTGAGTCGCTAACCCGTGCCGTACTGTGCCTTGCCGTCCGTACTGCACTCTCCACTGTCACCGGAATCCGCTTGGCCGGAGTCACACGAGTCCCCAACCCCCGAGTCTACATCCATGTCACTCGCTGGTCCTCCGACTCCAGCATGGGCTCCACGCCCAGGGCATCCCACTCTGTAACCCTGCTGCGCTTGTACAGAGGCAGCAATTTTTCTCGGGTGCTGACCGCGCTCAATGGCGCCTTGCTCGACTGATTGGACACTGTGTGTCGCGGCTCCGCTGCGTGATACGTGACGCGCTGTTGGAATGCCAGAGTGATTCTGGAGAGTGACGATCATCTTCGATGTATGGCCAAGCTACGGCTAGAGTGACACGCGTTGGGGCAAGTTCGGGAGGCGTGAACTGTGAAACGGGTAGGGGGCAGGGGGCAGCCAAGAGATGCTCCACAGCACCTCAAGGCCTGATGCAGGCATTGCTTCGAACAGTCTGGGACGGCGCCGTTGGCGCCGTGTTCATGACAATGCCCTGTGAGAGTCCCCGGAGTGACTCTGGAGGCTGACGACCATCGTCGCTTTCGGGCCAAGCTACGGGGTTATGGGGTCCGTCGTCGGGGGAAAGTGACTGTGAAGGGTTCCGCACAGGTGTCAATGATACCAGGAGCAAAAGGCGAAGGGAGGGTAATTGAGAGAAACTCTGAGGGGCCTAAAGGTTCAGTGGTGACCTAAAACCGCACCGGTGCGGGCGCCTAAGGGTGCGTTGCTGGACAGCGTGGATAATATGTGCTGCGCTTTCGCCGCGTTGAGATCTGAAGTACTGTTGCACGTGCCAGAGTGGGTGTTGGAAGGTAGCGACCATTGCTGACGGGTGGCCGAGCTACATGAGGTGGCTTAGCAGCATGTGCTTGCCATACACTGAGGGGATGAGGGATGAAGACCTGATATGGGGCATGGGGCGCCGAAAGGCCCCGACAGCCTATGCCAGACAACACGAGAATCGGCCGGACAACGCTGGACGATCTGTGGCCTTGGGCGCCGTATTCATGATGTTCAAGACATCCAAGACTTGCTGCCTCCCCCTTTTTGGGGGTTTCCAAGACGGCAGACGGCATCCACTGTCACCCACCCCAGCCCACCCCCCCCTGGGAAGGGCCTCGGGGCCCAGTGCAAGGCCGCTTTGCGCAGCAGGGGGCGGCGCACGCCCTCCAGAGGAGCAGGATGGAGGGTCGGCGTGGGCCCATGTGCCGTGCTGAGCGTCCAGCGACGCAAGGGACGCAATGCCACGCCAGAAAAGGCGCTGCAGGGGGGAAGCAGCAGCGCTTTGGGGGGGCCACCGCAGGGCGGTCCTAATCAACCATCGTATCGTGGCCTTTTGTCCTCCTTCCTTCAAACCCGAGTTGTTGCTGCCAATCTGCTGGGCTCAAGCACTCCTTGCTTTTCCCTGTGTGGGTGGTCGCCCAGTCCACGCTTTGAACAGGTGTCTGGGCTTTGGCATGGGTTACCCACATCCGGAGGAAATCTGTGATGGATTGGCGGATGAATTGTACTCTGAGCCCCTGTGGCTGTGTCCGGGGGGGGGGGGGAAGAAGGGGAAGAGTGATTATGGACCGCCCTGATCCGAGGCCCTGCTCTGCATATCACCGCCCCTGATGTGCAGCAGGGGCGGAAGAAATAAACATCTTGCTTTCAGAAACGGGTCGTCATGACCCCCCCTTTGAACTACTGAGAGAGAGGGGCGTCTGTTCAGGGGTGCCAAAGGAACAGGGACCAATGGGGCCGACCGGGAATGAGGTTTGATGAGGCTGCTGCCCCCCTCCACTGGCGCACTCCTGATGCGCCGAGTCCGTCCCGAAGGCCCTCTTGATGACCCACAGGCGGCTGGCTGGGTCGGTGGTGTGAGCAGAGCAGGCCCCTGCGATGGTATTTGGTGGTCCCGGGATCGAATCCCAGTCGCATTGCCATTCTGAGTGCGTTGCGTAGCGGCAGTACAGTGGCACGCCATTGCTGCAGCTGAGGATGCTCATGCTCAGACAGTCCCCAAGGCAGGACACATACCTCACCGCCGGCTGACCCACACGAATTCCCCTCCGTAATATAGAGCCAAGGGTTATACCGGGGCTCACATGCATGTATTGAGGTCACACGGTGCAGTTGATACAGCCCATCCGTGGCTGGCTAAGTGGTGCCCCCCCCCCCCCCTTCATCGCCCTAGACCGCTTTGGCCCGCCCACACGGACCGACGCCCGCTTTTGGGCCCGCTGGCAAGGGTTTGCCTCGGCCGTCTGGGGTTGGCACTCAAGTTGTTTGCGGCCACTTTTTTTTTTTTGGAGACAAGCGCGGAATGCGTTTTTGGCAGCCGTGGGCACCCTGTGGTACCCCGCTCTAGATGTCATCAATCATCCAAGGATTTGTTTAAAGGGTAAGCGTTGGCTGAGGCACTAGCACAACGCTACACAACACAACACAATACAATACAAGACACCAAAACACAGCACAGCAGTACTCCAAAGCCCGGCGCAATTTGCAGGATGTTGGCAGAGATCTCTCCGGTGCCCCCATGTCCCTACACACAGGCTCCATACCCTTTCACATATTGCATTGCCCATTTTCAAGTTCATTGCATTGTGGAGGGATGAGGGAGTGCAAGGAGCAGTTCAACGGAACGAGGAACGGGCAGGGCTGTCCTTAAGGGACGAGATTTTTTTTTTTGTTAAGGACAGCCCTTAAGGACAGCCCCTAGAGGCCTTTTCCCCCCGGCCGTACGCGGGCCATGTCTACCCCCCCCCGCCGCCCTCTTTTGGGCACCACTTCTGATTTTGCCCCCCGCTCTGCAGCGGTGGGGCTCCCCGATACGGCAGGGGTGAGGTAGCCAATTTGCCCACTTGTGGGCCACTTCTGATTTTGCCCCCCGCTCTGAAGCGGTGGGGCTCCCCGATACGGCAGGGGTGAGGTAGCCAATTTGCCCACTTGTGGGCCACTTCTGATTTTGCCCCCCGCTCTGAAGCGGTGGGGCTCCCCGATACGGCAGGGGTGAGGTAGCCAATTTGCCCACTTGTGGGCCACTTCTGATTTTGCCCCCCGCTCTGAAGCGGTGGGGCTCCCTGATACGGCAGGGGTGAGGTAGCCAATTTGCCCTCTTGTGGGCCACTTCTGATTTTGCCCCCCGCTCTGAAGCGGTGGGGCTCCCCGATACGGCAGGGGTGAGGTAGCCAATTTGCCCACTTGTGGGCCACTTCTGATTTTGCCCCCCGCTCTGCAGCGGTGGGGCTCCCCGATACGGCAGGGGTGAGGTAGCCAATTTGCCCACTTGTGGGCCACTTCTGATTTTGCCCCCCGCTCTGCAGCGGTGGGGCTCCCCGATACGGCAGGGGTGAGGTAGCCAATTTGCCCACTTGTGGGCCACTTCTGATTTTGCCCCCCGCTCTGAGGCGGTGGGGATCCCCGATACGGCAGGGGTGAGGTAGCCAATTTGCCCACTTGTGGGCCACTTCTGATTTTGCCCCCCGCTCTGAAGCGGTGGGGCTCCCCGATACGGCAGGGGTGAGGTAGCCAATTTGCCCACTTGTGGGCCACTTCTGATTTTGCCCCCCGCTCTGCAGCGGTGGGGCTCCCCGATACGGCAGGGGTGAGGTAGCCAATTTGCCCACTTGTGGGCCACTTCTGATTTTGCCCCCCGCTCTAAGGCGGTGGGGATCCCCGATACGGCAGGGGTGAGGTAGCCAATTTGCCCACTTGTGGGCCACTTCTGATTTTGCCCCCCGCTCTGAAGCGGTGGGGCTCCCCGATACGGCAGGGGTGAGGTAGCCAATTTGCCCACTTGTGGGCCACTTCTGATTTTGCCCCCCGCTCTGCAGCGGTGGGGCTCCCCGATACGGCAGGGGTGAGGTAGCCAATTTGCCCACTTGTGGGCCACTTCTGATTTTGCCCCCCGCTCTAAGGCGGTGGGGATCCCCGATACGGCAGGGGTGAGGTAGCCAATTTGCCCACTTGTGGGCCCTTTCTGATTTTGCCCCCCGCTCTGCAGCGGTGGGGCTCCCGGATACGGCAGGGGTGAGGTAGCCAATTTGCCCACTTGTGGGCCACTTCTGATTTTGCCCCCCGCTCTGAGGCGGTGGGGATCCCCGATACGGCAGGGGTGAGGTAGCCAATTTGCCCACTTGTGGGCCACTTCTGATTTTGCCCCCCGCTCTGAAGCGGTGGGGCTCCCCGATACGGCAGGGGTGAGGTAGCCAATTTGCCCACTTGTGGGCCACTTCTGATTTTGCCCCCCGCTCTGAAGCGGTGGGGCTCCCCGATACGGCAGGGGTGAGGTAGCCAATTTGCCCACTTGTGGGCCACTTCTGATTTTGCCCCCCGCTCTGCAGCGGTGGGGCTCCCGGATACGGCAGGGGTGAGGTAGCCAATTTGCCCACTTGTGGGCCACTTCTGATTTTGCCCCCACCACTAAGGCGGTGGGGATCCCCGATACGGCAGGGGTGAGGTAGCCAATTTGCCCACTTGTGGGCCACTTCTGATTTTGCCCCCCGCTCTGAAGCGGTGGGGCTCCCCGATACGGCAGGGGTGAGGTAGCCAATTTGCCCACTTGTGGGCCACTTCTGATTTTGCCCCCCGCTCTGAAGCGGTGGGGCTCCCCGATACGGCAGGGGTGAGGTAGCCAATTTGCCCACTTGTGGGTCACTTCTGATTTTGCCCCCCGCTCTGAAGCGGTGGGGCTCCCCGATACGGCAGGGGTGAGGTAGCCAATTTGCCCACTTGTGGGCCACTTCTGATTTTGCCCCCCGCTCTGAGGCGGTGGGGATTCCCGATACGGCAGGGGTGAGGTAGCCAATTTGCCCACTTGTGGGTCACTTCTGATTTTGCCCCCCGCTCTGCAGCGGTGGGGCTCCCCGATACGGCAGGGGTGAGGTAGCCAATTTGCCCACTTGTGGGCCACTTCTGATTTTGCCCCCCGCTCTAAGGCAGTGGGGATCCCCGATACGGCAGGGGTGAGGTAGCCAATTTGCCCACTTGTGGGCCACTTCTGATTTTGCCCCCCGCTCTGAAGCGGTGGGGCTCCCCGATACGGCAGGGGTGAGGTAGCCAATTTGCCCACTTGTGGGCCACTTCTGATTTTGCCCCCCGCTCTGAGGCGGTGGGGATCCCCGATACGGCAGGGGTGAGGTAGCCAATTTGCCCACTTGTGGGCCACTTCTGATTTTGCCCCCCGCTCTGAAGCGGTGGGGCTCCCCGATACGGCAGGGGTGAGGTAGCCAATTTGCCCACTTGTGGGCCACTTCTGATTTTGCCCCCCGCTCTGAAGCGGTGGGGCTCCCCGATACGGCAGGGGTGAGGTAGCCAATTTGCCCACTTGTGGGCCACTTCTGATTTTGCCCCCCGCTCTGCAGCGGTGGGGCTCCCGGATACGGCAGGGGTGAGGTAGCCAATCTGCCCACTTGTGGGCCACTTCTGATTTTGCCCCCACCACTAAGGCGGTGGGGATCCCCGATACGGCAGGGGTGAGGTAGCCAATTTGCCCACTTGTGGGCCACTTCTGATTTTGCCCCCCGCTCTGAAGCGGTGGGGCTCCCCGATACGGCAGGGGTGAGGTAGCCAATTTGCCCACTTGTGGGCCACTTCTGATTTTGCCCCCCGCTCTGAAGCGGTGGGGCTCCCCGATACGGCAGGGGTGAGGTAGCCAATTTGCCCACTTGTGGGTCACTTCTGATTTTGCCCCCCGCTCTGAAGCGGTGGGGCTCCCCGATACGGCAGGGGTGAGGTAGCCAATTTGCCCACTTGTGGGTCACTTCTGATTTTGCCCCCCGCTCTGAGGCGGTGGGGATCCCCGATACGGCAGGGGTGAGGTAGCCAATTTGCCCATCTGTGGGCCACTTCTGATTTTGCCCCCCGCTCTGAAGCGGTGGGGCTCCCCGATACGGCAGGGGTGAGGTAGCCAATTTGCCCCCTTGTGGGCCACTTCTGATTTTGCCCCCCGCTCTGAAGCGGTGGGGCTCCCCGATACGGCAGGGGTGAGGTAGCCAATTTGCCCACTTGTGGGCCACTTCTGATTTTGCCCCCCGCTCTGAAGCGGTGGGGCTCCCCGATACGGCAGGGGTGAGGTAGCCAATTTGCCCACTTGTGGGCCACTTCTGATTTTGCCCCCCGCTCTGAAGCGGTGGGGCTCCCCGATACGGCAGGGGTGAGGTAGCCAATTTGCCCACTTGTGGGCCACTTCTGATTTTGCCCCCCGCTCTGAAGCGGTGGGGCTCCCCGATACGGCAGGGGTGAGGTAGCCAATTTGCCCACTTGTGGGCCACTTCTGATTTTGCCCCCCGCTCTGAAGCGGTGGGGCTCCCCGATACGGCAGGGGTGAGGTAGCCAATTTGCCCACTTGTGGGCCACTTCTGATTTTGCCCCCCGCTCTGAAGCGGTGGGGCTCCCTGATACGGCAGGGGTGAGGTAGCCAATTTGCCCACTTGTGGGCCACTTCTGATTTTGCCCCCCGCTCTGAAGCGGTGGGGCTCCCCGATACGGCAGGGGTGAGGTAGCCAATTTGCCCACTTGTGGGTCACTTCTGATTTTGCCCCCCGCTCTGAAGCGGTGGGGCTCCCCGATACGGCAGGGGTGAGGTAGCCAATTTGCCCACTTGTGGGCCACTTCTGATTTTGCCCCCCGCTCTGAAGCGGTGGGGCTCCCCAATATGGCAGGGGTGAGGTAGCCAATTTGCCCACTTGTGGGCCACTTCTGATTTTGCCCCCCGCTCTGAAGCGGTGGGGCTCCCTGATACGGCAGGGGTGAGGTAGCCAATTTGCCCACTTGTGGGCCACTTCTGATTTTGCCCCCCGATACGGCACTTCTGATTTTGATTTCTGATTTTGCCCCCGGCTTGGTTGCGCGCCCGTGCATGCTTTTTTTTGGGTAACTGGTGGGCCGGCTTGCAGTTTTTGTGCGCACTCCACAAGAGGAAATTTTTGTCGGCCTTGCTGAAATGGTGCGAGCCCAGGGGAGGGAGGGGGGGGAAGGGAGTGAAACCGCCGATGATGACCCTGATGCGGCAAATGCTCAGCTGTATGATGACACCGTCCGGAAGGTGTTTGACCAGCTGGGCATTGAGTGGAAGGTGATTGAGGAGCGCATCATCGCAGTGGTCTCGGATGGTGCCGGCACTATGGGTGCCTATGTGGGTCTGCTGAACAATGTAAGGGAGAAAGGGGGGAGGGAACTCATTGGTTGGGTGAAGGATGCGGCACATTGCCTGATGCGAGCGATCAGCACTGCAAAGGGAAAGGTCAAGCTGTGGTACGATGCACTGGATGATCTGGTGTCCTTCCTGGCCTGCTTCTACAGGACCAGCTCGAAGCGCATGCGGGGGTTGTGGCGCAAGGGGGGGAAGTTTTGTTTCTCCCGCCGCACTGGTGTGCGTTGGGTGGAAGCAATGTTCCACGAGCTTGATATTGTGCTAGAGAATTTGCCTGATGTTGTGGAACACTTGCCCGAGTACATTAGTCATGAGGCTGACCTGGGGCGGAGGGAGAAGGCCCAGGGCTTGTTTGATGCACTTTCGCACCCCCTCTTCAAGTTGACGGCAGCCTTTTTTTGCGATGTTTTTGCTGTGGTTTGTGCCACAAGCAAGAAAGTTCAAGCGACCAGGGGGGCACGGGTCGCCGCCGTCCAGGGTTTGATGAACGTGATGTGCACACAGCTGTTGCACACCATGCGTCATGTCATTCCAGGGGGGTGGGAGGAATCGTTGGGTGTTGACGTAGGGAGTAGCGTCATCAAGGGTAGCCGGATGAAGTTTCTTCGCAGTTTGATTGAGGACGTACAAGCACGATTCAAGCGAGCTGAGTGGGATGGCAGTGCTAACCTGGAGGATTGGGTTGAGGCAAGCTCGTGTTCGTGTGAGAGAGTTTATAGCTACGTGACGGCTACGGACTTTGGCCAAACCACGGAGCGCATGTGTGAGACGCTGTGGGTAAGGTGCAATGGGGAGGCACCAGAGGATTGGGGGCCCTTTGAGGTTTTTGAGGACCTTCGGAAGACCCCTTTCCGCCCGCGCAAACGGAAGCAAGGGCATGCGGTTGAGGTGGAAGATGGTGGTTTGCTTGGGTTTGCGGCTTTCAAGGATTTGGCAGTTTCTTTGGAAGAGGATGGTGAGGCGGAGGTTCCGTTGGACATTCGAGATTTGTGGGTTGTCCCCAAGAGGGCGACACGTGACGCCGACATTGGCGATGTGTATGGGGTTGAGTTGGAGGGTGAGGACGAAGACAGTGAGGACGAGGATATGGAGCAAGCAGATGTAGTTGCCAGTAGCTCCTCTTCTGACCTTCGTAACCCCTCAGCTGTCCCCTCCACCTCTTCTAACCCTGCCGCGCAGTTGGTGTTTCGGTATGATATGGATGAGGCGGTGTTGAACGCAATGGAGAGGGGGAGGTTGCATGAGTGGACTAAGGTTGAGTTTAAGGCCATTTGTAGGAAGCATGGTTTGAGTGTGAGAGGGGGGAAGGGTGAGCTTATGGAGCGTGTCAGGGTGCACTTCCAGAGGTTGTACCAGCAGTAGGGAGTTTGTTTCCAGCTGTGCCACCGGCGATGGAACATTCGGGTGGTCGAACGCTGCATCACTATATTTGATAAAAAAAAGTATTGCTCTTCTTCATGTTGAATTGTGCAGGGTGTGAGGTAGGGTCATGCAACACATGTGGGGCTAGGATCATATGGTTATGTGCTGAGACCAATTTGGGGCTAGGGACTCATGGTTGAACAATTGGGAACACCGGGGTGAAGACATGTACTGTCCGCGGGCTCTTTTGAAATTACCCCGTTCTGGACGGGATTTTTTTTTTTTTTGCGTTAAGGACAGCCCTGGGAACGGGAGGAGGGAGGGCAAGGAGCAGTTGAAAGCAACGAGGAACGGGAACAGGGTAAAAGGAGAGGACAAGCGTAATGGGCAGTGGATGTTCCATTTCTACTTCTAATTTCTCGGCTTCTGTTCTTCACTGCCTTTTTCTTTGAGTGCTAATCACTCTTTCTCACATTCTCACCGCCCTTTCTCGACTCCACAATGCCCTTTCTAGACTCCTATGGGCGTACTCTTTAGCAAAACAGGGCTATGAGGAGTCGATACACGGCAATGCCGAGGAGAGCGAGTGGATGAGGAATGGAGGATAGATTCAGGTCGCGCCGGATCATGGGGGCTGCTCCTGGTCAGGACCCGACCCCAAAGGGGGGGGGGGGGGGGCTCTACAGACCCCAAAATGGTTGTACGGAACAATCGGTTGTGTGGGCGCGTCATGGGGATCATTTTGAGGTATTTATGTTGGGGTACCCACTGACCCCCCCCCGGGGAGCCTGGCAGCTGGCCGCCCGACCCGCCGACCCCCAAGGTTTGGGTCAACCAAGGTCCCCCCTGCCCCCCTACAACCCCCAAAACGGTTGCACACCCCTTGGGGTCACACATTGGCTGGCGGCAGCCCCCGTGCGCCGGATTTCAGCCACCCACTGTGTCCACCGACGCTGTTGCACCATGGGGCACTGTCTGGGGGGGGGGGGGGGGGTGGGGTGTTCGTGTGCATCGGGTTTTTTTTTTGTGTCGAGTATCTTGTGTTTTGAGCGTTGTCACCATCTGTCATGGTGGCGCTGGATGCTGCACTCGCCGGATGCACCAGGAGCAGATGCGCCTGGATATTGGTCTCTCGAAGCCGACAGCCCCGGACCCGCACCTCCAGTGCACATGCACCACACATACACGCCACACAGTGTTGCACACACACACCACACAGGCATGCCACATGCGCCACAGATGCATCGCACACACAGTAGACACACACCCAGGTGCATTGAACGGCCCAAGTGTGGCCGAGAGGGCGGAATGGCCTAAAAGTGAGATTCGGGTTGGGTCTTGAAACGGCCCCAAGATTCTGCGGGGTTTCCCTCCCCCCACCCCACCCCGAATTTTCCATCGCGGTGGGTGGGTCCTTGGGCGTCTGCTGCAAGGGGGCACTTCCGTTGTGTGTCCGCAGGATGCGGGGTTCTAATCCAAATTTAACCAAACAAAAGCTGCCAGGGCGTAGGCCCAGATGATGGGGGCTCGCTCGGGGAGAGGGGGGTCCCCCGATCACGACCTTGGCTGCACTCCCAACTGACTTTTCATTGTAACGCTACTGCATTGCCTGAAGCGTTGCCCTTGGTCTGAGGGCTGTCCTGTAGGAACGAGATATTCGGTTGTTGTTTTTACCCCTGAGCACATCCCAAGGCTTTGGCGGGCAGGATTGCGGTTCACCAACGGCGGATGGCACATAGACCACTGACGTTGGCAGTTATCCTACAGCAGTTGATGGCCAAACGACGCCGGTTGGCCGGTGATCGACCGCAGTTACTTGTCAACTGGCGCTCTGCGGAGGTCTGAGTGTACCGCAGGCGGGCAGTAATTTGGGGGGGGGCCTTCAAGGACAGCATTGCCTGGATCTGAGGGTGGCCCTAGGCTAGACCTGACCCATCACCACGATTCGTTCAGTGACCAGCACATTCTGGGGGCAATTGCGGTCACGTGCACAGTCAAATGCACGGCATCAGGAGCATCCTACAGTAGTCAGTATTGGGTGACATGTTGGTGACCTGCACGTCAGGATGCACCACTGGCCCCAACAGGCAATCTGTTGCCAATGCCAGTGAAGAGACAGTGCAGTGCTGCACCATGCACTCCTCACAGTGTCTCAAAGGTCCCGCTTGATGGTATCACGGCTTGGTATGACAGCCCGACCTTTTTTTTTCGTTGGGGAAGGCCCGCATTCATTGGCGGTTCGAGATGAGTGACTCACGGTGGTGGTGCATAAACGCTGGCAGTTGGTGCATAACCAACGGCGGTCGGCGTGAAGCTGCATACCAGCCAAGGAGTGACGTGATCTGACTCGCAGTGTGAGCCTTCCTGTTGACTAGAGAACCTCCTCAACATTTTGGCCCGATTCCAATGGCCTGAACATGGCAGGGACTGCACCACTCCTGCCCAGTGCTGCTACGCTCCCCAATGTTGCCGTTTGGGACTTCCCTCTTTGTGCAGAATGTCAGTGCGTTTGCCATATCTCTTGCCCTTACCCGTGGGCTGCCCACACTCTGTTTTGTACTTTCGGATGTAAAAACACGCATCCAGTGCAGAACCCCTCCCCCAGCCTCCATACCCTCTGCTGGTGCCCCCAAAAGCACAACACCGTGTAGCTGCCTGGGGGAACAGTACAATGCCCTACTGCCGCCCGAGAGCAGAGCACCCCTGCTACCCCCCGCCAATGTCCAACAAATGCTGTGTCCAACGAACACTTCCGTTCGGACCGTATTTTTCCAGGACCAATTTAATTAGGTCTTGAATGGGGTACCGGGTTTCAGAACCGAGGTTTGGGCAAATTTGTAAAGCAGGATGTGAGGGAATCGGACCCCTCAACTATAGGACCTCTATTGCCCACCATGACGGGTTCTCTGCCTGCTGTTCCATTCAATCTGTCCGTACCCAAGGTGCCTGAGCCGGATCGAGCTGCCATTTCTGCCTGTGCCAAGAGAGGCCCCAAGCCCGGGGAGCATGTATGGGTCAGCCAAAATCCCGCGGCAGGGGGTTAACCCCCCCCCCCCCCCAATATCACTAACCAATTGCCTGTGCTCAACGTCGTAGACTCTTGAAGACCATGGTTGCCCTCTAGAGCCTTATGATGATGGGTCATGGTGTTTGCAAGCCTCTTCCACACCAGCACCATGCTTCAACAGGGCATTGGTACCCAGGATTGGCACACTGTGTGCATGCTGGGCTAGGGATATTGTGGGGTGCTGGGGGGTCAACATTGGGCCGAAAATGATTGTTTCCCCAAAGTGATTTATGGCCATCTAGGATGGGAAAGATTGCATTTTTGGGCAGTCACTCACCAATCTTGGTCCACTTGTGTCTATGTGAAGTCCCCCAATGCCTTGAACAAGGCCCATTTTGACAGCTAAAGCAGGTCAAGAACTGTTTTCTAGTAGGGTGGACGAATTTTCTCGCTTTTTCTCCGAAAGGGTGTCAGAACCTTCTAGGACACCAAGAAAGTTATTTTTGCACCACGAGAACCCAAAATGGGGCCTCAATCCCCCCTGTAAAGGGCCAAAATATGCTTCAATGAGTTGTTTGTGGTGGGGAATGGTACACTATGCATGTGCTAGGGTAGGGTTACCTAGTTACAAAAGGATTGTTTTCAAAACTGATTGGACCTGCTTACAAGGATGGAAATGGTATTCTTGAAACACGGATGCCTTTTTTTGGGCTGGCGGTGAGTTTGTGAACTACATTTTGCCACTCCAAGCTAACGTATAAGTGGAAAATGAGAGAATATAGAAAAACACAAACAGAATATTCTTGGGCCGTGACAATGTGCTTTTGATACCCCAACAATTGTCCCACAATGCTGCAAATCTTCAGCACATTGTGTGCACATCTCCACGAAAGGGTATATTTTGCCCAAGGCTTGCCGACTCAACATGCAACATTGAATGGGCACTATCTCCAAATATTGTGAGGCATTGTTGGCTGAAATCAGCGCCATTGTGATCAGAGGGGAGGGCCCTGCCGCAGCGTAAGGCGGGCCCTCCTCCAGTGCCAAGTCTGCTGTTCCTCATGGTCAACATAGCTACTATCCACATGGGGGGAGCACATGACACGGCACAGAGATTTGGCCACCTTTCCCGACCAAGTAACTGTGCTTACCACCAAGGGGTTTTCTCTCCATAGGGGGCTTTTTAGGAGTGGGGAAAGCCCAGGTTGTTGCAAGAAAACGGAACATAAAAGTCGTGTGCAGTCCGCGCACATTGTAGGTACTCCCCCTTGTGCCAGTTGTGAAAGGGATTATCGCGAAACTATTGTTGTTGTCCATTGCTTTTCCTTGTTTTAGAAGCATCCTCATAATCCTTGACTCGATAAGGCACTTTCTCTCCGTGGAGGACCAAGCAATCCTCCAACCGATGGCGGCTTTTTCCTCACTTCGCGAAATTCGGTGCCAGCCAACCATCGCATGGACATGCGCCTCACAAAGGGCTTGAATCTCCAAGAGACTCAGCGCATTAGACTCAACTCATGCACACCATTAGGGGCATCACCGGTCTAGGTTGTTTAGCAGGGTTCCTCCCCGGTGACGTGGTGAACTCCTTTCGGAGATCCACCTTTGCCGCCCTCAGGGTTTCCACCCTTGGGGGCGCCATGACCCTGAGGTGTGCGGGCATGAGTGGCCTCGCCAACTCGCCGCATGATGTGGCCCTTCTTGAGGGCCAACTTGTGCCGGCTCATGATTGGGTTCATGAGGAAGACAAACAGCTCCAAGTAATTCAACTAGAGGCCGCATTTGGTCTCCTCCTTCACCACCTCGTTGAGAAGGCCATCAACCTTCATGGTCACACTAATATCCATGAGGTGATCCTTCGCCTCATGCTGGGTGATACCAATTTTGACACACCTTGCAAGCATGAGGAAGTCCTCCACAAAATTCACAAATTCTCGTGGTAGCTTGCCTCACCATGACCTCGTTGGCCTTGAGTGGTGATTGAAAAAGACATCGTTCGGTCGCATCAAGTTTGGGCGAAATGAAGTCCATGGAGAGGTGCAACTCAAGGCCAAGAAGGCTAGAAAGCCGAGTGGCAAGGGCGTAAAGGGCAAGGGTGGCCCTCACCGCACGAAGCCCTGCATTGGATGTGGTAAGACGTCCCGCTTGCACAAGGCCCACTGAAAACACCCTCCGAAGCTAAAGCCTGCCGACTTGCCAAAGAAGTCTTGAGCAAATCTCCGGTGGTAGGCGAACAAGTGAGTGTGGGCGATGGCCGCAACTGCTATCGATGTTTGTCAGGACCATGGGTCCATGGGCCAAAAGCCGGTGTCGATGAGCCCCACAATGTGGGTGAACCAAGCCGAAGCTTTGGATCTAGAGTACCGCGGAGTGTAGTCTCTACTCCTCAACTGCGACGAGGAGAAAGTCTTGCACAAAGCGCACCCATGCCACGCATCAAAGTTTCTCAAGGGAGTCATAGCACTGCAGGTGTACATACCCATGCGAGAGACCCTGGTACACGCATGTCTGCGGTGTCTCTTGGTGTGCCAGCAACAAAGTCATAGTTTTCGCCGGCTGGGTGCTTTTTTCCAAAATGTTTGTGCAAGCGGGCTGCGCAACCCTACAGACTCCTTGGTGTAGGTGAAAAAGAGTTCGGCAGCGACACCGTTGTCCCCCTTTTGAGGGGAAACGGAGTGGTGAACGCGAAATGTAGGATGCCCATAAAGCGTTGCGGAGAGGGAAGAGAGGAGGCTTTCTTTCAGCCAATGAGGCTCACCCTTTGAGCAGCTCTAAGCGGCAAAGACCTATACGGCACAGAGCTATATTCCCAACTCTTGCCACACCCTGAGCCACATGTTGGCATGGGCCCCGTATGACAAGAATGTGGGTGCTGTGATTGGTGTCTTGTAACCAGATTTATTTCAAACCTTGACAATCCCATGCTTGCTAGATGCAGCAAATGGCAAACTCGTTCACCATTGCCATCTTGGTACTCCCATTCCATCCAAGTTCGAGCCCAACCGGTCACGACTTGGTTTAATCCTCCACATGGGTCTACAAACAAGGATGAAATAAGAAATCAATTCACCAAGGAGGACCTCGAGCTGCAGGCCGGTATACAGGTCACAACCCACCGTCTGTCCTACAACAGCCTAACCCAGCCAGACGAACCAGCACTCGAGGAAACACCTCACGTCACACGGACCCTCCCGCACACTCAGAGTGTACTGGGGGTAACGGCACGACGGTGGTACACCGACGGCTCGAAACGCCACGGTAGAGCAGGGGGAGGTATCAGCAACGAAGCATTTCGTGCCGCCGTCCGTGTGCATGGCCCTCAACAGGTGTATAGAGCAGAAACCATCGCGTGCGCCGTGGCTTCGGACTTAGCACAGCCAAGGGACGATATCGTGCTCGACAACCAAGGGGTGGTGAAGGTCACCCCAGTCCCCCGCAGGGGCATAGTAAAGGACCAAGATTACCGAGACCCGGGCTACTGCAACGTAACCACCAAAAACTTGACGGTTCGATGGACACTCCGGCACTGCAACCTTAGCACCGCAACCACATACCATGACTACATCGACATACAAGGAAACAATGAAACGGATACCCTTGCAAACATGGGCGACAACCTACCCATGGACATGCCGCCGCCCCAGCCACAGGACATAGTACTCCACGGACACATCATGCCAACCCCAGCCAAGTCATGGATTATGCAATTACGGCGACAAAAGCAAACGACGGACATACACTGGATCAGTTGGATCCCGTTGAAACATTACCGGCGGTGGACATGGCTCCCTTGGCTGTGGGGCTAGGTCCGATGGTGGGGATAGGGAGCACCCTAGGAGCGCATCCCAACCGTGTGCGGGTCCTGCGGCCTCAGGCACGGGAGCTCGGTGCAAATGCGGCCGGCGCACTTCCCTTCTTGGGCGATTTTCTGGACCGAGTGGGAGAAATGGTGGAACGACTGGGCGACCTACACTAAGAACTGGTTGCTCACAGCCCCGGAACACGTCAGGTGGCTGTGCGCACACCTACTCATCCCCAACTCCCTACTGGACACAATACCCCAGCACGAACGTCATCGGCTCCGCTCGGTGGCCGGTCTATTTCAGTTCCGGGCCATGCTGGGCGTACAGGGACTGCGACGGCAATTAGCTGCGCCTACACCTGACCTGCCGCCACCCCCCCGTGGATCACACGCTTCACTGCACAACCCTACATACCGCGCGAAACACCACAAAACCTATGGAACATGGTCGGGGCACAAACCGGACAGAACCGGAAGCGCAAACGTAGCACTTCGCACGACCAACCTGTGATTGACGTGGACACGTGGCTGCATGAGGCACGCCAAGCGAACGACCATGAGGCCATGCAATGGTTGACACGCACCACCCTCCACCAGGAAACAACCATGACACAACAACGAAAGCGGCCAGGACACTTAATGCGCTGCACAACTGCTGGACCACCACACTGAGACATATGGAGGACCTGACCCGCAAATACCTGCACGTCACAACACACGCGTACTTTACAGCCGCAACTTGCGTGCACGCCATGAAACACTTGCGTGACCTCCAGTTGATGTACGACAGCGCTAACAGAGCCAAACGGGACTATCACGAAGTGGTTGATGCGCTAACAGAGCCAAACGGGACTATCACGTAGTGGTGGATGCGCGCCTGAGGGACACAATGAGCATCACGCGCGCACCCACGAGAGATGGCAGCAACACGTTGCCCACTCACAGGAAACCTACCATGCAGCTAAACAAGACGCCCTTACCTCATACGTGGACAGCGCAACAACAGTGGGGTTGTACACAAGATTCCTACACCACCTGCACCGTCTACAAACTTACAAAAACAGATGGTTGGGGTATACACAACAGATATACAACCACACGCTCCACTGGACCCAACACCTAGATATACAGGACCACGCAGAAAGGACAAAGGACGACTTGTATAGCACAGAAACTCTGCACCTCCGACGACAACTGTACCTGCTTGGGAAGAGGCCACGGGAAATCTGGGACCCCACCTTGTGGGAAACCCCCTTACTACCACTACCAAAAAAGCACAAGACACACTGGGACCCCAATGAATGGGAGGTCCCTTGCAACGATGAAACCCACGCACATTGATGTGAAACGATCCACAGGCATGAGAGTGCAACTATCCTGCCCCTTACAACTTCAACAGGGAACACATGGGGGACCAGTCATGAGCTGTATCCCGTATGCTGACCCAGGCTCCTGTACTTACTGCACTTGCCCTCCGGGCTTTTGGCAGATCTGATTTGGCCTATTTGATAAAAAAAAAGAAATTAATTCACCAAATCTGGATTATTCCCAAACGCAATTCCCATTGTTCCCACATATCACGATTGATCAAATCAAATACTATTCATGTAAATTGTTTAGAGTTCAACAAATCAATCATCTACTCGTTGAACTGTACCGATCTGCACATCGCAATTTATGGCGACACATGTGTCACTTGTGCTCATCCTAAATGAACGGGATCTCCAATTATTAAGATGTTGCTTGTAAATCTGCCTGTACTATCTATGGTATTGCACTTCCCTCGCAAAATGTGACTTGGGTTGAAACATCGAGTGGGAATAATCTAAGTTGTGTTTGAGTGTTTGACAAGAAAATGCAATCGCATAAGGAAAGAGAAGGCTTATGTATTTCGTCCCCACAACATCACTCATCATGACATACAAAGGCAAACCAGCACACCTCCACACAGCGCTAGCCAGTCACATGCGACAGCATGTAACATGTAACGGGGGGTTGGCAGACTGGAAGGCTGGTGGGCTGCGGCCGTGAGGTTGGCCTGAAAATTCACCAAATATCCTAAATGGATCAAAAATCAATGTCATAAAATTCTGATGGCCCAGAATGAAGGGTTTTGTTGACCATACCTCCCACCGTTGCCCCTCCTCCCCATCGAGGAGTATATGCGCCCCGCGCACACATTGTGCGCTACTTGTACGGCGGGATGGTGGTGATTTACCCGGAATGGTGGGTTGGCTTTTGCCCCCTCCCATAATGCCCCCCCCCTAAGGAGTGCAACCCCTTGGGAAATTGGGTCAGGTACAACAAGATACGAATACATTTATGAAGGGTAGTCCGATTGCCCGTCCAGATATTGCACACCAAACCCCGTTGCCACAAACAGTGCTTGGTTGGGCCAAACCACTTATTCTCCGTGCCGTGTCAGGTGCCCTCCCAACCCCATATCCGATATCTCCAGATATGTGCTCCGGGCGCAGGGCAAAGACCCCCATGGTGGTATATCCCGCAGTCGAAATACCTTTTAATCACCTCAAGGAAAATGGTTGCCTTCTCGTCCCTCCCTACCATAACTTTCTTTGTGCTAACCTTCCTCCTCAACCGTTGGGTATTTCCTGCCCCTCCCCCCACCTCCCTTCTCCATTCCCCCCTTCTCCGTGTCTAGAAATCATGCATGTGACAGAATTTTCTGATGGATTTATAGATTGGCAGGCCCACTTTATGACCGCTATACTGTGGTGTAGCCTGTTGCAGTGGGGCTGAAATCTTTTCATGGATTGGTTGGGGTCCCAAGGGATGAAAGAATGAAAAAGAAATCGAATGTATGCATCGCATCATCTATTATTGGATGCCTCATGACACACATTTCCGGATTGGTTTTGTGGGCCCCTTGTGGATTAGTTTGGTGGGGGAACCCATCAAGAGGTTGGGACTTTAAAGGAGGCGGGTCTGTAGGTGAAGGAGGGGCCACAGACTGTGCAGACCTGCTGGGCCCCACGGACCGCTCCAGTGCAACCAACCTGCCTCCGATGGGGCATGTGCGAGCAGCTTCTGCAGAGATGTGTCCATCACACCACCACCCACAACCCCTCCTCCACCGAAAGCACATCCTCCACTGGCGGTATGGCATGCCCTGCCCCCTTGGGGGGGGTGGGGTCGATCCTCTGGGCTGGTCCCGTTTGCATCGCATTTAGCGTTTTATTGATCCGCTTCTGGGGCAATGACCTGTCGCTCGCTCGAAGATTTGAATGAAATGCGGCAGTTCGTAGAATTTAGGTTTCACGGTATGTCCCAGGGCTTTGGTGTTAGTTGTTGGGGCATTGCGGTGCCCGGCCTTTCAGTGCCGGTTTCAATGTTGTGCTTGTAGCCCCTGACCCCCCCCCCCCAGGCCATCGCACGGCATTAAACAGGACTGTCTTCGGTACTCGGACTTGTTTCCCCCAAAGGACAGCCACTGGGCCATCGGCTGTCAGCTTCCCACTGCCCTCGGCTGAAAGCGGCCCCATGTCAGTGCACCGCCACTTGCCCCTGTCGGTCCTATGCCAATGCCCCCCCCCCCCCCGCGGCGCCTGTGCCGTGTTGGCAAAGGCATGTGAACCACTGGACGGCAGACACCACTAGACACCGGCACGAGGTCTTGGCAGTACGTGTGCCGCTCTCACCTGTGATCATCCCGCGTGGCACGGGGGTGGGGGTGAGGGGTTCATTGACGACGCTGTGCCTTTGCGGCTATGAACTAAGGGGCCATGGACAGGGGGGCGTGCAGGGATGGTCTCTTTCAGGGGGTCCCATAAGGACGCTCAGTTTTTTTTTTTTCAATTAAGGGAGCCAATTTCTTTTTTGGTCCGGTGCCGTCGGTTGCCGTCGGTTACACTCTAACTGCCGTCGGCTACCCTCCAACTGCTGTCGGTTACCCTCCACCTGCCGTCGGTTACCCTCCAACTGCCGCCGGTTGTCCTCCAACCGGCGTCGGTTGCCCTCCAACTGCTGCCGGTTCCAACCGCCGTATCGGACACAGTTTTTTGTTTCTTCGCTAGGGGACCTCCTCGTCTGTTTGTGGCACTGGGCGGTATGGAGTGGGGGGGGGGGGTGCTGGGCGTATTGGGGGGGGGGGAGAGGAATGTGCGGGGCTCACGCCACTCCATCTCCGCCGCCCGGGGGGAGCGTGTGCCGAGTCCGGATCCCTTACGCTGACCCGGCCCTCCCGTCGGCCGCCCCAAAGGGAGGGCGTCGGCTTGTGGCCCATGGCGACGACCCCCCGACCTCTGCAAGTGTCAGTGGCAGAACGGCTGACAGACGGGCCATAGAAGAGGGCTTTGTGCGGGACAAGTGCGAGGCAGACACGAGGACTGGCCATGGCCCCCACTGGTCTGTGCCGTGAAACTGCATCACGTTGGGTACCCCACGAAGGTCCTCCGCAGAACACGCGCGATGTGGTGCCGATTGCACAGCCTTGTGTCCTCCGAATGGACTGCCCCGCCGCACTGCAATGCCCCCCCCCCCCCGCCACTTCCCTGACCTCATGCCTTCCCCCACCGTCACACGCACCACATACCCCCCGTCCCTCTCCCTGAACGTCACGCATGCCACATGCCCCCATCGTCACACACAGAGACACCCCCCCAGGACGGCCCGCCGGGCAAACAAGCACGCCGGCCGGAGCGGCATGGGCGTGCAGGCACCGAGGTCTCATAACCCACAGCCACCAGAGGCTCTGGCCTAGGCGAGGGTGACGACTCTCAAGGGGGGCCAGTGCAGTCATGATGACATCCATCAGACATCCTTCTGGCACAGGCCCCCCTCCGCTGAGCGCCCACCCCTGGACCCGTGCAGGCCTTCCTCTATAATATGGCATTCCCCCCATCGTCACACACACACACCACGCCCCCCCCCCCCCACCCCCCCTTCCTCTCACCTTTCCCCACCGTCACACACGCCACGAACCCCACAATGGGGGCCCACGGTGTATGTGCAGCACTGACTCACCTTGTAGCTTCGCGGAAGGGGTTGCTGGGGCAGGGGCTGGGGGGGACGGGTCGGACCAGGCGCTCATTGGGGGCGCATCAAGCGCTACCGGGGGACAAAGTGGCGCGGAGCCAGTATTGTGCCGTCCCCCCGCAGCACAGCCCCTTGGGCGGCCCCAGCATTATGTTGAAGGAAATGTGCCTTGTTTTGTGGCGGGGCATACCTCTGAGCACCACCTGCCCTGCCCCTTCCATCGCCACACACTGTGTGCGCAGGGGACAACATTGGCGATGCCGGGGCTATCGCCATCGCCAATGCCTTGAAGTTCCACGACAAAGTTGACCAAATGGAAGTCCGCGGTATATTTTGTGTGCGCTCTGTGGACTGTGTTCTTTTGTCGCCATCCCCCCCCCCCCGCCCCCCTGCACACAAAAAAGGGAATGCCTTGCAGCTTTTCACCGCCGTTTTGTTTTGGTGTGATCATGAGGCACTGCACAACGGCTCACTCACAAAGGCACTTATTTTTTTCTGCGGGGCTTCGGTTGTGGCTGTCGTTCTGCACTCTACCCTGTGGCGCCGGTGGCCCCCTTCCATCACTGCACTGTGTCGGAATGCCGTGCACGCAGTGCAAAATCACCTCGAAGAGAGGTTGTTAGATCAAGCGCAGGCGCGGGCGTCGTATACCCCTTTTTTGGGGTCATTCGCGTAGCATACCCCAAGGCATGATATTGGATGTCCAACCCCTTGTAAAATCATTATTTTGCCCAATAAGACCATCCCCCAATGGATTTTTTGATTCTGAGGCCTCTGTCCCCTAAAACTGGATATCACTTTTTTGAGGGAGGGTGGGGGGGGTGGGGGGGGGGGCGTCAAAAGTTTTCGCTCAGAAGGCTCCAAGCAGTGGGGAAGGTTACGGCTGTTAAACAACCGCCGGTCGAATAGTAACGCAGACGACGCAAGCTTTTTGGTCGGTGGTTCGAACCCTGGTTGGCTGACTGTGGGCGGCGGCGGCGGCGGCGGCGTATTCACCTGACCGGGGTTTGAACCGCCGACCAAAAAAACTCCGGCCCGCTGCACTGCCATTCGGCCTCAGGCGCAAGGTCTCCCCACTGCTTGGGGCCGCGTTTGCTAGTGACAGAATCCCAAACTGTGTGTTTCTGTCTGACTGACTGATGGCCTGGCTAAGGGACTGATTGGCTGACTGTCAACCTCTCTTCGAGGT
Source organism: Eutreptiella sp. 'Long Island Sound 2002' (assembly GCA_964036045.1). Lineage (NCBI taxonomy): Eukaryota > Euglenozoa > Euglenophyceae > Eutreptiales > Eutreptiaceae > Eutreptiella > Eutreptiella sp. 'Long Island Sound 2002'. The sequence goes on from OZ038381.1 coordinate 11,080,620, forward strand.
GCACTGCCGAAGGCAATAGAATTTTTGTATGTTGGCCCCTTTTCACAAGTTTGTTGCTCCATAACAGGTTTTTTTTACGCTTCTTGTGCATTGAGGATGTGGCACATTTGAATCGCCACCCATTTTCACCCATTTTCATCGATTTTTTTTTGCCCATTTTCACCCGGTTTTGCTGCACGTTCTTTGTTATAGCTGGATGGTGAATTATGATGATGGGGAATCATTGGACGTCGTGTACATTCACAATGCAACAAATCGGCAGGTGGGTTGTTATACACTCCAAAGCGGATTCCAACCTCCATGGCCATTGCCTTGCTATCTCTAGGAAACAATGTCTTTTGTGGATTCTCTTTATGAGCCAGCACTTGAACCCTCCATCCGCAGTCTTGGCTTATTAGTAACGGCCCACATAGTGTTGCCTATTGCTACAAGTTGGGCCCCAACAGGGTCAAGGCAGAATGGCTATGTCCCCAGAAGGCCGCCACCATCTTCCAACACACGCACGCAACAACATATTGTGCTTGGCCACGGCCACCAACCACCAAGGATATGAAGACCCTTGTGACAGTTGCATAAATGCAGGGTGGTTTCCTCCCTTCCTCCCTGGCTAGGTTTCATTGTGTGGGCACTGCAAGCAGTGCCCACACAGTGCACACCCAGTACAACAACTTGTCCTGTGTATGCAGTGCTGACTCGCGGTGTGGCGTAGGGGAGGGGGGCGCTGGGGCAGGGGAGGGTTAATCCCATTGGGCGCTCATTGAGGGCCTGTCACGTGCTGCCTGGGGCCAAAGTGGCGCGGGGCAAATTTCGTGCCGTCCCCGTTGTCCACCTGCTCTGCCCCGTGTTCTCTTGCCCACGGGGGATGGCATATTTGGCCGCATTGCAGCGGAATTGCTACATGCACTGCGCAGGAAAAACTGCTTTTCTGCACTTGTACCCCCTCCTTTCCTGTCACCATCTACACTTGGCAAAAATTTATGGCTGAAGCCCCGTATATTTTGACCCGTTGATCAACAACATGCAGCATAAATCAAACGAGAACATGAATGCAGATCTGAAAAGTGAGTGAGTGAGTGAATGTGTGTGTGTGTGTGTGTGTGTGTGTAAAGACAGAAGAAGCAAAGGCCACCCAGTGGGAATGTTGCATGTTTAGAAATTTTTGCGTGTTTTTTGTTTGTAACAATCCACTTTTCACGTCACCTCACCGTAGCCCATGACCCACGCAAAATGTGAGTTAGTTGTATGTTTTGACTGGGTTTGACGGTCCGCATCACTCTTCCAACTACACTTTGACCACTCTAACAGGGGATTAGTACCCTTCAAACACCTAAAACACTTCAAACAAGAAACCCAACAGGGGGCAGTCCCTGAGTGCCGGCAAAATTGGCTTTTGTGCCTGATTTAGTGCTGATGTGCAGTAAATTTTTTGGTTTTTGTTAAAAAAAAAAAAGCCCCGCCCCCCCCCCCAAAAAGGGCGTTTTGCGTGCAATTTTGTGCATTTTCGTTCAGCTTATGATGCCACCATGTTGAGCCATTATTGGGACATCCTTGCTGATAGTGTGCGTGGGGGTGTGCATGCGGCCGAGCCAAGAATTGTGTTCCATAGGTCAGTCTGATGTGACGGTGGGACCACAGGGGGAGGCGGAGGGTCGTACAGCATCCCCCTCCCCTTTTCCACATGCCCGTGGCTGGTGCAACCATCCCACTGCGATGGCGGCAGCCCCTCCCATCGCCGCAATGTGTGAGTGTCTGTGTGCTGCAGGGAAGGGCCCGTAGCGTCATCTGGCTACCAAACCGGTTTTCCGGTGTGGGCATGCACACCCTCATCGGTCTGAAATGTCATGACAGACAAACAGAAAGACCCACGAACTTTTTTGGTTTCGAACTTTTTTGGTTTCGACCCAACGACCTGCCCTGCCCGTTCCATCGCCACACACTGTGTGTGCAGAGAGCAACATCGGCGATGACGGGGCTGCGGCCATCGCCGATGCGTTGAAGACCAACACCAGAGTACGAAAGATGGACCTCCGCGGTATGTTTTGTGTGTGCGCTCTGTGGACTGTGTTCTTTTGTCGCCCCCCCCCCCCCCCGTCCCCTCTTCGCACACAAAAAAAAGGGAATGCCCCGCAGCTTGTCACCGCCGTTTTGTTTTGGTGTGATCATGAGGCGCTGCATAACGGTGCGTTCACAAAGGCATTTCTTTTTTTTCTGCGGGTGGACAGCGGGAGGACGGCACAATACTGGCCCCGCGCCACTTCGTCTCCAGGCCCCCAATGAGCGCACGGTCCTCCCCCCCCACTGCCCCAGCGCCCCCTCCCCTATGCCACACCGCGAGTCAGTGCTGCACACACACAGTGTGGCGACGGAACGGGGCGCCACTGCTGCCCCTGAGTGCGCAACAACAGCCACAACTGAATGGACTGTCTAATTTTGTGGCTGCGGGTATGGCACGTTCCGCCTTGCAGCTGAAAAACAGTATGTGTGGGTGTGTGCACGCGGCCAAGCCGAGACATGTGGCATTGCTGCACATTCCGACCCCCTGCCCCTCTCGTGCATGCCAATGGCCCGACGTGTTGGTGCCATCTGCCTCCAAATCCAAGGCACATGCTCAGTGACGAGGGGTGTGTGTGTAAAGGGGTGGGTGGGCGCGTGGGACCTGAGTCCAGATCATTTGGGAGGGGGGGGGGGGGGGGGGGGGCAGGGATGTGCTTCACCATAGGGGGGGGGGGGGGCACCCACCCACCCAGGATTTCCAGCAGACCACCCACCCAAAAAACCCCCCCAGGGGTCGGGGGGAACCCACCCACCCACCTACCCAAAACTTTACTGGGGGTGTCTCTATGGTTACTGTGAATTCCTCGTGCGCTCTGGATGGTGCTATACCTTTTTGGTGGGCTCTGGATGGTTGCTGTTAATTCTTAGTGGGCTCTGGAGGATCGCTGTAAATTCCTGGTGCACTGTAGATGGTTGATGTTAATTCCTAATTCCTGGTGCGCTCTGGATGGTTGCTGTTAATTCCTGGTGCGCTCTGGATGGTTGCTGCAAATTTCTGGTGCAAACACAAGATATTGGTCCATGGAACATCACTCTTGTTCAAACCACTGCAGTCGTAATTATTTCTCTTCCTCCAAATCAGAGGACGAGAGCATGACACAATCTGATGAGTCTGATGGCAAAGACGAGGATGAATCAGACTCATCAACAGACGTCCACCAACCTGGTGCTGGTGCGCAACCTTTGGGGTGCAAGCAGGCCAGTGAGTTGCGAAAATCCCTGCTCTATGACTGCATCTCCCGGGGCCAACGCCACAGCACACCTGAGCAAAAGGTGCATGCAGGGAAATGCAGACTTGTTACAAATAGTAGATTTCAAGAAAATACGGGAGTCAACTGGTTGCAGGGCTGTTTTATAAACCATTTTCATCTGTTCAAGTTCAGATTTCACACAACCCCAAGTCACGGAAGGAAATCTGTGCTGTCAATGATCAAAAACAGCCCGCAAATCTGCAACACCATGGGCCATCAAAGCGGCCTGGCCAGTCCACCAAGAAGCAATGTGTAGCCAGCCCAGCCTGCCCAGAATTGCACGGTTGGCAAATCGCTTGCCCATTTCACCCAGAACACATTGTCGGATGCGCTTCAATGAAGCAATCATGTCGCCGCCGATTTGAAGCTTGATGCCACAGAACACAGTGGCACCAGACTTGTTTTCCAAAGCCTGCATGAGAGCACAGAACTGGGGCTGATCCCAAACCCTGCCTTGCAATGAATTCCCCAGCTCAGTCATTATGATGTCGCGCTCCACGAACGAAATGTCATGCCTTTGGAGCTGTTTTTCAGCTTTTACAACATGAACTGCAATATCAATAAGCCCTGCCAAAATCTGTAAAAACCGGATATCAGCCCACAATTCGTGCACTAGCTTCCAATCTGGGGCTGGGTTTTTGGCGGCAAGCTGCAAAACTTTGGGGGTGAGAATGCGCCACACACCCGGAAAAACAGAAGTGCGCGCCACAAACCGTCCAACCACCGCCCTTTATGTATACGGTGGAATGTCTGCCACTCAGGATTTTCTGCTGCAGTCTGCATTTCCGACAACTCCTTTGTGTGAAAAACTTTAACAACAACCGCAACCATCGCCAAGGCATCCTTCAAAATTGACTCCAGGCGGAAAGCATGAACCCCACACATCGATGGCAGTCGTCAACTCCGTGGAGCAAATCAGAGAAGAAGGTGTCACACACGTAGCGATGAAGGCTATGGTTCATGCTTGCTCTGTCATAAACGATTTGTACCATGGTTTTCATCACATGTGGCATGTGGTTGTGGCCAATGTGTCCACGTCACAGAGGCGTTTCTGCACCAAGTCACAAAGCCGACGCCACAAGACCTCATGGTCGAACGGTTTAACCAGGATTATGTGTCGTCCTTCGTAACGAAAATAATCCCCAAAACTCTGAGTTGAATCTCTCTAGACCCATCACAGTCCCGGAAAAGCAAAAGTTGTCTTTTTGTCCATCTGTCGTTGTTGCTCCCATTGAAAAGTAGGGACCACCCCACCGAAGATTGAAGTATTTGTTCTGATCTGAAGTGCACTTGCTGCTTCGCGCCATTCCAGCCTCACGGGCAACAATCTCACGCGGAGCAGAAACGTCACCAGCAACGGCGCACAACTTTTGTTTCTTGTTGGAAGGGGTTTCTTAGACCCGCGCTGCAACAGCTCATATTTTTCTGCAGCGAAGTATGGCAAGGGCACAAGTACGGCAAGAGCACACAGAGGGCCCTCCATTTGATAGAATCTCACGCTTCGGTGTGCCTGCTCGAGTTGGAGTGGGGTTCCCATGTTGCCGTGTGGCCCCTCCAGTTGGCGTGATAGAGTACCGTGCATGTTTCCGGCATCACCGGGGAGTGTTTTTTTTTGTACAAGCAACACACATTTCCTCAAGACACTTCAGAACTTGTTTTTGAGTTGGCAATCCTGGAAGGGCAAGTATTGTAGCAAGCCAAACCACCAGCCCATGCGACGTAGCAAAATTTCCTACTAAAATTTTTGTTTTTTCTTTTGCTACTCTGAAATGCTGACTTGATCACAGCACCGGACATTCAAACGGAAGAGGAAATTTGGTAGTGCATGCAAAAAGATGGCCTTAATGGAGACAACACGGCTGCAAAAAGACCTCCAAATACCATGTAGAAGCTATTGCAGCACGTTGTACCCCATGAGGTTTCAGACGCAAAAAAATGGAGCATTTTGCACACGTGAATTTCAACAGCAAAAATATCAAACAAGTCATTTTTGTAGTGCATTTTGATAGCATCATGGCACAAGGGATACTTTTTTTTTTGATGGTGTATTCGGGTATTGGTGGTCGCCCAATACAAAGCCTAGTTACACACACCGATGGGCACAGCGGGGGGTACAGCGGGAGTTGCCGAGCGGTCGAGTTGCAGGGAAAGAGGAAAGTGGGATCCGGGCATCGGTGCACACCTAACACATGTTACTTTTTTTTTCTTTTCCTTTTTTTTTATACAAATTCAGAGCTCTTACCGTTTTCTGCAGCCAGCGGAATTCTTTTAAAATGGTTCCTATCAGGGTTTGAAACACAAAATGCTTCAGACACAAAAAGGATACCTATTTTCAAAGGAGGTAAGCTCTTGTAGCCTCTGAACTTTCTATCATGCATGGAGCACATGGCAGGGCACACAGGGGAGCATAGAGGGTTGTGGTGTGGGACACCAAGAGGTGATAGCAGCGGGGTACAAGGGGTGGCGGCACGCCATGGGACACAGCAAGAGTGGGTTGTCACCAATTTACCCAGGCTTTTTGTACGATGTTGTGGGCTAGCAAGTGGTGTCTAACAAAGGGGCCAACCCCGGCCTCCCGTCGTTCAAGTCAACACAGGTTCACAACACCATTTAGAGGATGTGGAACTTCCAAAAACAATGCGTGCAATTCTGGCCGGAGTCATAAATTTTGACACCATTTTTGATGATGCCCACAAATGTTACACATTTGCTTGAAGTAGTTGCCTGCGTCATTGATGTAGTGGCATCACAACATTTGTGATGCCTTGGTCCTAGGTCCTTTCAAAGGATGCATCACTCTTTAGGTTCCACAAACAATGCAGCCAAGTCTCATGGTGCAAGTGACAAAGCTGGAGACGACCCAGAATCACGTGACTCTGGTATGTGTACAACAATTTTCTAGGCCCGTCATAGCCCGTTTGTGCTGCGCAACATGACATTTCTTCAAACCAACCCTCATTGAGCTTCAAAACAACCTCTTAGGAAAGGTCAAGAAAGATGGCACTAAATCCAAGAAGCATGCCATGCCGAGCAAAAAGGAAGGTATGTGGTGAAGCAATGTGTCGTTTTCTGCGCAGCTCTTCCGCTATTGGCATGGTTTCTTCCACTTTCTTGGTTACCTCATCATGTCAACTCAACAAATAAAAACAGATCAGAGCGGAGGCAACCAGGAAACAAATACAAGAGAGTAGTTCTATACCACAGCCATTGGCCTGCTGACCCAGCGAACCCAAAATGGCCTACCCCTATCGGGGGGGGGGGGGGTTCCGGCCCGACCACCTACCCAAAATGGCCTCGGACCCCCCCCCCCCCCATCCCCGGGTGTGCACAACACTAAGCACATCCCTGGGTGGGGAGGCAAGTCAGGACCCCCCCCCCCCCCAGGGCCACAGCCACAGCCAGGGGGAGGGCTCGTAGCGTCGTCTAGCTACCAAACCGGTTTTCCGGCACGAGCACGAACACCCTCATCGGTCTGAAATGTCATGACAGACAAAGAGAAAGACCCACAGACTTTGTTGTTTTTGACCCAAGGCCCTGCCCTGCCCCGTCCATCGGCACACACTGTGTGTGCAGGGAACAACATTGGCGATGCTGGGGCTACCGCCATCGCTGATGCCTTGAAGACCAACACCATTCTTCTATCAGTGGCCCTAAACGGTATGTTTTGTGTGTACGCTCTGTGGACTGTTTTCGTTTGTCGCCCTCCCCGCCCCGCAGCCCCCTCTGCACACAAAAAGGGAATACCTTTTCACCCCTCGTTTGTTTTGGTATGATCATGGTACGCTGCGCAACGGCGCGGTCACAAAGGCACTTATTTTTTTTTGCAGGGCTTCGGTCGTGGGTGTTGTTCCGCACTCAGGGGCAGCAGTGGCGCCCCCTTCTGTCACCGCACCGTGTGTTTGCAGCGCTGACTCGGGGTGTGGCATAAGGGAGGGGGCGCTAGGGCAGTGGGGGGGGGGAGGACCAGGCGCTCATTTGGGGCCTGTCATGCGCTGCCGGGGGACGAAGTGGCGCGGGGCCAGTATTGTGTTGTCCCCCCGCCGTCCACCCGCTCTGGACTGTGTAGTTTTGTGGATGGGGGTGTGTGTGGGTGTGTGCACGCTGCCGAGCCGAGACTTGTGGTCCTTAGGTCAGTCTTATGAGGCGGTGGGACAACAGTGGTAGCAGGGGTTAGGGGGAGGGTTGTACAGCTACCCCACATGCCCCAGCCGGTGCAGCCAACCCGCTGCGACGGTAGTGCCTCCTTCCGTAGCTGCACTGTATCTGTGTCTGTGTGCAGCGCATCCGATTGGTGATGCTGTGGCTGCACATTCTGACCCTCTGCCCCTCTCGTGCACGCCACCGGCCTGATGTGTTGGTGCCATCCGCCTCCCAACCTGAGGTACGTGCTCAGTGATGAGGTGTGTATGTGTCTGAACGGGTGGGGGTGTGTGTGTGACCTGAGTTCAGATCTTTTGGGGGGAAGGCGGGTACAGAAGTCAGGACCCCGCTCCCCTTCCCCCCAGGGCCATTGCCACAGCCAAGGGAAGGGCTGGTAGCGTCGTCTGGCTAACAAGCCGTTGTTCCAGCGTGGGCACGCACACCCTCATCGGTCTGAAATGTCATGATAGACAAACAGAAAGACCCACAAATTTTGTTGTTTTTGACCCAAGGACCTGCCTGCCCTGCCCCTTCCATCGGCACACACTGTGTGTGCAGGGAACAGCATCGGCGATGGCGGGGCTACTGCCATCGCTGATGCGTTGAAGACCAACACCAGCATTCAAGCATTGACCCTCGGCGGTATGTTTTGTGTACGCTCTGTGGCCTGTGTTCTTTTATCCCCCTCCCACTCTCTGCCGTACAAAGGAAGGGAATGCGCGCAGCTTTTCACTGCTCGTTTGTTTTGGTGTGATCATGAGGCACTGCTAATGGCGTGGTCACAAAGGCATTTCTTTTTTTTTCCTGCGGGGCTTCGGTTGTGGCTGTTGTTCCGCACTTACCAGGCAAACACGAAGGTTTTGGGAAAATATTTAATTCATAGCCTGAATTCTGGTGACTGCGCTGCGGCCACAAAAAAAAAATAAACGCAAAAAACGGAATTGATTATTGCATTAAACACCAGAAATCTGAAGAAATTGACGCAAAATCTACAGAATTTAATTAATTGTGTCTGCAATAGTAGTGGCGACTGCGTGGGTGCACTTTTTGTGCACACGGGGTCTAATGGTCCGAAGGTTCACTGTACAATTGTGACCATGCATCCGGATAATAGCGTTGATTTATCGTATGAGGTGAAGGGGATGACGGTGGTTAAGCCGCGTGTTCTCTGATCAGCTTTGGTTTCAGTGAAGCCATGAAGTATAAACCCATCAACACGAGTTTTGATATAAATCCAGTTTTGGAAGAATGAATTTAAGCTACCTCTGCAGATGGCATGCAATGTCCAGTTTTGGACATGGGAAGAATGGATTTATGTGACTTTTGCAGTTGGCCTGTGATTTGTGTTGCTGATTTGTGTTCAGTTTAGGGCTTGGTTGGATACCTGTGAAGTGCTCAATTGGGGTTGTAGTGGTTTGGCGCAAAAAGATGAAATCATTCAAAGAAATCGCAAAAATTTAATTAATCATAGCTTTTTCCGCGGTCAAAATGGTGGCACAAAGTGTCTATTTACCGAAAAAATTGCGAAAAAAATCTTTTCCACTTCTTAGAGCAAAAAACAAAAAAATTGCTAAATATTAATTGCTTTCTATGAACGCAAAAATTCATGTTCTACAAAATTTTTGTGTTTGCCCGGTAGCCCTGGGGTGGCAGTGGCGGCGCCCCCTTCCGTCGCCGCACTCTCTGTGTGCAGCGCTGACTTGCGGTGTGGCGTAGGGGAGGGGCGCCGGGGCTCATGCCCAGAAACACATCTCCAGCATCATTCTCGGTGCAGTGCTGAATGTACAGCCATTTTCACACACATGCATTGCATGCCTTGTCAGCATCACATTGTGGGAGCAAATGGCCTGTCTGTCCGGGTATTCTGGCACCACGGTTTTGCGTGCGTTGTGCTCCGCAGCGCCCCGCATCATTAGCTGAACACATTGGGACGTTGACAGCACCCTTCTGTGGTGATGCCATGCCATGTATGCTTTACCAGCAACGCGAGACACCATTTTCTTTCGGCTGCACCTCTTGGTTCAGCACCAGGCCGTTTGGTCGGCCACAGCGTATGCGTCCTGGCACATGCCACACACCCGACCCTGTACCGATTTTGCACCGACTGGTGCCACAGTTTTGCTGTCGTCTCTGACCCCCCTGTTGGACCCGTCAACGCCCATCTGCTTGGGGCTCCGGCCCTGGGGAGAGGGGGCACCAGCATGGTCAACCATCAATCAACACAGTGGACAATTGACAGCCAGGTCCGGTGGGCGTTGCGAGGCGGTGGTCTGATACGTCCCTCTGCATTGCTACCGCATTTTGCGTGTTCAGTGGACAGTCCGCTGGCATCTTGGTGTCTTGCTCTTGTGACAGAAAGGTACGCATCGTCTTGTAGACCACTGACGAGCCAAATGTTTCTGCGCTTTGTGCTGACTGCCTCTTGTGTACACGTGCAATAGCCCAGACTTCTTTCGGGGGTTGGACCGGGCGCTCATCGGGGGCCTGTTCTGTGCATCTCGGGGCCAAAGTGGCGTGAGGTCAGTGTTGTGCCGTCCCGCATCATCCACCCGCTCTGGACTGTGTAGATTTGTCGATGGGGGCATGCCACGTTCCGCGTTGCAGCTGAAAGACAGTGTGCGTGGGTGTGTGCATTCGGCCGAGCCGAGACTTGTGATCCGTAGGTCAGTCTGATGTGACGGCAGGACCATCGGGGGAGGGGGAGGGTTGTACAGCCACCCCCACCCCCTGCCACATACCTGGGGCCCGTGCAGCCAACCCGCTGCAACGGCGGCACTCCCTTCCATCGCCGCAATGTGTGTGTCTGTGTGCAGCGCATCTGATCGGTGATGGTGTGGCTGCACATTCCGACCCCCTGCCCCTCTTGTGCACACCACCGGCCTCACGTGTTGGTGCCATCCGCCTCCCAACCTGAGGCACATGATCAGTGATGAGGTGTGTATGTGTCTGAACGCGTGGGTGGGTGGGTGCGACCTGAGTCCAGATCTTTTGGGCGGTGGGGAGGCAAGTCAGGACCCCCCCCGCCCCTCCCCCCCAGGGCCACAGCCAAGGGAAGGGCTCGTAGCATCGTCCGGCTACCAAACCTCATCAGTGTGAAATGTCATGACACACAAACAGAAAGACCCACGGACTTTTTGACCCAAGGCCCTGCCCTGCTCCTTCCATCGGCACACACTGTGTGTGCAGGGAACAACATTGGCGATGCTGGGGCTACCGCCATCGCTGATGCCTTGAAGACCAACACCAGATTTGCATTATTGTTGCTCAACGGTATGTTTTGTGTGTGCGCTCTGTGGACCCCCACCCCTCTGCCGCGGCAAAAAGGGAATGCCCCGCAGCTTTTCACCGCTCGTTTGTTTTGGTGTGATCATGAGGCGCTGCACAACAGCGCGGTTACAAAGGCATTTCTTTTTTTCTGCGGCGCTTCGGTCGGGGCTGTTGTTCGGCAAATGGCTTGGTGCCCGCACCAGCTGTCATGCTCTTTCAGGGACATGCCTCCCACGCGCCAGCAGCTTTGGTTCAGCCAAAGGCACTGTACACCATCACCTCGGCTTATGTGCTGTCGCACATGGTCCTTCTCCTGCGGTGCACGGGCAAGATAGGTTTATAACAATGGTTTGAGTTTGAGGACCCTCAGTGGTCCAGGAACAACCTTGGAAAAAAAATAATGTTGTACCACTTTTAGCGTGCCTCATGTGCCACTCCTTGGTGCCGCGTGGTGGCAATGTGGAAATACCTTGGAGGTGTTCCCATTCATCAGTAAGTATCACCACAAAGGTGACCAAGGGCAATACATGGTAGTCAAACAGAGTAAAAGAAGGTGATATGCGAAAAAGCAGGCATGAAGGTCATTTTCAAGGCTGATGTTGGCCATTTTTGACCCGTAAATGGTTGTCAGGACCGCTGATTGCGTATACAAAATACCAAACAACACCACAAGGGGTTTTTTCATCATCTTAGTTGGTTCCAAAATGGACCCCACAACGTACATCATATGGACCATAAATGCCAACTGACGGCACTTTTTGACCATTTTTGACAGTTTTTGGAACTTGCAAATTATGACACCTATCCCTAACCGCCGGTGTTGAGTTTGTAGATCAACCTTTCTCTCATTGTGTTGACTGATGATTGATGACTTCATACTCATGCGTATCATCCGTTAGAATTTGGGCTGAATCCAAAGCACGATGACGGAGATCCGATTCGTTCCTATTTTTTTTTGTGTGTGCTTGCTGCCATGGCTAGCCGACAGTGGGTTGGCTGCACCGGCCTGTGCATGGGGGGAGAGGGGGGGGGGGGGGGTGGCTGTACAACCCTCCCCCTCCCCCGATGGTCCCGCCGTCACATCAGACTGACCTACGGACCACAAGTCTCGGCTCGGCCGCGTGCACACACCCACGCACACTGCCTTTCAGCTGCAAGGCGGAACGTGGCATGCCCCCATCGACAAAACGACGCACACCCTCATTGGTCTGAAATGTCATGCCACACAAACAGAAAGACCCACGGACTTTTTTGGGTTTTTGACCCAAGGCCCTGCCCTGCTCCTTCCATCGCCACACACTGTATGCGCAGGGAACAACATCGGCGATGGCGGGGCTGCCGCCATCGCCGATGCGTTGAAGACCAACACCAGCGTTCAAGCAGTGGACCTCCGCGGTATATGTTTTGTATGTGCTCTGTGGACTGTGTTCTTTTGTCGACTCCCCCCCCCCGCCCCCCCTCTGCACACAAAAAAGGGAATGCCCCGCAGCTTTTCACCGCTTGTTTGTTTTGGTGTGATCATGAGGCGCTGCCTAACAGCATTTCTTTTTTTCTGCGGCGCTTCGGTCGGGGCTGTTGTTGTGCACTCAGCCCCGGGGCATCGGTGGCGCCCCCTTCCGTCGCCGCACTGTGTGTGTGCAGCGCTGACTCGCGGTGTGGCGTGGGACAGGGGGCGCTGGGGCGGGGGAAGGGGTCGGACCCGGCGCTCATTGGGGGCTGTCACGCGCTGCCTGGGGACGAAGTGGCGCGCAGCAAATGTCGTGCCGGCCCCCGCAGCACAGCCCCTCGGGCGGCCCCAGCATTGCGTTGAGAGAAATGTGCCTTGTTTTGTGGCGGGGCATATGTCTGAGCACCTGCCCCTTCCATCGCCACACGCTGTGTGCGCAGGGAACAACATCGGCGATGCCGCGGCTATCGCCATCGCCGATGCCTTGAATACCAACACCAGCGTTCCAGGATTGTACTTCCGTGGTATGTGTTTTGTGCGCTCCGTGGACTGTGTTCTTTTGTTGACCCCCCCCCCCTTCCGCCGCGCAAAAAGGGCATGTCCCGTGGCTCCCCAGATGCGGTGGGGCCATGCTTTTCTTCGGGGGGGGGGGGGGGGGCAAGGGGGGCTGAGGGCCTTTGTTTTTGGTTGCCCCATGAATCGCCAGAGTGAGACATTGCGTGTGGTCCACAAATTGACGCGATCAGGTCAGTATTCATGGGATTTCCCTCTTGCCTTTGGAACTCGTCTCCCCCCTCTTCCCCCGTGCCCGCCTTTTCATTTGTGCCGCAAAGACCCGCTGTGGCCCCTAGTGCCCTTGCCCCCCGCTGGCCTCTCCTCGTGTGAGGGAGGGGGTTGGGGCGGGGGTTTTCTGACGAGCCCCGGGGCGGTGCAGGGGAGGGGACGGGTGCTGTGTGCGGTGCGGCCACGCCAGCAGATGATGCATCCGCTGAGGTTTTGTGGGGCGGTCCTGCCCCGTTTCGCGTGTGGAACGGTGAGCCATCCCATTTCCAGGCATTGTCATGGGCTCATCATCAGTGGCCCTGCTATGCCCTTCGGCACGCTGTTGCCCCCTCCCACTCCCCTGTGCTGCATGCAGTGGCACGGGTCCCTCGCACACCCCTGCGCCACTTACCTTGACACTGTAATCCCCATTCTCCCGGGCCGTTAGCGGGTGCTGATTTGCTGCAAGTCACCCCCCCCCCCCTCCCAGCGTGTGCCCCATCCCACTTCATTCACAGACAAAGACATGTGTGGGTCAATGCGAGATCAGATCGACGAGCTGTGCCGTGAGGATCAAGAACGCAAGGACAAAGTCCAGGGTACACTCCGTTGCAGCCGTTCTCATTTGTCTCCTAGCGCTACTTTCATTGCGGCAAGGGCCGTGGCACCGTTGCAGCGTTGCTGTGCCCACCGTGTCCAGTGCCGGGACGCTGTGGAACTGGCGAGTGCATCGGTGGCATTCGTTCCCCCGTCACGCGGTACGCAGCGCGAGGACCGTGCAGGGGCTACTGGAAGCGTCGAGGGAGGCTGGGCCCACACATGACCCCCTCACCCCCACGACAGTGGTACACCCAAATGATGCTGATGACATCGGCAAACCGAACCCCCCCCCCCCCCCGGGACTGTCCTTTAGGAACCCGAAATTCCCCCCTTTTTTTCTTGAAGGACAGCCTAAGATTTTCGGTGGCAGAATTCGCAAAACCGACGGCGTTTGGCACTCAACCGACGGAGATTGGCGCTTCTGCTCCTTCCTGTTGGTTGCTGTGTAGTTGGAGTTAATGTGGAAACCCAAAATGTCTCTCAATTTTCGAAAACAAATTTTCCATCCCTCGGTCTGTAGATGGTCCTTGAGCAACAGTGCCAGCTGCAGTCATTACTCTCGTGGTGAATGCACTGGGTTACCATACAAAGAGCGTTGGTTCAACGGCACTTGATGGTCAGCCGACTGAAGTGACTGCCGCTCTACGGAGGTCCGGCTGTACCGGAGGCCGGCAGAGCTTTTTGTTTTCCCCGGCCTGACGGACAGCCCAGACCCTCCCCCCCAACACACACAACACGTCAAGCACGTGGTAAGTGAATGTGAGTTCATATCTGCAACTCAAGGGGACACAAAATAGAGTGTGGATTGTGAGTCCGTATGCCCAACTCAAGGGGCGATACAACAAAGTGTGGATTGTGAGTCTGCATGCCCAACTCAAGGGGCCACACAACAAAGTGTGGATTGTGAGTCCGTATGCCCAACTCAAGGGGCCACACAACAAAGTGTGGATTGTGAGTCCGTATGCCCAACTCAAGGGGCCACACAACAAAATGTGGAATCTGAGTCCGTATGCCCAACTCAAGGGGCCACCCAAGAGCGTGGATTTGGACAGGCAGGCAGTGCGTCAATGGGTCACTCAAACATTGGACCACTGAGCTAGTCAAGTAGGGAATGAGTCAATGACACCCCCCCCCCCTCTCTCGACCCTCCTGCACATGCCGTGCGGTTGCCGGTGCCCGTGGTTGCTGTAGACTTTTTGATGATTGCACTGAACTGATCAATGGCCTTTTCTATTCATTGCATGTAGCAAGTGTACTGTTCACTATGCACGCGTTATCTTTGCAGAGAAGAAGAAAGCGGAAGAGAATGTGGAGTAATAAGGAAAGGCTTAATACAGATCACGGAACTCAACAAGGAACACACAATCACTCAGGCATACATGCCCAACATCGCAATGCTCTCCACGGATTAGCGGGGCCTGTTGGTGCAATGTGCTGCAGAGCAGCAGGTGGCAGGCGGTGTATGGATGTTCTTCTGTCTGGGGCTGGGCATTGTGCAGAAGCTACCCTCTGCTTCATGTCGCAATGGTATGTGTTGTCAAAGCACCTCAACTGTGGTGAGCAGTGCTTGCCTAGTTGAGGCACAACGTCGAGCCTCGAATGCTCTGGTATGTGTATCAGTTGTGTTGGCTTTCCGCCCATGCATTCAGCCAAAGCGCAGGGCGTAAGAGCGCCAAGAGGAGGGGATTTTGGCCAGCTGGCCAGCAGGGCAACTGTCAATACAGGCATAAAGACGCAAACACGCTGAGGAGCTGAACGTGCAATCCCGCTCTGAGCCACAACCATTCCTCTGCATGTCTTATGTTGCAGCCTGAGCCGCATGAATTGGTTGGGTAAAGCATAACAATGTTGCCAATCCAGCCAATACCAAGTTGGTACTGTGCCACACGATGTGCCACCCTGCATTTTGCTGCTTGTTTGTGGTCTGCCCTCGGCAGATGAGTGCGCTATGCCGTGTGCTTTGGCAGAATATTTTCGATCACTTTCTCTGAAATGTAACCTGCGAGCACAACCATGTTTACCCCTGGGACGAGTGTGATATTCATCCGCTCCGCAGGGGCACCTGCTTGGGATAATATTTTTCTTCAGATGGGAAAATATTTTTTTGGATGCTCTGAAAGAAATAAAACCTCTAAGATTTAATACGAAACATCTAAAAGTTAATACAAATCATCTTGCAAAATTTCAAATAGTGTTATTCTTTAGAACCCCCTTTTGAAAAAGTAAACTCCCAATCTTAAAAATGAGCCCAAGAACACAACACGAAAATACTTCCTGATCTAGAAAGAAATAAACCCCCTAAAAAAAATCAAATAGCGGCAAAACAAAGAATATCAAGAACCATTTTGAGCATGCGTTTTTCAGTTGCATGGCTGTTGGGACATGCATACCTGACAACCACATGGCTGAATTGTCCCCCATTTGCACAAAAGGCCAAAGGTTAGCACGCCCAGCAAACAAATATCTACGGGTTCTGATATGTATGGAATTAGGTGGAGACTTGGAGGGTTTGGGTTTGGGCGTTGGTGAAGCGGTTTTAGGTGGTTACTTAAAAATGGCAAAGGTGTTGGCAGGCGTAGGCTTGGTTGATTTGTCCGCCCCCGGCTTTGGGTGCATGGACGGTTTGGGCTTTGGTTTGGGTGCACTTTTGGATATGGGCATGGGCGATGCCGCTGGTTTGCCTTGTTCTGGCTTTGCCGGAGAGGGGCGGCACTTCTCAAACGAAATGGCCAAGTGCTTGCGGCACTCGGCAATTTCTTGGTCGGAGCCCAACGCGGCGCCGGCGAGAAAGCCAGCCTGCCAACGGCTGCTGGTTTTTGGGCGATGCTCTTTGACCATAGTTTGTCTGTCCAGGTCAGTGAAACTTGAGCAGGCGTCAAACACTCAGGGTCTGGTCCATGGAGCCCTTTTTCGCGGGGGGTATTCGAGAAATGCTGTGGGACGCTGGGGCGGGGGGGCTCTTGCCAAGACCGTAGAATACTCGCAATGGTTGCGATGCAGAGGAGCGCTGCCGGACAACCTGGATGGTCCATCCGAGCGCCAACGGGTGTCTGGGCGGGGCTGATTGGCCATCGGAAGTTTGGGGCTTGCCCCTCACCAAAGCGGCCTGGGGGGCCTGCGAAAACCACTTTAACGCCAAGTTGGGGGCCAATTTTGAGGCACAGAACCTCGGCTCCCAGCCGGTAGCCCTTACATATGGGCGCAGGACATATGGCCCCAGTAGCACATGGGGATGCACATGCGCACATGGGCCCTACGGTCAGATGTGACCCCTGAGCCCTCAGTTGTCAGCCGCGGCCTTTCGTGCAGCAGTGACCACAGGAAGTCTGGACCAGAATGTCATGAGGCCCCACCAGTTGGGCGGTTTGTGGTTCGCCGGACAGCAGTGGTGGTGATGGTGGGGTATTCTGAAGACTGAGTCAGAGTGCCGGTTGTACGCACTGGTTTGATTTTGTAGGAGGGTGTTGTTTACATTGCATGTCCCAGGCGACTGCCCAAACGTGGTTTCAATGGGTCATAGAGGGAATCCGGCCACGCGGGCACAGCGTTTTGCCGTGTTGCAAAGAGGGAACGGCATTCTGCTGCATTTTATTTCACAGTTTGTGTATGCAATTTGGGAATGAGTTCCAGCACAAAGACCTGCATCACTGATTTTCCCATGCATTGGGTCTTTTTGGTTCGACCATGTTTTGTAGGTGCATGCTTTGGGCCAGGTTTCCTCTTGTTGGCCTCGGGAGCATTCCATGGGGACCGGTTCTGGGGATCATAGCCCTGTGCACACGAGGCAAACACTCCCTCAGAGTGGGACAGCATTTTCGGTAGGACAGAGGGGGACGATCAGTGGGGCGGCGGGGGGGTGCGGGGGGCGGCAGGGGTTGCAGTAGGATAAACGAGTGTGTTATACCATGTGTCCGACGTTGTGTAGGTTAGTTCACTTGTGACACTGGAACGAGTCTTCAAGCACATTTCACGTTCCACAGGCTACTTCATTTGTCTCAGTCAAAGGCGCCTATGGCAATGTCACTGAAGAACTTTTTGTTCTGACTCTGTTGCTTCGCAGCATTGCAGCGTAAAGGCTAGCATTCAACATCTGCAGTCCACGTGTGGGCGCAGGGGGGGCTGAGGCATCAACACGTTGATTAGGGATGTCAGCTCGTGGGTTTGGACTCTGAGTATCGGGCACATCAATGTTAGTTCCGTGCACTCTGCTCTTCCGCGCAGACCACACATGTAGCAGCTTCGTCGCGGGCCTGTTTTTTATGGTTACCCAGCAACCCACTGAAACATTTGTGGATGGGCTGACTCAAGACCGCGCATGGGAGCAGGTTTCCGATGCCAAATCGCCCAACACAGCGGACACCGAAGTGTGCAATGGGGCCAGATCCGCCAAGGGGCCCTTGCACTTGATCCCGGCCAAGGGGCCCCCGGTGGATGGCACAAGTGTGACTGCACCAGAGCGCTCGGAAAATGGATGGTTGGAACATTCTGGAAACGGCTTGTCGGAGCCGTCCGCACCAAACGGCAGCGCAGTGGACGCCGAAGGGGACAACAGGACTGCTGTGGGCCCCGCGGCCCCGTGCTTGGAGCCGCCGGATTGCCTCAACGAGGCGCCGGAGGGGGATCTGCAGCGAGTGGGGGACGCGCCCGCTGCGCCGGCCGGGGTCGCGTTGGAAGCCAGCCCAGCCACTCCCGGTCGAGGGTCCTCCGTCGCGAACGGCCACGGTGCTGCCCCAAGGGGGGCGTCGCCTGCGCTGCAGACCCGGACCTTCGACGAGGCCAGGGTGGGGAACGGGTATAGCAGGCCCGGGCCGACGCATGACGATGCGTATGAGACCGCGTTTCTGAAGTTCAAGGCCGAAAACCCGATCAAGGTTTGCTTTGCAACGTGTGCTGATGGGTGGCACTGCCGTGTCTTCGTGCATCGGGCATGTGGTTTGCCCCAATGGCCAGCACGCCGTGCGTCTGTGCTCAAGGGACCTTCCATGTGAACGTGAAGTCCACAAGAGCCTCCCCTCAAAACGTCCCTGCCCTTCCCTCACCCAAGACAAAGGCAATCCATGGCCCCGCCCACGACCACAACGCCCTGGGGGTCGGCCGCGAAAGGGAGGGCTGCGAGGGCATTTGCAGCTTGTCCCGCACTCGGAGGCTCAGGAGAAGGTGATGCTACGGACTTGCTCCCTCGCCCATCCAGCCCGCTCTCACGCCCACGTGCCCCCAAACGCCCCTTTTCTCACACACTCACTCGAGCGCAGTTGAAAACCCCCACATCGTTAGCCCTGCCCCCCAGTGCGAAGTGCGATGTGGGTGCCCTGACCCCCAGACAAACGGGCCAAAGGAAACTTGGTGCGCCGGGCACGTCGAAGTGGACTTCGGGAGGGACATTCTTTCGCCGCGTTTGTGCGGATCCAAACTGCTCGGCCGATTGCGTCAGAGACCATAGGCAATAGACAACAAGACGCACATCATCTGCGCATCACGTGTGCTCCATCACACATCGGGTGTGCCGTCTGCCCAAACGGCCACAAAGGCTGCACTGCACCCGCACTGCGCGCAAGGGGCCCCAAGAATTCATACTGCTGCGCAGACCATTCTTCATAGAGCTGCTTGCGCAGATGTGCATATCGCAACCACTGTGTCGGGCATGGTGCACAATTTGCAAACCCGAGGGATCAGAAATGCTGCAAATGCCGTCATGGCCAAATCGGCTTCCCTGACACAAAATTATGGACCTCATGTAACTCCATACTGAAGTATCAGACAACACACACAACACACACAACACACACAACACACACAACACACACAACACACACAACACACACAACACACACAACACACACGACACACACAACACACACAACACACACAACACACACAACACACACAACACACAACACACAACACACACAACACACACAACACACACAACACACACAACACACACAACACACACAACACACACAACACACACAACACACACAACACACACGACACACACAACACACACAACACACACAACACACACAACACACACAACACACAACACACACAACACACACAACACACACAACACACACAACACACACAACACACACAACACACACAACACACACAACACACACAACACACACAACACACACAACACACACACACAACACACACAACACATACAACACACAACACACACAGCACACACGACACACACAATACATACAACACACACAACACACACAACACACACAACACACACAACACACAACACACACAACACACACAACACACACAACACACACAACACACACAACACACACAGCACACACGACACACACAACACACACAACACACACAACACACACAACACACACAACACACACAACACACACAACACACAACACACACAACACACACAACACACACAACACACACAACACACACAACACACACAACACACACAACACACACAACACACACAACACACACAACACACACAACACACACACACAACACACACAACACATACAACACACAACACACACAGCACACACGACACACACAATACATACAACACACACAACACACACAACACACACAACACACAACACACACAACACACACAACACACACAACACACACAACACACACAACACACACAGCACACACAACACACACAACACACACAACACACACAACACACACAACACACACAACACACACAACACACACAACACACACAACACACACAACACACACAACACACACAACACACACAACACACACAACACACACAACACACACAACACACACAGCGCACACAACACACACAACACACACAACACACACAACACACACAACACACACAACACACACAACACACACAACACACACAACACACACAACACACACAACACACACAACACACACAACACACACACAACACACACAACACATACAACACACAACACACACAGCACACACAACACACACAATACATACAACACACACAGCACACACAACACACACAACACACACAACACACACAACACACACAACACACACAACACACACAACACACACAACACACACAACGCACACAACACACACAACACACACAACACACACAACACACACAACACACACAGCACACACAGCACACAGGGGGGGCGGCGGGCATGGGCGTACGATCCTCCGTGCCGTTCAGGTCGAGAAGTGGTGGATGTCGCCGTTCGAGCCAGAGCGCGGCACCTTGCAGAGGCTCCTGCCGAAGGTCGACTGGCACGGGGAGGACGCCGACAGCATCCTCCGCGACGTGGACCGCACGTTCCCGCACTCCCCGTTCTTCACGGAGGTCGGCGGGACACGCCGCATCATGGAGATCGCCAGCAGCTACGCGGTGCGGAACGCGGACGTGGGGTACTGCCAGGGCATGAACTACATCGTGGGGTACTTGCTGATGGCCCTGTCGGTGTTCTTCCCGGGCAAGAGCGAGCGGGAGGTGGACCTGGAGGTCTTCTGCCTGCTGTGCCACATTGTGGAGTCCGAGAAGTACAACCATAAGTATTACATTAAGGTGTGTGGCACGCCTTTCCCTGCCATACCTCCCCCACAATTCCCCCCTAGTTACCCCCTACCCCCCCCCCCCCATTCCCCCCGATCCCCCCTCCCCACTTCCCTTTTCCCTGCAAGTGCCATCTTTCACAGCAGCCGCCCCCAACCGCTTTGGCAACCCCCTCCAACCGCCTGCCTACCCGCTTCTCTGGGACCGCCTCTGAGGTGCAGGGTTTTGCTTAGTGTCCGTCCTACCCTACCCCGGGGGGGGGGGTGGGTGGGTGGGTCTGGCAGAATTTCAGGGTGGGTGGGTGTCCAACCACCCCCCCCCCCCCCCCGGGGTGGGGTGGGACTTTGTGGGGGCCCTTGGGTCTATCGAGCCAGTGCCACTTCTTTCTTTCTTCTGTTGCAGGGTCTGAGTCGAGCAGTGATGATGACAATTAGACTGACATGATGGTTGTTCACCTCTGTGAAAAACTTGGTCTTCTGTATTGCATGTCTCAGTTGGGTACGTGGGTGGGTGGGTGGGTGGGTGGGTGTCAGACCCCCCCCCCCCCGGGGGGGGGGGTGGGACATTTGTCGGTCTGTGGGTATGCCAAAATTCTGGGTGGGTGGGTCCCTGAATAAACCCCCCCCCCACCCTAGGGTGGCTAAGCAAAACCCTGCTGAGGTGCCGCCCCTTCTAATGCACCCCTAGTGCGGCCCCGTGCCCCCCTCCGCAGGCGGACGACATGGTCCGGCTGAAAGTGGACTTCATCGTGTTGGAGGAATGCGTCGAGGAGTTCCTGCCGCACGTGGCGGAGCACATCTACCGGTACTCCAAGACCACCCCCATCATGACGTACGTCGCGACCAAGTGGTTCATCCCCATCTTCGTCGACGCCCTCAACCCGGACCTCCTGGTGTGGGTCTGGGACCTGTACATCCGCCATGGCATCGTCACGATCTTTTGGGTCGGGCTGATGATCATGTTCCAGTGTCAGGTGCCGGCCTTGGCTGAGTGCAGCGCGCGCGCACGGACCCCGGCGGCGGCGGGTGGGGTGTCTCAGGGCAATAAAACGTACCTGAACGACCTCGGGGGGCACCTGAGGTGGCCCGCGCACGGCGCGGCCGTTTGGCGACGTCGTCGCGTGGAATTGTCCTCCCGGATTTTCTTATTGGAGACCGCGAAGGGCCCAGCCGGGCCCAGGGCCGTTTCAAAGATTATGAAGTGGGCGCCAATTGCATTGCGCTCTTGACTGTGCGATGTTTGTGAGAAGGAGCGGGTGTTGATGCGATTGCTGGTGCCAAAGTGTTTGCTGTTCTTCGGGCCCATTTTGGGAGGGGGCGAAAATCCCAGGAACAATGTGTCAACCAGGGACCTGGTCCGGGGCGGCAAACGGCACCCGAGACCATTCGTGAGCCCCAGGGCCGATTGACATGCAATGCCCCCAACGCCTCGGGGTGTAGTGGCCAGAGCGCTCTCTTGTCACCCCGTCCTTTTCCTTCCCGCGCGAAGGAGCGCCCAAAACGATTGCCCAACCGCCGTCGGTTGCCCTCCAACCGCCGTTGGTGCACCCTCAACTGCTCGGTTGCCGTCCCGCTGCCGTCGGCCACGGCCCACCCGCTGTCAGTGACTGCCCGAATATGACTGAGCGTATGGTCACCCACTTTGTGGTGGTTTTTTTTATTAGGAAGCGCCCTGGACAGTGGCATCCTTGTCGACGGCAGCACTTTGCCGCATGTCTCCTCCTTTTGCAGCATCTGCGTACTGCTCTGTCTGCCTCTTGTCTGCCGTTCTGCAGGAAGCGATACTGGCCTCCGCGGACGTGGAAATCATTTCGCAGATCTCCAAAGCCGCCCGTGAGGCCACCCGGGTACTGCTTTGCACATTCGCATGCGTGTCACACACACCAACAGTCCCACCGTGGACGGAGGCAGTGAGGAGTGGAGTACACTGTCCAAACACAAAGGCAGGGGGGGGGAAATTATGCACGTGCATAATTGTGCATAATTTTGCATAATTCACAATTGGGCCAAATTGCATAATTGTGCATAATTGTGCATAATTGTGCATAATGGTCTGTTCCACTCTTGTCCAATGCAGTTTGTTGTTGTGTTTATCATGGACAATTTTGTCCAGCAAAATGCACCTGCACATGCTTCCACTGCTGAAGATGTTTTGCCGGATGATGAAATTCTTCCACCGTCTGAAAATGAGGGAGAGCAAGGTGATTTTCGGACCAAAATAGGCATGAATGGCTGTGTTGTCACTGTGCTGTCTGTTTGTGGGGGATCGCAATCCCAGGTTCCCTCTTGTTTGCAATCCCTGTGTGTCTTCGTTGCAATGCAGCCCGCATAGTCGTGCATAATTTTGCATAATTGTGCATAATTGGGCATTGCATAATCCAAGGCCCCTGCGTGCATAAACCCCCCCCCCCCCCTGACAAAGGGCACGCCAATCGGCAGCGACACACGTCACCAGAAGTGCGTTGTTCCCACGTGGAACTCTTTGATTTTTTTTTTGTGGGCTCCAGACGTGTGTTGCAGCTTGGCCGCCCGTCGTGGCCGCGCCAGTGCACAGAGCAGTGCAAGTTTACTGTCTTCATGGGACGCTTTGCGCTGGACCCCGCCAGCCCCTCGGACGCTCGAACATGGCGATCGTAACCGCATGTACAATGGGAGCGGACCACCCCACGTCCTCACATGGTGAAAGGAGTACCGGCATGGACACCCGGACACAGTTTTACTCACCAGTGCCCCCCCCCCCCCGCCCCTCGCATGTCCAACGAATGCCTTGCCCAACGAACACTTCCGTTCGGACCCTAATTTTCTGGGACCCAATTAATTTGGTACCGGGTTTAGGTACCGAATTAATTTGGTACTGAACGGCGTGTCCAACAAATACTCCTGTTCAGACGGTATTTTTTGGACACTTTATTGTTTGACAAGACTATAGCTTGCACGTGCCATGCAACTACCAACACACAATTGAGTGGCCGCATGATAGAAGCCCACCCCCACCTTCACTCATGTTCCCAAAGGCATGCAAACACAAGAAGGGTATTGGAACATGAAGTTTCAGGTTCACACCCATGTTCCCAAAGAAGGCGATTGGTGGGCAGAATTACAAATACTCCCCTTGGGAACCCTTCTTCCGATGATACACCATGCGGAACGCTTGCACGTGGTCAACACTTGATGATGCTTTTGGCTTGGGTTTAGGGGCCGGTTTTGAGTTGAGGTAATCTAGGTCAAATCTTGGGAATGCACTTGCCTTGCATCAAGTCCCTCGTGAGGTACAACTTCCCATCAAAGACATGGGTCACTCTCCACACTCTGCGTGTGTAAATAGCTGGACGCCCAGGTTCATAAAGAGAGGATTGCACGGTGAGCTGGTGCAAGAAAGGGGAACCATAATGCCCTACCTTGCCCCAACGCAGGCTGTGTGAGTTCAAGTGGGCAAGCACTCACAAAACACATGTCTATGACCTGATGTAATTTGCAGACTTGCATGTAACTTGCAGATAAGCCCATGTGTTATGTGGCTGCACTACATTTCGCACCAAATTAAATTAGGTGCCGAAAAAGAAGAAAATTAATGCGGTCCCTAAGCCTGCTGTAGCTTGGACAAGACCGTAATTTCGACAAGGGGGGGGGGGGGGGGGCTGGGGGTACACAGATTATGCCCACGGACACCAGCCACTGGGGGCACCAGCCCACACATCTCTCTGGGACATCCGGTTCATGCCAACACGGAGCGTTTTCACATTTTTTCAGACTTTTCTCAACTTTTGGCGTAATGCACCAAAATGTCGTCACCTTGGGGGGGGTATGTGTATGCTTTTCGAAATCTGTGGGAAAACGCCGTTTCAGAAATGTATGGGTTGGGGGGGGTAGGTGGTCACAGTTTTGCGCACCGAGCTGTACAAGGGAGGACACACAGGGCACAGGCAATGGTCCAGGGATCACTCATTATTCCGAATCCGATTCGTTGTCATCGTTGCCCCTTTCTGCAAGGGCCGGGACTCCATTGGGGCACACATCCCCGTGCTTGTGACTGGGAACATATTTCTTCAGTTTTTCCCAATCCTGCAGCCTGCGTGGCTTCACTGGTACCCACCCTGTGTTCAGGGGCATGGCCCACAGGCCGTCAGTTGTGAGGTCCACATTTCGCTGTTTGGTGAGCTGGACCTTGCGCCATGGAATGGCCTCACTGTACCCTGATTTCACCCAGACAAAACCGGGGTGGGCCTCCAGGTTTTCAGGGTTAGGTGTCTTGCCAAAGTCCAACCACTTTATTTTCTCATCTCTGATCAAAACAGGCTTCTGCTGATGGTCCAGGTGGCTGCCTGAAGACTTATATGCACCGGCCAGCCACCTGGACATATCCCAAAAATCGCTGCGCTTCAAAATGCGCAGCTTGCGTACAAACCGCTGTTTGTTTCGTACAACGTGCTGGATTGTTAGGCCAGCCATGTCAGTGAGACCGTAATAATGATCAACATTATAGAGGGCACGGTCCATGGCACGGGACGCTGCATCGCATAGATTATATGAGTGGCCCTTGATGAAAACGCACCACGTGATGCGATGAAACCAGCGCCACTGGACCAGTTTGTCAAACAAATTACAAAACATCCAATTTAGAAATTCAGAACAGCACCCATCTGTATGAACGAATAGGTGCCCTGCCCCTGTGGAGCACCGGTACAGCTCTCCGATCAGGGCAGAGGCTGTCTCATTGAAACCCTTACCGGCCACATACTCTGGCCAAACCATTACAGTATCAACACCCAGAGTGGTGCGGTGCAACACCAAACGGTGCGCCTTCAACTCTGAGGTGTACCACTTTTCCCCGACGGGCATTTTCAATAAATTCAAGGCTTTACTGTAATCCAGGACCATGTGTTCTGCCCGATCAGGGAAACGAACACCCGGAGTTGAAAAAGTCGTCACTCTTGCTCCACCCCAGGTCTGCATGCTGTACTGTCCGTGGTACTTGTTCCGGTCGTATCCTTCGCTGGCCAACCGTAAATGCGTGGCCTGCTCATGGCGAAGTTTGGCCTGAAAATGAGCAAAAAAAAAGCGCCACACACACTTGGAAAAGTGAAAAGACGCGCCGGCTGCTTTGGCTTTGGCCACAGACTCCACAACGATGCGACTAATTTTGAAATAATGCAAGAACTGTGTCTTGCAAATTTGCCGACGCGACCCACGGTAGGGTACAAAGTACGTTGCCTGGTGCCCCCTTTTTCTGGTGTACTTCTGACGACCTGCGTGTTTCACATCTTGCTCCAAATCGACGTCGATGCAGGTTGCCAGAAATTCGTGTTGCGAAGCCTTGGTGGGGTGAATCTTTTTATCCCAAAACTGGGCTGCAAAAGCCGCGGCCTCAGTAGTGGATAAAATGTCGTGCTCTGTGTGGGCGCATGCAGGCTGCTGTGACCCACCGGTACGAGGCTTTTTGGCGCGCAAGTCAGGCCGCCGCGTCACCTGCACCCAAGTTTCACCCCCAGATCGCGCTCTTTTTCGCACCAAAGGTTTCAGTGGCGCATCAGGGGAAGCAACAGCACGTTGTGTGAATTTGTATGAAGACATGGTGGCTGCCTGTTAGCAAAAATAGGCAGCAGGCAACACAGGCACTGTCCAAAGCGGAGAAAAATCTCAAACATGTCGTTAGCACAGCATGCAAACCTGGGGTGTTCCGAATAGCCCTTTTCAAGGGCTTTCCGAATATGCCCCACATACCCCCCCCAACCGGACACTCAGCGGGCACAAATGAGACCACAAAGGCACCAACCCCTGAAAACGCTCCGTGTTGGCATGAAACCGCACGTCCCAGAGAGACATGTCACCTGCTGCAGCATGTGTTCTGCTGATTGATGTGTGGGTCATTTTCAGGAAACATGAGTATCCATCGGAAAAAATTTTCCGCAATGGACTGCTCTAGCAGCAGAAAGAAGGTGTAGACAAAGTTGCGCTTGGTTGAGAATCTTGCACAACTCGACTCCGCTTGTGTATACCTTGAGCTCAACTCAACTGACAAGGCTTTCGATGCATCCCATGCATCTCCACCAGCTGATCACCCAGCGCCTCATACACTCACCACTGCAAGCCAATGTACACTTTCGTTCTCTCCGTTTCACTATTTGCAGCTTCATTCCACTGGATCTGCACTCACAAGGCCTGGGGTGCATCCTGCAAATATGTTTGCATGCGAGCCATCAACGATGAGTGCCCTTCCTTCATTTGCAGGAGAACGTCACAGGCCCTTTCATGGAGATGATTCGCGCGGAAGTGACCATGGAAAAGGTGAACAAGTTGCGGGACGTCGTCCGCATGGAGCACTTCGACAGCCAAGCCTCTGCCCACCCCCGGACTGCCAACAACCGCATGTGTGAGTTTGTCTCGGCAGACGTTTGTGCAGTAATGTAAGGGGGGTTACGGGTCTCGATGACAGCTTATGGAACCGGAGTTCGAGGTGTGAGGATGAGGGTGTCCCTTTTTGTGTCTTTTAGTGGCTTTGGTGTTGTTGTGTATGCGGGACGGGCGCGCGCATCCCAAGCACTACCCAACAGACCCCGAGCGGATTCAACAGGCTTTGTGAACCGGGCCGCGGGTACTGATGATGAACTGTGCTGCTGTGGCAAAATTGTGTGGGGACCAGACATTTTGGTGGCGTTGCCCGTTCCCAGGCTCGTCTGTGACCCCCATCCCCTTCTCCGCTGCTCCTGCACACTTCCGGCGCCCTTTTGTACAATCACCTGTCCAACAACCATTTCCTCGTCGGATTGCTGAGCAGAGGATTTCGCTCTGCAGATTCAACAGAGATCGTTGTGTGGGACTGCCGTTCTGGGGTCCAGCCAAGCAACGTGCCTGCCGGTGGACAACGCCCCCGGGGGTTACCGCAGGTGATGCTCCCTATCAGCAGTCACACTCATACAGGACCCTCTGTTTGCAAACACAGTCATACAGGATCAACCACATTCTCACTCCATTCTCAAACACACTTATGCACTACCCCTGATCCCCACACTCATTGAGGACTGTCTAGCCCAAACACACCATGCAGGACTCCCTATTCACAGCTGCAGGATACCCCATTCTCAGGATTCTCAGGAGATATAAGGTGCATGTAGCCCACGCTACCCAACGCTCCCCCAGACCCTTTTTCATCCAGAAATGCAGACATTGTCGTATCTTTGCTGTTGTGGTTTGGTTTTTTTTCTGGTGGTTGGGGGCAACCGCTGCAAATTGGCAGGAATTGCACAGGAACCACCATTTTGACTGTTGCCGCGACCGCGTGCGGATCCGCTCCATGAATTTGCCGCCAACGGATGCTTCCGCTGCTGCAATGTGGGTCACTATACACCCCAAACCACTGCTGCCTAATGTGAGGGTCAGTTGCCCAAAACAGCGACGGCCTCGGCCTAAGCCGCATGCCCGTCGAAGACCGGCGACCCACTGTCCATTCGCTGTTCGTTCATTAAACGGTTGCTGGGCCAGAGGGGCAGAGCACCACGTGCCTGACTCTGGAGCACAGAGACCTCCGAGGCAAATACCACTAAACCCGGGGTCCAGCCCTGTGCCCAGCACGTTCCTCGTCCAAGACACACTTGGAGTTGGGAATCCGCGCGTTTGGCCTGCCAAGTGCCGCCTCTCGTGCCAGAACGGGGGGCGGGGGGGTACACAGATCTGTCAGAAGTGGCCCACGAGCCAACAGCAGTCGCAGGGGCACACAAATGCTGACCACACCGCGACTCCCACCATCACCTCAATCCGTGACCCTGACATCCCTGGCGCTGCACCGTCGGTGCATATCCTGGCGATGCATCTATGAAGACCGCCGACCAAAGTGCTGCATGGGAACTGCAGCAGTATTACTTTGCTGAACGCACTGCAGACTGAATTGAATCCTTCTAATCATTTCTGCTTTGCTCTCGCACCGGTACCCACGAGTACACCCATAAATACAAACACGCCACGCGCCCACACACACACACACACACACATGTACACACAGCAAAAGAACACGGATATTGCCTTCTTCTCTGATTTTCTTGCACTTTTTTCTTGGTGCACTAAGGTGCACTGCAACTGCAGTGGGTTTTCATAATTAATTACCCACCACAAGCAAGATTTTCTCTTCGGTTTTGCCGAGATTTTCCACGCTTTTTTCATCCTTCGTTTTTATTGCATTATCCGGTGTTTTATTTGCAAAACACAATTTGTGCCTCACTAGCAGCAATTATATAGTTGTCTGAAGAACTTCACACACCGCCTTGCATCTCAGGACCTCCCTGAGGGTGTGGCAGGATTCCCTGCACATGGGCAGGACCCCAGAATGGATGTAATTTGGCACGTTTGATGTGTGTGCTGGGCCTGATGGGAAGGTAGAGCACCCAGGCACACACGCAGCCACATGCCTTCTCTCGAAGCCATCGATGGCCACATGCAGCCACTGCGCATCAGCACCCCCCTTATTTGCTTGCATATGGCCACATGTAGCATAAATGAACCCGGTTGGACCGGCCGCGGACATGTTAAGATATTTTGTAAAAGTGCTGCATGGGAACGACACAAGTGCCCCGCCCCATCCGCCCAATTCAGGGCTGCCTTGAATCGACTGATTTTCTGTTCCCCTTTACCGAGGACAAGCCTCCAGTTACCGACCGCCGACACTTAACCACGAATTTGGCAGTTGTGGGCGAATTAATTTCCAACTACTGTCGGTGACCGGCCGACTGCAGTTGGGGGGAGGGGGGGGGGGGGGCTTGCGCGGTGTTGCGTGACTGCCGCTTTGCGATGCATTGCTCAGGACAGCCTTGACCCACTGGCGGTTTGGGAATGCCCGACGGGGGGGGGGCATGTGGATGGCAGCTGGTGGCTGACCAATTGCCTCTGGAGGGTAGCGGCCCCTCTGTTGGCGCTTCGATGGAGCACTGAACATGCTGTGTCAGTGAGACAGTTCGGATGCGAACAGTGGGGCGCGTCACGCTCAGACCCAAGCACCGGACCAGACGACGCTCCATCTGTGCCTCTATGATGGTGTTTTTCCGGCCCCGCTCCTTCTTATTCATGAGGGCAGGGTCGTCTGTGAGGATCCAGGTTTCTTTCCCCCCCCCCCCCCCCCCGCCTTTGGGGACAGCGCCCTGTTGGCGGGTAACTCTGGGGACCAGGACATCTGGCTTATAACCGACGGTGGCTGGAGGGTGACCGACGGCGGTTGGTAGGTAAACGACGGCGGTTGGCACGCGGTTGGAAGGTATTTGTGAGCGTTCTCTTTTGTCAGTGTGGTGGAGGAATATAATCCCTGTTGCTTTTTTCCCCTTAAGGACGGCCCTCCCTGAGGAACCGTGGCCTGGGGGTGGCACCGGATATGGTAGGCCGCAGCCCAGCACAGTACCCTTCATCTGAGGATATTAGACCGGCTACAGGGCCCAGACATTTGCTTGTCACTTCCGGTCTGTCCTTGTCACTCAACAACCCCCGACAGCCCAGAAAAAGTACTTGACAACCCTAAGCACTGGACCATTTGTGGCACGTCCATGTGATGCGAGGTGTTGTCCCCCAACCAATGTGGAAAGGTATGGGCAGTCCGGGGTCCCGCCCTACGGGGCCATTCTACTTGGGTGAACTTGGGCCATTTTAGGTACGATCACCCCACCAACGTGCGTATGGTGGTGCCAATCCCTACCCCTGGTTTGTGTTTGGTACAGGAGCGTACCTGAGTCACCAGTTGTGGCTGCTGCTGCTGTTGCTGCTGCTGCTGCTGCTGCCGTTTTGTTGCCGCAGTTGTTGCCACCAGTACTCTGGACATAGACGTTTAAATTGCTTCTTTGAGTGGGACAGTACTCCATTGGACCACTGTGAGGCAGCCTATACATACGCTTAGTGCATATTTGAGCGCATTATCGCCACATTTGCACTCATTGTGTATCGAAGATGTCCCCCCTCTGCAGCCTACGTTGCATACTGGGGTGGCAGCACAGCTCATGTCAAAAGCTAACCTACAGGCACACCACAGGCAAGCATAGCATGAACAGGGCAGCGCCAGTCCGAAAACATCTGTGTGGCCAACCTTGACCTCTGGTTCCCGAATCGCGGCACATTTATCATTTGTGCATCACATCTGTCTCAGCATCAGCCCTGTGGTTATGCACCAATGGCTGTAAGTTATTTCGCTTCCCCACATGCAAGAAAATGAACCACAAGCTCCAATGGATAGATACACAGCACTCTCACCTCCGCAGCCCCCATGTCAGGCTCTTAAACACATCATGAGAAGCATCATTTGACCAAAAAATGTCATCTTGTCATTGAAACCGCAGCAAAGGATGCAATTGCCATCAGTGCTGAGAGAGGGGGAGACAGGGAGAGAGAGGGAGAGGGAGAGAAGGCGAGGGAGAAAGGGGGTGGAGGTGGTGGTGGTTGAAAAAAAAACCCTGAATTGGAGGACAAAATCTTCAAAAGGCTGGACCACCCCGGGGAAGGAAAGTGTGGCATTTTTCCGCACATGTCCATGGGAGAGCTGATGTCCATTGTCAGGTTTAGGAACTTTTTAAAGCAGGGTTTTTTCAACCCAGGTTTTTTTGGAATAAACAACAACCGAAGAATGCGATCGAAGCAACAGGGCCTTGATGCACCATCAATTGTGGGAGACAAAAGTCAAAACACAGCTCAACTTCATGCAAAATCTGGTGGTGCAAGATCCCTGCCTATTTGTTCAGACCCAGAGGATTGGCACATGCTAGCTGTTGCACAAAAGGACATGGCTGTTTAAAATGTGTGCTGCAGCACACTCCGATCATTACAAGAGCCAAAAAGCCCCACAATCCATATGGTATTGGCTGTAGCCAGGGTACAGTGAAATAGTGGTAGGTGATATAGTGGTAAGAAGTCGTACATCGAAAGAGCATACGGTTCGTGCATGTTTACCCGCATCTACGAAGCCCACAGTGCCGAGGTGGCCGTTTTGCAGGCTGTCCATGATATTTAAGACCAGGTCCCAATAGTAGTTACTTTTCAACCCCGGACAAAAGTGACTTTGCGGCCTACAAAATATGCAAATGTGGAACAGGGCAGACAGTGTGAATTATAGCGCCCTTATGTCGCACATCTCTACACCGTCTGATTATACATAGGTTGTTCTCTTTTTCTCACAGCGCCGCACATCAACACTTCGTCAAGTCCTGGGAGATCTCACAGATATTATGTCATGATACAATTTGCCAAGCAAGCAAAATGTCACTCCAAAGTTTTCTATCAACATGTAAAGAGCAGCCTCTTTACGGCAACGCTCTTTACCATTCTCATCCTGTGCGCAAAAATGCGGAAGAAGTCCACTTTCGCAAGGTCCCTCGACGTGCTTGAGGGGGAACGTTAGTGCGCCGGGCGCGCGCCGGGCATCTTTTTGGACCCGTGCCCCTCTAGTGGCCTTTTAGGGGGTGCACTAAGGGGGCGCACTTAGCACAGTGCAGCTATTTGGGCGCCTGGCTGTACTAGAGACCCACACTTTGAGATACTAGGAGCATCATGGTGACCCCTAGCGTAGGTTTTGACTTCTGATTTTGTCTCCTTTGTTGGGGACCCCCGAGAATGCAGGGGTGACGTAGCATTTCCGCCCTCTTTTGGGCCCCAACCTTCCGGTGCTATTGAGTTGCACCAGTCAGTCCGCATTTTGTTGCATTTCACTCAGTTTTGCATCCGGAGGCAAGTCCGTCACCCCCCCTACGGACCATGGGAGCATGTCCCGCCTCAGGTTTGGACTGACCAAAGCAACTCGGCCGCCACGCAAGATGAGGCAGAGGATGAGGCGGAAGTGTGTGTGTTGTGTTGCCAAAGGCGCTCCACCGTCGCAGTTTGTGATGAGTGTAAGGAGCACTATTGTAATGAATGTATTGACACCCACACTTGTGGGACCAATGTTGTTTGTTAATTACACTACAAATGACAGTTGGAGTGGTTGAAATCACAGATCCTGCTTTATTTTGCAACGTGCTTTGTAGGGAAGGTGTGCAGTGCAATGTGGTCTACTTGGGGGGCTTCTCCATGGGAGGGTAAATCTGGAGCTGAAGTCGGGATAGTTAATAGAAAAGTAGCGCGCCGGGCGCGCGCCGGGCAAACATTCCCCCTGAAACAACGTCTCTCCGCATCGCTTTTCGGTATCAAGTTGCCGCAAGTTGCATGGGACTATGGTTTGGAAGCTTGATCTTCATCGTTTGCGCCCAAAAGCCGCACTCACGACCAATTGTAGCTTCTCCTGCATGCAGCGGAACATGTGCGTCGAGATGATGTTTGTATGTGGTCCAAACACATACTCAAATCCTTAGATTATGCGTTGCGCGATGTTTCAAACCTTACCCAAGTGTTCTCACAAGTAGCACAAGCGGACTTGGTACGGGTCCTAGGCAATCTAATCCACGGCAGATCGGAGGTCGCGGCATCCCCCGCCTCCCTCGGATCGACGTGGATCGTGGATGGGAGGTCCGAAGAAACAACCCCCCTCCCCTTTTCGGAGATGCCCGGACCGAAAATTTACCACCGAACCCCCCCAAAACGCAAAAGACAAAGGCATGGACCCGAGGCCTAGAAAGCAACACAAGCCCACCGAAGAGCGAACACGGCGATCACGATAATTTCTTAGATACCTTAGATACCACCTCCAATGGTTTACCAATGCCCAGGTGAAGGGTGAGGCCTCATGAGGGAGAGTGAAAATTAAATGTCCTTTTGTGAAGGTTTTTTGTTGGCATCCCAATGGTGGGTGCTTTGCCTTTTTGTGCAAACGGCGGCGCCCTTGTTGTGCATGCCCGTTTTTTTTATGATGCCGTCATGCGATCTCAGGTATCTTTCTAGCATCATGGTGCGCGAATACGTCGGTGAGCGTCGTTTCACCGGTCGACGACGTGTGGTAGAGAACCCAGAGAATCGCCGCATCGTCGCCACACGGGAATACTACACCGACGAGACGGGGCATGAGCTGCCGGCGGAAAGTAGCAACTACCTTCACTTGGACAACGCCACGTATATGAGTATCCCCACGGAAATTGCCCCAAGCAGCCCACTGACCGACCTTCCGGAGAGAACCCCCAGGCAGCCAGTTTCTCCTCCGTCCCCGACAAAAGTTGCGGACCAATATGGGCATTACTACGATTTCACACCTTCGCCCGGTTGGTATTCCAACGTGGAGCATGCGTGGGCGCCAAGGAGCCCGAGCGCATCCTTGACGGGGGCATCTCCCATGGTGGCCCATCAGATGCAGGCGCCTGTGCAGCATGTCGTGGCACCCAACCCTGGCCAGGTTCCCCTGTGCTCTGGTGCCTGCGTTGATTGGCTCTTCCACTCCCGACAATCTCCTGGGTCCAAACGGACTTCGCTTGCCGGACTTGGCCCCGGGAGTCGAGGAGGAGGAATCTGAAGCAAGCTTGGGAGCCCTGGAGGCTGCAGGGGGGGGGACCTTGCAAGAAGAACTGCAGCCAGCCACCCCACAGCCTGACACCTGGTGCGCATCGCCAAACCATCGGTTGCAGCTCCGCAGTCCCCCCGAGTCCGACATGCCGCAAATTGTTAGGAGCTTCCAGCGAGGGCAGAGTTGTTGCGGGCCAATCACTCACACAGAGTCAGGGGGGGGGGGGGGAATGCGATTCGCATTTTTTCGCATTTTCCGCATTTTTTTTCGCATTTTCTGGGCAGGTCCCTTAGTGTAATGTTCAAGAGGATACATTCAAGTGGCATTGTGTAGTTCAACTAAAGGGTAGTTTTGTAGTCAAGTCAGTGTTTGCATACCTTCCCAACACCGCCACTTTTGTTTGTTACATGGCTCCTTTTCCCTTAGACATGTCACATGCTATGCCCTCCCATTGCCCTCCTTCTGAGCCCACATCTGATGATGGAAATAGCCCACCCCGCCGCAAAGTACGTGGTAAGGGGAGAGGTGGTGCCGGCGCAAAGTATTGCACCATGGGCCCTGGGAAGCGGAAGGAACAATTCCCTGGCCATCCCCTGAGTCTCCGCACCAATGATCTTGGTATTGAAGTACTATGGTGCGATGCGTGTGGATGCCCCGTGAGCCACACAACGAAGAGCACAGTCCAATGTCATTTGAACTCCAAAAAGCACCAGGTGGCCGTTGAGACTATGCAGAAGAGGGAGAAGGCACGGGTCGAGCGCCGCCTAGAGGCAGAGGCAGATGCTCTACCTCATAAAGCCGCAATGAGGCAGCCCAGCCTACAATCCGTTGTGGCGTCATGCAACGACAAGAACAAGGCCGCTGATGATACGGTCTTTGCCTTCGCCGGTGCCGGCATCCCGTTGGACAAGCTGGATCACCCCCTTGTGCGTGCTTGGTTGCAGAAGTACACCACCATTGCCGGTTGCTTGCCGCAAGGCAGCTCTGACTTCCCCAAAGTCAACGGCCAGCGTGTGCTTGACGGGCACCGAGGAGCAATTCACAAGAAGACTGCCGACCGCAACACCACACTACTTTTTGATGAGTGGACAGATGAACGCGGGGTGCCCGTTCTTGCAATTATTGCCCATGTTGGAGGCCGGTTGAAGTTCTGCATCGACGTCTTGATAAACATAGGGGTTTTGGGAGTCCTATAGCATTTTAGCAAAACCGCATTTTATGCCGCATTTTTTCTCGCATTTTCCGCATTTTTTCCGCATTTTTCCGCATTTTTTTCCAATCCCGGCGACCGCATTTTTCCCCCCCCCCTGCAGAGTGCGAGGCATTGTGCTCAAGGGTTGATCCCCCCCCCCCCCCCTTGACGCCAGAAATTCGGTTTCTTGCATGGAAGGCGTTGCATTGTACCCTGTAGTATGCAGAACACTTAGTTTTTCGCAATAACAGCCATGAATGTCGAGGATATTGACACGTACTCTCCTGATGCTGTTGTCATTTCCCAACGTTCAGACGGTAGTATTGTGTCTGCCAAGATTCTGGGCCCCTCGGAGCGTGGTGCTCACTACTGGTCCATCACAAATGAGCGCTCCGGTATCCGGTAGGGCGGTAATGCACGACTGTGCCCCGGTAGCACAGATGTCCTTTCTCCGCGTCCGTCTCATCAGTGGGAGGGGGGGATTGCGGGGCGCAAAAAAGCGTCCAACTTCAAGTACATCTGCTTCCCAGTTTGCCTTCTCTCCTCCTGGTTGGCCGTTGCGGGAGCTTAGGTGGGTCGTGGCGGTCCCCAAGGATTTATTAAACCCCCCCACCACTTATAAACCCCCCCCCCCTACCAAACCCGCCCCCCACTTATAACCCACCCCCCCCGGAGATCCGTGCCACCCAGGGACTTATAACCTCCCCTTTTCAGCACATAAGCATAGAACAAGAAATGCCAGCGGATGGATTGCCAATAATGACAATCGGTTCCTTGCCATCATCCCCCTCAGGCAAGTCAAAGAGCTCCTCATCTGAAAGTACCCCCACCTCATCATCATCAGGAGCTGCAGCACCACCAGGGTCTCCCACATAGGTCCAAATCAATTTCCATTACAAAAAGATGAATGACGTCTGAAGGTGCAAATGTGTCTGGATCCATGCCACCCAGGGATTTAATACCCCCCCCCCCCCGCACCCTCAACCAATCCTTCTTTGCACCACGTATGCTGTCCATTGTACAACTAGCACTGGAAAAAGGGTCACTTGACAAAACCTGGAGCCTGGCGCTCCTCAATCCAATCCCCAAGGCATTGGGGATAGTCAAGGCTGACGAACTCAGGCCTCTGGTGTTACAAAAACACGTGCCACAAGTGGTTTGCAGCCTGCATTGCGTATCAGCTTAAGGATCTAGTCAGCTACATCACGCCCATCCAGCAGAAGGGGTCGCTCAAAGGGCGCTTCATTTTTGAACATTTGTGGGAAGCCTTTGGCAGTTGGAGCGCCATTGACTCGGGTGCTTTCACTTTTATTGACTTCTCCAAAGCTTTTGACTCAGTGTCACATGTCTTCGCACAAACATTTTTTGAAATGCTATGCATCCCGGAACCATATGTCATCATTCTGATCCAACTGTTCAGGGCCTCCATTGCTCTGGTCATCCACGGGTCAGTCCAACTGGACTCCCTCATTCAACCCACATCAGGGGTCAGACAAGGATGCCCCCTCTCCCCCACACAGTTTGCGATGCTCATCTCACCTATCATTACGAAAATGCAGTCTCTGTCTGTTGAGGTCACTGTACTTCTGTACGTTGATGACCTCCTAATCATCATCTCGGGCTCCCTTGAGCACACAGCATCGCTGCTTCGGCGGTGTTGGGAAGTGATGACTGAGTTTCAAGTCATCAGTGGATTAAAGGTGAACCCCTCCAAATCAGCTATGCTCACACTGGGAGCATGGTCTGCAGCGGCGATCCAAACGGTCGCGCTGATCCCGCTACCCATCCAGAAATGGTATAAATACCTCGGAGTAAAGCTAGGAGACGTTTCCCCTTACGAGGCCTACCAACCAGCCTTGCAAAAGGCCATTGGCAGAGCCTATGCCATGCAAAAGTGGGATCTTTCGTTGGATGAACGGGTAGCACTACTCCAACAGTGGATCTTACCCTTGGTGGTCTTCCCCGCTGGGGTGGTGTACCCAACAGAGCAGGTTATTTCTTCTCTGCGCACTGTCTACCACATCGCTCTCAGACTTAACTCATGGAGCCTGACTGTGGATATCTTGTCTCTACCAAAAATCGAAGGAGGATGCTGCCTCCCTACCCCAAGATCTTTCTTGCTTTGGCAACACGCCTCCTCATACGTGCATTTTCTACAACACTGTGAAGCCTTTTCTTTTGTAGTAGGCAATCACTTTGCCAGATGGGCTGACAAGATTGGACTGATCCCATCATGTGTTTCCGGCCTTATTTTCAAATGGGGTCGAACGTAGTCTGGCAAACCATGCCCTTCCTGGGTGGCTGTGCCAGGGCACTGTCTCTGATCAGACAACCACACATGGTACCTACTCCTGAGATCATGCCGTATGACCTCACGCTCTGGCACTTAGTCCTGTTTAGAAATGAACATCATCAGTCCTACTTTTGCCCCCGATTAATTCGAGATGGAGTGCTGACCTTGGGGGGATTCCTGGAGGATGACACCTCTCAGGCGCTTATTGCTCCTTCCTGGAGATCCATTTACAATGTCCCCAAACCACAGTGTCACGAAGGTGACCCCAACCTCCTAAATCTTGATCTCTGGAGTTTCTGGACTAAATCAGGAGTAGGAGCCGGTATGTCCTACCCCACACACATCAAAAACAGACAATCCCCTGAGGTTTGGATTAAATTCTGCAGCTCAAGGATACCCCTACATCTGAAGGACTTTGTCCGGAAAGCGTTATGGAAAAAATTGCCGGTCGGAGCGCGGCTGTCTAAATGGATACCATCGGCTTTACACTGCCCTCTGGATGGTGCGGTGGAAACCATTGATCACGCATTGTCTACCTGCAGGTTTTTGCCTGTCGCATTTAACACCATTTCCAAATGTTTCCTCCCACTGTCCATCGATGGTGTGACTGTCTCTAGTGTACACGACCTCATGTCCTTGTACTTAGACACCACATTTGAAGTACCAGCAGGGATCATGGCCTGGTTGGCCATTATGGTTAACTGGGAGTGTCGCTGCATGGCACGCACAAAAGTTCCCACATGGCATCAATTCATGCACCTATGGATTTCTTCTCTCGCTACCTGGACTAAACTCCCGCACCCGCCCATCCCGGTCAATGATACCTCGCTATTTGCAAAGTCGCTATCTTCGCTTTTGAACGAAGGGAGACTAGTGCACCCCAATCTGAACCCTGCCCTGCCTAGCCCCCCATTTCGAAAGCCCAACGAAGACAGCAAAACAAACTCGACAGAGCCATTCGTGACTCTGCAAAACTCGAAGCCCTCATCTGTGAGTTTGAGGACCAGGGGTTTCACATTATTTATACTGATGGATCTTCAGAAAAGGTTGCCAAAATTGGCTATGTAGGAGGCTATGGCATTTATGCCCCGGGCCTGCATGCAATTGGTGCCCATCTCCCCTCAGGTCTGCGACAGACCAACAATACCGCTGAACTTTATGCAGCAATTCAGGCCATAAAGCTGTTCCCCTCAGGGAAAAATGCAATCTGCACCGACTCCTCTCTTGTTTTTCTAGGGGCAACAGGGAAAGCCAGGAAATGGGAGCTAAATAACTGGGTTGGCTCCAATGGGCCGCTCAGCAATGTGGA
This sequence comes from Eutreptiella sp. 'Long Island Sound 2002', assembly GCA_964036045.1. NCBI lineage: Eukaryota > Euglenozoa > Euglenophyceae > Eutreptiales > Eutreptiaceae > Eutreptiella > Eutreptiella sp. 'Long Island Sound 2002'. The sequence continues at coordinate 11,119,873 of OZ038381.1, forward strand.
GCTCTGGAAACAGCTCCTCGCGGAGCTTGACAAACCGGATCGTGAGATACAGTGGATCAAAGTCCCGTCACATGTCGGGATCGTAGGTAATGAAGAGGCGGACGCACTGGCTGAGACAGGCCGACTGTCCAGCCCATTACTCACACAGACGTGCATGCCCACGGCACGCCACATCCGGCGCTCTCTGCCGCCACAGCGCACTACTGTGCGATGCTCTACTGAACCCAATAGGCAAGACCATAATCCCATTGTGGTTTCGGATTCCGACTCCGACTCCGACACGGAGGACACTGAATTCTCCCCACTTCCGGTGCCTTTTGATACTTTCGCCCCAGATCATATACCGGTAACACCTGCCACACCCGTTTTGCCTCAAAGGGACCCCCGACCCTCGCCTACACGCTCCCCTGGAGTGATCCCCTTGGGCGCCAGCCCAGCCACACGATTGCACACCGCACTGGACCTGCAACTTTTGCATACCCCTTGTGACAGGTCCCTCCCCGAGGGGTTTTCCACACCCACAGGCTCAGAATCGAGTGTCGCCCCATTGAGGTTTGACTTTGATGAGGAGACTATCTCTATGGGCAGCGATTCACACTCCTCTGTGAGTACAGAAGTATCCGTCCCCAGGAAGAAACGCCGTAAGCACACGGTCATGACCGAATAGCCCAAGGATCTCCTTTTCCTCAGGCTGCCACACACCTGTGACTGGCCCGGATTAGGGCGTGCTACCCCACCCCCAAGGGAGTCGTCGTGTCAAGGTATTAATGACCCAAGCGCCATATTGGGTAAGAGGCATGGACGGTCTAGTGGTATGCGCCTTGGCTGGCGCTCGTCGTGGTCGGGGGTTCGATTCCCGGTTCGTCCGTCCGTCCAGGGGCCCGTTGGTGAGGTCCCCGCCACCGCCTCCTTCAGCAGCCCGCTCCACCATCGGTACCGCCGGTGGATGGGTGGCGTGTCTCGTCCTCATAGTTTTTTCTTTATGGGGTATAACCAAGTTTTGACATAGGCAAAAATGTCCCAATGGGGACCGGAAAAAGCAAGGCACCAAGCACAGCACACCTGCAGCAGCGCGCCCCGTCACTGGTACCGCCGTCCGCCGGAACCGCATTTCCTCCTCATAGTCCTCTTCGGCCTCCGGCCAAGGGGATTCGAACCCCCGTCTTTAGGGCAGCAGCCGGCTGCACTGCCGCTACGGTACATGGCCCAAAAACTTGCTTTATGCCTCTCAGATCATAGGATCGAAATGTCTGGACTGAACTTTACAAATCAGAGGCTGGGCCCCCGGCCCCCTCACACCAACAGTGCCTCTCAGCGGCGCATAGGCCGGCTTGCGCCAGGAAGAAACGCAAATGTTAGTCTATATATCAACTCCCACCATACAGCAATGTGGTTGCAAGTCTAACGTGATTAATACGGCATCATGACACAACAACAGCAATGGAACACACTGACACACAACAGAACTTACCTTAGGACTACCACAGCGACTGAGAGCCGAAGGAGTGCTTGATTACAATAGCAGTGGATGGTAGGACAAACAGTATGTAGCATGCAGGCAGAACTTGCCGAACTATAAGTCATCAGGTCAACACGCTCGAACACTGGCGTTTGATTGTAGATATGGATGCAGTTTTAATGACAGATGAATGCTTTGTGTTTCATCTAGATTGTCCATAGCATATCCCTTCGAACACAAGAACCGTTGCAGTTTGAATGATGATTGCGCCCCCCCCCCCCCCTCAACCAATCCGCAATGCTACTACCATCGGGGGGTTTATAAGTGGGGCGGGGTTTAGAACGGCTGACAACCATAGGAAGAGCCCCCCCCCCCCCTCCTCCCCTTCCGGTGTTTGAGGGTGACAGCCAAAAATTTGCTTCAGTGCCTTCGGCGCCAAGAGGATTTAAGCCCCCCTCCTCCTCCTATTCCAGTGTTTTGTCCAGAAAATTGTTGTGTTTCTGGGTTGGCTTTGTGTTTCCCCTGTATCTCCTTCTCCTGTTGTTGTTTCCCGTCGTAGCTCATGCCGTGGAGAAACATCATCATCAAGCCAGAAATTTTTTTTCATACCATCCAACGGGGGGGGGGGGCATAGGAGGACGGTGGGTCCGGCCAAACCCCCCCCTCCCAACCTTTCCCCCCTCTCTTCCAATACATCCCTGGCGGTCCCTGCCCTTCCAACCGTGTAAACCTGCCAAGCCACCCCTGCCCCCGCCCTGCCAACGAGACACAGTCACAGTGGGAGGGGGTCCACTGGGCAGGAAGCATGGCAGCAACATGTACCAGGGGTCGCACTTGCGAGCAAAGAAGGCAACAGTCCCAGTCCCGAACCGGTGGGGGTTCACGGCGAAGCTTGTTCTCATCGTTGTTATGTGTGTTGATGCAAGCAATGGCTTGTTGCCTCCCTATCAAAACAAGTGGTTGGAGGCAAGGAACCTTGGCCTTTTGCCGCTTGGCACGATCAACATGTACCTTGTTAGCTTCCACTGGATCTGTGGTGTAGTCACTATCAACACTTACCTCACCATCTGATGCAACAATCTCATCCTCCACATTGTTGTTTTGAGGTGCACTTGAGCTAGAGGTTGAACTAGAGCTAGGGCTTGAACTAGAGCTTACGTTGGAGTTAGAAGCAGCGGGGGCTTAGGTGCCCTTGCTTTCTCCTTAATGTCTGGGTCGTGTCACCAAGGACCCACAAGCTCATACTTCTGGAACCAACGCAAATACAATGCTACCAAATTGATAAGCACTTTCATGCGCCTGAACAATTTTTCCATCCCCGCCTCACCATGTGCATGCCAAGGAGCGCGTACGATGGCAAAGGCCCAAAAAATAGCATACAATTGCTCCACGCGAACGGAAGAATGCATGTGTGTCGTTGTATGTGGATGTTGTGCGACCAAACTCTTTATTTGAGGTATTTGAGAGCACAAGAAAATATGTACATAGAGGGGTCACAACCCATAGTACTTTTGCGGGAAGACCTCAGAGAGCGTGTGGCCCGGCACCAGTACCACGCCCTATATGGCGTATGCCAATTGCGCGGCCAACTGACCATGCCCCCCCGCGACCCACAGGTGCCGCCCACGCCCTCCACAGCGGTGCCGGCATGGTACACAAAGCTGCACCCACGAGCTGTACCACCGAACCCCACGGACTCTGTCCTCCGCAATCAAGTAGGGTATACAGGGCCCCAGGAGAGAATATCGCGGCGGGATGGCCGCGCCTCTCAAGAGACGTCCCACCGTAGAGCGGTGTGCACAAGGGTCTGGCCGCAGTCGTACCACACCAGGTCATGGGCGGTGAAATATCTTGACCAGTGCCTCTGTCCCATTGCCGCAGACCCAGGGGCACAGCAGGTAGCTTCGGCAATGCAGTATTTGGCCCACCCTTGGTTTCTGCATCAGCGTGCCGTTCTCGGGGCCTCACTGACGGATTCATACCGCGACGTGCTAGATGATCTGGTGCGGCAATCACGGCACCGGCACTCCCTTCTGCGACGTGCTAGAGTGTGGACCACCTCCGCAGACCAGCACTACCAGCGGCATAACCGAAGGATTCAACTCTTTTCGGTGATGAGCCAATTGTGGGCATGTGAGCGCGCCGCCCACCGGGTGGAGTCGCCTCTGCCTAACCGCCAATGCCGCACAAGACCCGGCATCCTGGGCCAACGCCCGCCACCGGACATGGCCCATGCAAAGCGACGAAAGCTTGTCACTCTTGAGGACATGTGGGGAATGGCACGCACGTGATCTAGCATGTCTTAACCCCCTTAAATCTTACGCATTATAGGCTTGCCATATGGCGTGGCGGTTTTGCCTACCGCATCAGAGAGCCCTCTAGTATCCGCATGTGAACTCTGGGTCTTTGCCATGTGCCCCGCGTTGCGGGGATCCACTGTATCATATGCTGGAGACACCCACTTTCCCAAGCACAGTTTTGAGTACTCTTTGAACTTCTGGAGTCAGTCACAAAAAAACAACAAACAACCCATAGTACACTTGCGTGGAGCCCTCAAAAGGGGGTTTTTGGCCAAGGGCATCTCAAGCGCCTGCGACCGCCTGAGACCGCCTGCAATGGTGGGCACCCCCCATGGGGAGTAAACCGAAGGTGGGTGATGTTGATGATGGCCCTCCATTGGCCCGATGTTCCCGTGATTCAGTCGGTCGGACATGCCTGCCTTTTTGCAAATGGTGTGGGTGCCTCCCCCGGAACAACCCCCCAACCACCACCACCCCCAGTGTATGGGAGTTGGCTCACAATGGGTCAGGGTTTTTTTGAGGGTACCTCCGGACCAAACCTGCCACCAGCTCAGACGGCATCACAACAAGCCGAGTCTCACTGAGTTGTCAGACATGGGGTGAGCTCAGTGGCATATGCTTCGGCAGTGTGACAGTACTGTGTTCAAGTCCTGCTGTCGCATGCCGAGTCGGTGCCTGCCTCCTGCATTGGGACTCCCCCCCCCCTGGGGTAGGGGTAGGACATCGGCAGGGCCTGCCCTCAACAAGTGCCTGCCTCCTCCATTACCCCCCCCCCCTCCCCCACCCCCATCCCCCCACCCCTGTTGCTGCAACGTGGCTGGGTCCCCCTCCCCATCCGCCCAGGAGACCTGGACCGGGCAGGCCAAGGTGGAGTACGCCTCGTACCCGGCGGGCATGTGGCCCGAGTCCCCACCAGTGACGACGATCCCCGCAGTGCCCGGCCCCCAGAAGACGCCCCGCCCGCGCCCCCAGAGCGGCCCCACGAGGTCAGCGCCGCGAGGGGGCGGCTACCGCGGGCCACCGCCGCCACCCGCGCGGCTGCCGCGCCGTGCGCCGCCGCGGAGGAGCAACGACGATGAGGGCGACGTGTTTGAGCGGCTAAGCAAACCGAAGCACGAGCCGCGCCCCAAGCGGGTGATGCCGTCGGGTCCGGCCGAGGCCTCGGTGCCCGCTGGCCGGCCCCCGGTGTCGGCGACGGCTTGGGGCAAGAGCCCGAGGCCGGCACGCCGCTACTCCCTCCCAGCCAAGGTCGAGGCCCCCACCCCCGCCACCGCTTCACAGCTCTCACCGCCCCCGACGAACGTCACCGGGAACGGGGCCTGCGGCAGCCCGAAGCGGGGACGCTCCGCCGCGGCCGTCCCCCGGGTGCCGCGCGCGCGTTCGCAGTCCCCCGGCCGCGTGCTCCAGCTCAGCAGCAGCACCCGGAAGGCGGTCCATCCGCCCTCGCCCCCGCGCTTCCTGCACGGGGCGCAGCTGAGCAACGCCACCCGCGCGCCCTCGCCGCAGCGGGGGGCGCCGGGACAGCCTGAGTACATGCAGCCTACGGCCCTGCACCGCATCCGCACAGAGGGGCCGGACGCGGTGCCGCCCTCACCGCGCGGGCGCGCCACATCCTCTGCGGCCCCGGCCCCGGCCCCTGTGCAGCGGCCCAAGGCCGACCCGCATTGGGAGACGCGGCTGTACAACGACAGGTGCTGATTGTCCCGACGTGGCCCCGTTTGGGACCAATGCACTTACTGTCTGCCGCTCTCAGGACACACTGCCTGGGCAACTGCTTGCCGCATCTACATCCAGGGACAGCCCACGATCCCATCAGAACGGGGCCGGGTCCTGAAGCCGTGGCCGAGGTGCAGGGCTCCTTTTAACAACTCCACTGGGGGGATGCTGAGATGGTGGGCTCAAGACAGCGGCTTGGCGGACCTTCAGGAGAAGATGGACACTGCATCGCGCGGTGAAGAGTAAACCGGTGACTGTCCAGGGCCCTGTAAAGAAACCCCCGATGGACTATATGTCACACAGGGGGCTCCCACACCACCCACCCACCCACCCTCTAGACCCCCCCCCCCCCCAAAGATTGGCCCAAAATTTGGTTCGGCGCCTTTGGCGCACTTGAGCCATGTCGTTGCCTGCTTTGTACTCTGTACTGCATTCCGTGTTCTGCCGTTGTTACCTCCGTTTGTCTGTTGCATTTTGGGTCCCTGTACTACGGCGATGCCGTTTCCCAGTGACATCAGTGGCTGCAGTCGCTGTACTGCGACGCTACATGGGACTACGTCCACAACCCCTGGCCTTGACAGCATGACACGGCCCTTTGGCACGTTCACATCCCTTCGTGGAGATGCCACTGCGTGCCATGGCTAAAGCTGCCTTTCTGCGTGTGGAGATGTTCGAAAAGGGCCTGGGACCCCCAGTGTGGAATGCAGTGTGGCGATGGTTGTTTGCTGGTGATTTGTTTTGTTTTCATGTTGGCTCTCACAATTGCACCCAAAAGTTCTTTTGGGCACCTCTTGGCACCCCAAGGGGTGGGGGGTGGGCAGACAAAACCGTGGTGGGCAGAACCAAGGACGACGGCGCGGTCACAGTGCAGCGCAAAGCACCCGGGACACCATGCAGGCGCACACGCCACCCGCGTCAACCATGAAGCGCACGCCACCCGCGTCAACCATGAAGCGAACGCTACCCGCAACCAACAAGGAACGCGCCCTGCGCACGCGCGACCCACGGAGTGGAGGGGCGTATGTGGTGGACGGCCGGGACAACGCGTGGAGAAGCAGGGCACCTGGGCCTCACGCACACGGAAACGCAGGTTGTGGACGGCCTGAGGACGGAGGTGTGTGGACAGCAAAAACAGTCAAACGACCCCCGCAACAACCAGCACAACCCCAATACGCCAACTACTGGGCGCCGCTAACGCACAAACAGCATATCCTGCCACATTCAGCACAGCCGGCACACCAACCACTGGGCTCCGCGAACGTGGAAACGGCGCCAGCAGGAGCACCTGCCGCAGCAGCCGACAGAACGCAGCAACCCGACGCAGCACGCGAAGGGAAGAATCGGTGACTGTCCAGGGCCCCGTAAAGAAACAACAACAAGACGGAATGTCACACAGGGGGAGGGGGGGCAGACCCCCCCCCCCCCCTGAAAGGAGCCCTGGCGAGGTGCCCGGACAAATCGGCCCTGACCCGCCCGGCCAGAACTCTGGACGAATGGGCCAGCGTTCGGGCTCCGAAAGTGCCGGGGGAGCGTGAAGGGTGGTGCTCGGGTCCGTCTTGATCCATTCGGCCCCCCGTGCGCAATGCCCCCCCAGAGGCGACCGAGGCCGTGCACTCGACTGGGACACAAAGCAAGGCACAGGCGCATGTCAACGATGGAGGCCATGAACCGAGGCCAGCCCCGTACTCCACCCGGAAAGAAGAGAGACAACGCCCTTTGGGCCGCACTCAACCAAAGGAGACGCAATGGAAGCGACGTTGGAACAGCACGCGACAAAACGGCGTGGTCTCGCAGATGACGCCGAGGGACGATGGCTCGAGCGAACGGCAGTGGACGGGCGCCAGTTGGAGGCCGGTGTGCCCGCAGCTGAAGAGAGCTCCAAACCCCAGGCGGCCAGCAACTGCTGTCGGTTATCTGCCAACCGCCATCCGCTACGCACAAAAAAAAGATGATGATGAAAAGTGGATTCAGTGCGTGGAAAATGATTTTGTGGCGTGCTGTCATTCTAACCTTTTTGAGGTGTTTCAGCAACAAATTGAACGGATTCCTTTCCGAATGTTGATGGGCACTACCACTCCTATGTTTGTTGTTTTAATATGCAGAGGGCCACATAGCGGCGTACCTTAGACAAGGCGACGTCGTTCCTACCCTGCTCCTAGATTTTTTCACGTCTTTCCTAGACCTGACCCTTCCTTCCTTCGTCGTTCTTAAAAATCCTGACGCTGTTCCTACGTCGTTCGGGACGCCACAGTGTGCCCTCTGTTCGTATGTGCACCGTGTGACTGGCATTTGGCAGTGATCGGCAGGACAAGCCTTCACGCATTGACCTGCCGAGAGCACCCGGGCCTCGTCCGCACAATCGTCACTAGCATGCCTGGCGAATGGCTGCTGTGGTGTCTATGCGCGTGCACACTTGTCAGACACTCTCCCTGCTGCCAGCGACTCCCCTGACACCCCACGTCTATGCCTCGCTAGGGTCACACTGCCCCCGGGCGTATCCTACCTCAAGAAGCGCTCATGGGATCCCAACAACATAACGGATTGGCAGAAGTCCGCCATGCACCGCTCCATGCCTTTCAAGCAGGACGAGCACCGATTGCCGCGGCCGCTGCGCATCCCGCCGGAGATCGTACAGGACCGTGTGCATCGCGGCCCTCTGGACTGCGACATCGGGGAGCGAATGCTGGATCCAGAGGTCCTGCTACTGCGTCCGTGTGCACAGCGCATCATCTGTGTCATTGTACGTCTTGTCTCTGCCCGAGCAGATGGCCGCCCGGCATTCGAACTTCCCCAACCAACCCCCGCCCCCCTCGCACCACCTTCACCTTCCCGGGCCACCAAATGCAGAGGACGGCGGCGTGCTAGGGGTGCAGAACAATGGGCCCGGGTCAGGGCCGGAAGCTGTGTGCTAGTCAGCCGCCAGTGGGGCATTCGAACTCAGACCTCGTGGTTCGGGTGGTCAGTGGGAGCTTGGGATGCCGAATCTCCCAATTTGAGCATGCTTGAAAGTGTGTTGGGCGCCACACACCTTCGCGTTGAGCAGAGCGGGGGGGTACAGGGTGACACGAGGTGGACGGGGGAGGGCGAAAGACGGTGAACAGTGGTAGAGGGTCGAAGAGGGTGGTTGAGGGTGATAGAGATGTCGGTAGAGCGGGGTAGAGGGGCTGTGGACGGCTGTAGGTGGTTGCAGACGGTGGTAGAGGGTCGCACAGGGCCGCAAAGGGCCAATGTAGAGGGTTGCAGGGGGTTGTAGAGAGCTGTAGAGGGTTGTGGCGTGTCAGAGAGTCTGGTAGGAGGTTGTGGATGGCTGAGAATGCTGGTGGAGCCTTTTCGAGGGTGTGAGAGAGGTAGACAGGTGTGGAGGGTCGTGGAGGGTCGTGGAGGGATGTGGAGGGATGTGGAGAGGGTTGTGAAGGGTTGTACAGAGGGTTGTTGAGGGATGTGGAGAGGGTTGTGAAGGGTTGTACAGAGGGTTATTGAGGGGTGTGGAGAGGGTTGTGAAGGGTTGTACAGAGGGTTGTTGAGGGGTGTGGAGAGGGTTGTGAAGGGTTGTACAGAGGGTTGTGGAGGGGTGTGGAGAGGGTTGTGAAGGGTTGTACAGAGGGTTGTGGAGGGGTGTGGAGAGGGTTGTGAAGGGTTGTACAGAGGGTTGTGGAGGGGTGTGGAGAGGGTTGTGAAGGGTTGTGGAGGGTTGTGCGGGGTTGTGGGGTTGTGGAGGGTTGTCGAGTGTTGTGGGGGGTTGTGGAGGGTTGTGGGGGGTTGTTGAGGGTTGTGGGGGGTTGTGGCGGGTTGTGGCGGGTTGTGGAGGGTTGTGGGGGGTTGTGGGGGGTTGTGGGGGGTCGTGGAGGGTTGTGAATAGGGCTTTTGAGGCTTCTGTTGGCTAAGGGGTGTGGCAGAAGGTGATAGAGGGACGTGCTCATTGGGTGCTGCGCACATACGCTGCAGACGATCAAATCGTTGAAGCGTTCGCCTCAACATGGGGACCTGATCCGGCAGTGGCTGGAGCGGTACTGCTACGACCTTCCAGACGAGTGGCTTGAGTATTGGGTGCAGGCATGGGAGGCAGAGGATTACGAGTTCAGCGACGACGAGGACGACCCGGAGTTCCGAGAGCAGCCCCCCGGATGCGTGCGACTCCCCAAGACCACGGGCAAGCGCAAGGCGCTGCTGATCGGCTGCAACTACACTGGCTCGGCCATGCAACTGAAGGTGAATGGGGAGGGGGAGGGGTGCGTGGATGGTAAATGGGGGTTGGACCTGGGGCCGGGCCATAAGGTCAAGAAAAGTGGACCGGTGTTACCCCCCCCCCCCAACACACGCACACCTTGTGCATCCACGGCCTGATCTAAGCATGAAGGCCCCGGGTTCCCGTCATTTTCCGGACCACTATTTTTAGGTCCAGAATGTTGAGTTCCATGAATGTGAGGGGGCCAGGAAAGAGGGGGCTGGTAAGACGTGCTTCTGCCCGGCACAGCGTTGTGCTTTGGAGTGCAAGACATTCTGATCGGTTTTGATGTGATTCGGAGCCATGGCACTCAACCCAACATGCGCCCCCTTCATGCCGACGCCTAAGCACGGCTTTGTCTGAGCATAGTGACCTGGACAAGCGCGTAATCCCCCCTCCCTTTCTCCTTGCACAAGCTCCGTCACTGTGGGCGGCTGATGCGAAGTAATGCAGCACGTAGACTGCTCGCTGTGCATCAGCCAGGGTTCCATTGTTGTGCTTTCTGTGGTGGGGAAGGAGGGGTGTGAATGGGGGTGCCCCAGGGTCCTGAATTCTGCACCCTGCAGCCCCTGCTGGTACACCAGGGGTTTTTTTTTGAATTGATCACTGTAGGTGGGTGGTTTTCAGGGGTGTTCCCGGGATAAACACCGTAGTAATTGGCGCTGTGTGCGCGCTGTGCGAAAACGCCCCCAATGTCCTAATGTGTCTGCAGAGGGTTGGGAGAGGAAGGGTTGCAGAGGAAGGGGGCCCTTTTGAGTGTGTCTGCAAAGCCCACAGGGGAGGATGGGGGTGCATGGGGGTGGTGGAACGGGGTTGGGTGGCAAGGTGGGGGGGCTGTTGAATGTGTTCGCAGAGCGGAAGGCAGGTGGGAGGATATCTGAGGGCTTGCAGGGCAGAAGCGGGGAGGATGGCGGTGCATGGTGGTAGTTTGGTTTGGTTTGGTTGCAGTGCATGGTTCTGGCGGCACACCCCTTCTCTCCCCCTGAGAGGGGGGGGCGGGGCGGTGGGGTCTTGATGGGGGGTCTTGGTCCCCCTTGTCGTGCTGGGTCTGCCCCTATATTGGGCTACTGCTCCACCCGGGTACCAACTCCCTGGCCCGAGCGGTCACCACTGTTGTGGTCCACTCCACGGTGCCTTTAGACCCAATTCTACATCTCCTTCGTTGTGGTCCAGCACACTGCCCCTCAGGCACAGTCCTGCGTCACCACCGTTGTGGCCCGTTGGCCCCCGCCCCACTGGAGCACATTTTGCCTCAATCACCGTTTTGCCTGAGCCTCAGGCCTTGCTCTGCCCAATCGCGCAGGGCCTCAGGCGCTGTCCTTGCCTCGCGCACTGTCCTTTAGATGCGGCCCTGCCCGAGCACGCTATGCCTCAGGCACTGTTCATGTGCCGTAGACCCTGTGCTGCCTGAGTATGTTGTGCCTCCGGTCCTGCTCTGCTGGAGCATACTGTGCCTCAAGACCTGCTCCTCCTGAGCGCACTGTTCCTTCGGCACCGGTGGCGGGTCCAATGGCCTCTGGTGCCGGGCAGGCCAAATCCAATGGCCTCCGGTACATGCCCCAATCCAACCCACTGGCCTGTTGTCCCCAGATCCCTGCCCCACCCCACCACCACCACCAACCTGTCGGTCAGGGTTCCGCTTACCAATCCAGCACCAGACCTCCCCGCCTCAAGTGATTGGGCCAATCGTCCTCCGCACTCACAGTGCAATTTTTCACCGAGTCGTTTGTGTGGTTGTGCCGCACACATTCCTGGTCCTTTTCCTGTCCTTTTGTTGGCCTTGGTATTGCTGGTTGAAAACAAAGGCCTGGCGCCCCGCCATTGGACAACACACAGTGCGGCAGCTGGCGGCTCTTGGCTGAAAGCATTTCTGGGCTGGCCCACAAATTGCCCTTGGTGGTGGGGGGGTGGGGGTTGAAAGCTGAGGCCAGGCGGCGCCTGTGACCCTATGCCAGGGTCTTCCGTAAGGATCCAGATTACTTTTTTGTCCCCCCTTCAGGGACAGGGATTGTGGACTGTGCCCCGATGGCGGGTAACCGACGGCGGTTGGAGGGTATCCGACGGCGGTGGGGGGGGGCTAACCTTAAGCATTCTGTTTTTTCAGTGTCACTGAGGGAGTTTTTCCTTTTTTCTTCCTTCCTCGCGGACAGCCCTGCCCTACGCCCCTTCTGCTCAGACCGCGCACAACGACGTCGGGGCAATGGCCTCGTACCTGTCGCGGTATGGCTACCGCTCCAACAACGTGACGATCCTGAAGGACGACGAGGGCGGCGCGGAGCCGACGCGGAAGGCGATGATCGACGCGATGCGTGCCCTGGTGCACGGCAGCCGCCCCGGGGACCGGCTCTTCTTCTACTTCTCGGGGCTCGGCCGGGGCAACCGGCTGCCGGGAGACTCGGAGGCTTACTTGCCGGACACCACGTTGTGCCCCGTGGACTGGCAGGACGTGGGGCTTCTGGAGGATGATGCGCTCTACGAATTAATGGTGTGCCGGCCTTCTGCGTAGGGGCGCGGATGACTGTCACCTGTTACCACATCTCTCTGGTGGTCCAGGCGTGCGGGTCATTGCACATGGATCGGGTTTGTGCACAAACAACGCCCCTTGTCAGAACAACAGGAGGCCCAGCACACCAACCACTGGGCTCCATGAAGGCGGAAACGACACCAGCAGGAGCACCGGCCGCAGCGGCCGACAGAACGCAACAACCCGACGCAACATGCGAAGGGGAGAATGGGTGACTGTCCAGGGCCCCGTAAAGAAACAACAACCCGACGGACTGTCACACAGGGGGGGCGAGGGGGGGCGTTGTCCATTGGTTTGCGGGGCTGGCTTGGTGGCTGCAACATTACCGCTGCAGACTTGACAGGGTTGAGGAGTCTTAGTCATAGCACCTGCCGTGCCAATGCCATTGCCAGAAACAAAGAGACATGGTGTCAGCGTGACACTGTGCTCTCTCTAGGTCCGCGACTGATCCAGCCGCTTGTCACCGCGGAGCCGAAAGGCGCCTATGGTACCACTGACGAGGGTTTTCTTGTGCTGACGTGTGCTTGTTCACACCACACGTCTCCATACGGGGTACTACCTGCATCGATGTGAATGGCATACGATTCAGTGGTTTGCACATCGGCTGTGATGTGCCTGTTGCCCATGGGATGTGTTCAGGTGTGGTCTGGACTGCGTGCTGCTTGACCAAGGCTTTTTGAGTGGTTTGGCCAGGAACGCGAGAGTGAAGTTATCTATAACAAAACACCGAGGTACGTATCAATGAACAATGGCCTGCACCAAGACCAGCAATACCACACACGACGACACACGGCAACATGCATGATGATTGACACGCAGACGCATGACGATGTTAAGTGATGTGCACGACTACAAACAATAGCACACAAACACAAGAAGCGAACAGTGCTACACGTGACAACAAGCAGCAGCATGCATAGCAACAACCAATACCATACATGGCAACACACAACAATGTGCAGAGCAACGACAACAGAATGGCATGATCAGACACAACACGATACACACCTTGTGCCCCCACGTACATGACAAAAAGAAAGCAATCTCGCCAAACACATCCTCACCAGTGGCATGCATCACCACAACCCCAGGGGTGCATTGGAAGGGGGGGAGGTACCCCCCCTCCAGGGCGCCCAGCCTATGCCCAGCCACTGTCTCCCTGACGCCAAGTGTCGGCTTCAACGGCATTTGTAACCGATAGTAACGGCCCCCAACCGCTCAGCAACCTCCTCCAACCGCCCACCTAACCGCTCCTGAGGCCTCCTCTGAGGTGCCTTCCTTTCTAATGCATCCCTGCACAACCCCGACGCCCCCGTGCTGCAGGTGTACCCCCTGCCAAAGGGCGTGCGCCTGACGGCCGTCATCGACTGCCACCGGCACCACTGCACCTTCGACCTGCCCTTCGAGTACGAGCATGCCTCCGCCTCCCTCGTCTGCACGAACCCCGTCGACATCATCCGCGGCGACGTGCTGCTGTTCTCCGGGTGCACTGGCACCCACCTGCACCCGAGCAGCCCCCGGCGCTGCCTCCGGCCCGACCCTGACAAGAGCCCCCTGCTGCAGGCGTTCATCCACGCCATGCAGCACGCCAGCCACACGCCCCCCCAGGTCCTGGATATCGTGCAGGGGATGCGCGCCTACGTGGGCCAGTGCCCCGTGGCCCCCACACTGTCGGGCAGCAAGAGCTACACGCTGTCGCAGCCCTTCCAGCCCTGAAACGGGCCCTTCCGGGCCTCAGGTGTCATGGTGTCATGGTGTCAACGCCAGGTCCCGCCTCCCGCAGGAGGCATTGCCCGCGGTCCCGGCCGGGCCAAGGTGGCACAATACCGCAGCAAGTGCAACACCCTGTGCGACGCTCCGCGATCCTCCCCCCCCCTCGCCCCGCACTGTTGCAGTCCGGGCCTCAGGGTTCGGTTGGGGGTTGTCGCGGTGCGCGGTCCTCAGGACGTACACCCGGTTCTGCATGGGCTGTTGACGCTCTTTGAACGAGGCCGTTGAAATCGGTGCATGTCAACCCCCCCTTTTCCGGTGCACCTGTTGGCTGGGGGTTGGTGAGGGTGTACCCTCAATCAAGGCTCGTGTTGAGCTGTGTTTTCCACACAGAAGCCAAGGGTCAACGCAACCTCTTTACCCCAAAGGGCTCGTAATTTTGGTGTTCGGAGGTGTGTGTGCGTGTGTACGCGTGTGTGTTTGTTGTTGTTGTTGTTGTTGTCACCGTTGTTATTGCCGTTCTTGTCTAGACATCATCCTCTCCGCGCTCCCCATCCCCCTCATACTCCCCCTGCCTCTGTCCCTCTATCCCTCCCTCATTTTTCCTCTTTTCCTTGATTCCCCTCACCAAAGCGGCACCCTTGTACAGGTTGCTGCCACCCCGTAGACCAACGCCCCCTTGTGCAGTCTCTGCCCTTGTTGAAACAGTAGTTGCCTTGCGATGCCACAAAAGAACCTGCAGCCCTGGAAACGCGGCAGTGTTGCTTGCCCTGGAAAATGTAGCCAACACGCACACAGCCACGCGCGCGCGCGCAAACAGTCAGTATTATACGATACTCTCTCAACACATACACACTCCAAGCTACAGCCTCCCCCCCAAAAAAACACATACTTACCCAGCCTTTATGGCACCCTCCCCCCTCCAACAAAAACCATGCTCACACTCGCCGACTCAATTGCTTGCTACATCACTGAATCACTTACCTGCTATGCCACCTCACTAATCATGCTTCAGTGCGTTTCGCTCCAACAGCAGTGCTAGTCTCAGCTTCAACATTTGTGCACATCACACGATGCGGGGTAGAAGCGACCTCGTGCCTGCTTCATTGCCTTCGTTGGATCTCGTTATTGGGCACGCGACCTCAAAGGGCGTCTCGCGGCGCCGCGAAGATTCCCTTCCGGATCTCCATCCGCCATGTGCGCGAAGCCCCATCCCTGAACACGATGTGCACTAACCTTGACCCTCTCCCCTGACCCACAGCCCCATAACTTGGCGACCGTTGTTGCCGATTCGACCGATTTCGTTGGGTGATTGGCTGCGCCATTCCACGTGACGTCGATGATCTGAGTGCAGGTGTGAACGGGGAGGGCGCACCCTGCGCTGTTCTCGCGTAACGCGTGAAGTCAGCCGTGGTCCCGTTTTCGGGGCTGGCCCCCGCCGGTCGACGTTGCGGCAGCAGGAACGAATCCTCAAGCCCACCACATTGACGTGGATGGCGTGAATGACGCCGCACCGGCGGCCTCACCCTATGATCCTTGAAGCTGTTCCGCCATTTATCTTTTGGTTTCCCCGGGGCTGCCCTTTATGAATGAGATCTTTCTCTTTGTTTTTTCCACGAAGGACGGCCTGAGGTCTTGGGTGGCAGGACTGCGGGGAACCGACGGCGACGGCGGTTGATGGTCAACCGACGGCAGTTGGCCGGTACCCGAGCAGCTCCTGAGCAGCGGATGCACTGTGGAGGCCCAGGCCCACAGGAGTTCACTGGTTTTTTTTTTGGTGTTGTTTCGGCGCTCAGGAAAGCCCTGGTTTTCCCGTTCTCCAGCCCGAGCGCCTCATCTGCGCTTCTGGAACGCGGGAATCCCATGCAAACTCATTTTTGTGTAGATACTTGACTCTGTTCCGTAGTGACGGGACCCTCGAAGCTCTTGCCCTTTTGTGTAGGTTTGTGGTTCACGAAATGTATCGATATGTAGTCCGCCGCTGTTCCCCCCGTGGGGGGTCAGGAAGGACCGGCGCTGTAGGTCCCGGGAGTGCCCGGGCAGAGTGGGACAGGGTGTGGGGTGCGGTCCATTGGCTGGTGCCTTTGGGCCAGTTCATGGCGTTGGACGCCGGTGGTCGAGTCAAACGGGCAGCACGTGAAATGGCGCGACGCCCGTTTCTGTTGTTGTCACAGGCGATGCCAAATGCACACGCTCGGGCGGTTGTTTGGCCGCTCTCGGCGGTGGAGCCTTGGAAGTAGTCGTGTTTCGTTTATTTAGGGCGTGGGAGGGGGGGGGGGGTTCAGTCCTGGGGTAGTGATTTGTGGGCCCTGAGCTGGATCCATTTTTGCCCACGAATCGAGTTCGCGAGGGTGCCGCAATGACAATAGGATCCCGCAGCTGCAGGCAGCTGGGGAGAGGCGCACAAAGGCATTGGTGGTGGTGGTGGGGCGGGGGCAGGTTGCGAGCAGATAGAGGCCTGTAGATCCCATGATCCCGTTATCCCGGGAGATGGCGTACAGCACTCGCATCGGAGCGTGAACAGCTTCTGGCTCATGTCGTCTTTTCGTCGCTGCATCGGATTTTCTCATAGATTTCACTGTAAATGGATTCTTTTGTCTTGCTTCGATCGGGCTGGGTGTGTCGGTGTGTGTATCCTCCTGTATGTGTGCCGCCCTGTCCCATGGGACCACCTGACGCAGTGCATGTGCAGTACAACGATTTGGTGGGCATGTAGCCCCCTTTTCTTGCCTGTTTTGTGGTCAAGGACCATCATGGTGATGTGGTGAGTGCATACGCCGCACACTCTCCTCCAACTTGTGCAAAAGGGTGGCAGCTGCTTATCTGAGGCCAATTACAATTGGATTCGTGTTCCCTATTTTGGTGGGGGTGCACTGCAATACCTGGTATGGCTTGGGTGCTCCCACAGGACACTGCGATGCAGCACCTGGAGGCAGTCCATCCAAGCGGTTTGTTGTTGCAGGCATTTGTTTATTCGGAAACACGATGAAACAACCTTTTGTATTTGGTGGCAAAACATGGTTTGTCCCCCTACAAGGCCCCACTAGACGGCCCAGAAACAGTCTACCCCATTGTTGATCACGTTTGTTAAGTCGACCCCTGTGGGTATTGATGCAGTCCCAGAAGAAGTCAAGGCCAGATGCAAGTGCTGTCTGCAGGTGATGTGTGGCTTTGGCACAAGCAATCCTGCCCTAATGTCTTCTGGGAGCAACATGGGCGCTTGTCCTCCCACCCCCCCTTTGTCCAAGCTGCTTCTGGAAGGCAGGGTTTGGCATTTGGGTGCAGGGGCAGCCGTAGCGATGCTATTTTGCACATGTCCCTGTCAATGAGCGATAGAGTGTGAGTAGGGCTGAGCCGCAGGGGGTGCTGTGGGGGCGCCTCAAGCGCAGTGCAACTATTTGGGCGTCTGGCCGTACTAGAGACCCATACTTTGAGATACTAGGGGCCCCGAGGGGCATCATGGTGACCCGTAGCGGAGGTTTTGAGTTCTGATTTTGTCCCCCTTTGTTGGGGACCCCCGAGAATGCAGGGGTGACGTAGCATTTCCGCCCTCTTTTGGGCCCCAACCTTCCGGTGCTATTCAGGAAACCGGGACGGTCGAAAGACGTTGACCGAGCGGCAAAAGGAGTACAATGATGTTCATGGTTTCTATAGGGCACGCATTGAGCACTTGTTTGCACGCATGTGGCACTGGGGCATCGTAAGGAACATATGGAGGGGATCCGGTACGGAGTTGCATGAGTACGTGCGTGTACTCTTGCATTTGCAGCAATTTTTGATTCGAAGACAGGTACGGTACCCTCCATATGGTCCGTGGGAACACGTACCTGCATATGTATGGACTGCACGTACACAGGAGGACAATGATGATGATGATGTTGTGGGTGATGATGGGGATGTTTGTGCCCTTTGTTGCACCAAGTCTGACCCTGAAAAGATGTCCATGTGTGACAAGTGTGAACTGCAATATTGTACGGATTGCATTGACACACACACATGTGACAATGTGACTTTTGTTTGATTCTGCAACTGTGTCATGTTGTGCACACAAGTTGCGTATTCTCGATGTGTACTTGGTTGACAATGGAACAGAGAGACATTTGTGTGTTCTTGAGGGTGGCGACCAATGCGCTGTTCATGGCTTTTCCAGTTGTGCATGATGTGTGTTATGTGAAGGGAAGGTAGTTTGCAACTTTCTTGAGCTGGGGGAGTTTGGGTCACCTAATTCTAAGGGCGTTTCCAAGGGGTGTGCTTGGGGGCTCTTCGGGGAACATAGTCTAAAAGTAGCGCGCAGTGCGCGCGCAGTGCAAAGACCCCCCCTGTGGGTGTTGTCTGTGTGCTTGCCAGGAGAGTGCCTGAACTTAGTGCTGGACTCAAAGGGAGTACCGGACACGGTGCACGCACGGTGCGAAGATTGGAGCCGCTGCATGAACCGGTTCCGTCAATTTAGAGGGTAATGCATGCAGTTGGTAGGGCAAGAGGCCACAAATTGTGTGTACACAACCTTTTGTTTCTGACACCCTGAGGGCAAAGCACGGGGACTGATCAAGAGACCTGGTGTAAGCCATTGTGGCGCCTAACGGCACCTGGCTGACATTCATCTCGATTCTTGACCGCGCTATCGGTATGTTGCTGACATTTGTTAACATTTGTGGAAGACCCGCCTCTGGCCTGAGACCCTAAACGGTGGGGGCGCCTTGATGGACAGCACGCACAATTGATGACGGCGCATAATAGTGCCTTGCTGGACAGCTTGGACAACCTGTGCTGCGGCTTCGCCGTGTTTGGACCTGTCATACTAATGCGGATGCCAGAGTGATTCTGGAGGATAGCAACCATCGCCGGTCATGGCCAAACTACGGTATTGTCCAAGCTGCAGCAGACGTAGGGACAGTGTTGATTTGGAAGTACGCCCCCCCCCCCCTCTTGTCTAAGCCACAGCCTTGTCTAAGCTACAGCGCGTGTTGGGTGTTGTTTCATCCCTAATTTAATTCGGTATGAAAGGTAGTGCAACTGCATAAGACGTGGTTTTGGTGACAAATCTGCCAATTACATGGAGTCATGGACACATTTGTGATTGTTTGCCCACTTGAACCCACAGAGCTCTGATTTAGGGGATTTGTGCATTATATTCCCCTTTCTTGTGTCAGCCCACCATGCTCGTAGTTGTATGTGTCGCGCGCAAGCTACGGCCTTGTCTAAGCTACAGTAGGCGTAGGGACTGTATTAATTCCGTACTTTTGCGTAGCTTAGAAAAGGGGAGGGGGGGTAATTTAATTTGGTACTAATTTTGCTGCTAGCACATAAGACATGGGTTTTGGCTTAAAATGTCAGATTTGTGGGCTGAGGGACATTTGGGTTGTTCTTGTTTGCCCAATGGTGCCCACAAATGTTCATTTGAGGGGCCCTGGGCATTATCCTGACCCTTTGACCAACACAACAGTTCCAATTTCCATGTGCTGCCTGCAAGCTGCGGCCTTGTCTTAGCTACAGTATTTATTTGGGACTTTTCCGTAGCTTGTGGGGGGTTCTCACTGTAGGCAGTAGAAAGGTGTGCCAAGTCTTACACCATGGTGACAGTGGGAACAATAAGTGAAAGCCCATCACCTGAGGAGGATGACTATGACTGTAAATGACCAGGGAGTTGGGAAAAGATTCTGAGAAACGTGCACTCCCGTATGTGCAGTGGTTCATCATCGAATGTTCCCCTGCCCTGAGGATATCCATGAGGACCAACCATCTCTTTGCTCGTGCATTTGCGACAACAATTCATGAATATGCTGATGATTTTTTTGGTACCCATGGCCACTCTATTTCACTCTCAGTGCTTGTGAATATTAGGGAATGTTGTTTACATAGTGCGCAGTGCAAAATTTTTCACATCACTGTGTCCTCACTGGAAGTTGATAAGGGCAACCGTAACCAGCTATTCAATGCTCCTTTGTCCGCCAGTCAGGGGTGCTGAGCTGATGGAAGTTAGTTCCCACAGTGGTAGGCTACATGATGTGTCCTACACCCCCCTCCCCTGGGCAATGGCCGCCCCATGTCAATGCCCCCCTTAGCCAGAAAGGACAAACATCATCCCAAACCCCCCCTGCTGGAATGAACAAACATGCCCCCCATATTAAAGGATTTTGGTGGATTTCGGAGATATTTTGAGTAGTTGGCAGAATGTCAATACCACAAAAATACGGCATTACGTGTGGGTCGTTCTGTGTGCAATCCATGCACGCACTGTGCAGACTATGCATCTTGTTTGATTGGCATTATGAGGTGCTGTGTTGCCGGGTTGTTGCACCCTTTCACCCCAATTGCCCTGAGGGCTGCAGTGATGGTTGGCTCAGCAACATGATGTCATCGTCTTGGGTTCTAGCTGGTACCCCCATCTTCTATCCCCACAACAATGGGAGGGTGGTGATGCTACATCATTATGTGCAGTGTTGTAGTTGCGTTCTGCATTTGCATTTGCACGTGCGAGTACATGTACAGGTAAATGAGCATTAATATTACACGTGATTCTGGGTTAAGCATTTGATCCTCATCTAATCGCTGTCTTACCTGCCTTTGGCCGTGCTTGCACAAGCGGGAGGGGGTTTGCAAGCCTTGCGGTGGGTGGACGTTTGGGGGGGCGGTCCAAAAAAGGGCCTCGAAGTCCCCCTACCCTTTTCCGCTGTGCTCATGCTCGGCAGCACAGCCCTAGACGTGACACAATACAACTGCACGGTGCCATGCCTGCCTGTGTGCATTCGCATTTCCAGACAGCACATCCTGCCTCACAGCCATCTTGCCCGCCTGATATCGTTTGAGTGCGGAGGATGCCGAACAGAGCCTCCAAAAAGTTCAAGGATGGCCGATTGTGTTTGTCCTTGAAGAATTCCAAAAAGGAGGCCCGCAAAAAGAAGGCGTCCGACCTGCATACTGAGGAGGAATACAAGGCCCCGACCGAGGGTTACGCCCATGGGCTGATAGACACCCGGTCCAAGACACTGGACGAGAAGCATGCTTACAACGATGACATGTTCTGGAATGAGCAGCTTGCAGTGCGCATCAACAAAATGCAAGAAGAGCACGAGAAGTCGAAGAAGGTCATTCTCATCGACAAGAAGACCAAGCCCCAGATCAATTCCCCCGACCAGGTTGCAGAGTACTACGAACTCAGTAAGAAACTGCCCATCCCCCAGCGGCCCAAGTGGAACCATCACATGTCGCCGAAGGAACTGCAGGTCACCCCACCTTTCTGGTCGTGCAGGGGCCACCGACGGGCATGGGCGCAGGGGTGCGCATTCAGGGCAGGGTTGTCTCGGGCTGTGTAAGAGAGGGTGCAGGGGCTTGCTGCTCCTCCGAGGTGGGTGGAGAGGAGGCAATGGATGTACCCCCCTCCTCTGTTGTTGGAGCTATGATGAGCCTACGGGTAGTAGAGGGGGGCGGTCGCATGCAGGTCGTAGGAGGGAGGAGAGCTGTTGCCGCTTATACATCATGAAGCACTGAGATATGCATGCACTTGGAGGTGGAACATTGCGAAACACAGTGCCACCCCGGCCCCCGTGGAGAGTGCACAGTTCTCGATTTGCTTTGCATACCCCCTTGTGCCTCGCTGTACACGGTCGTGCACCGGCCTCTGTTGCCCATAGCGGGGGGTCACCTGCCCCCAAGTCCACCACACCAAAGAAAATATTCCTCCAGTTCTGATGGAGTTGTGATGGAAGGGGGAGGTTTGGGTCCTCGCGCATAACCCCCCCGTGGGTGGGGGTCGTCATGTGGTGACCGTTCTTCCTGGGGGCTAAAGGGGGGGGGCGTTGCGCGTTCTGGGGGGACTGTCCAGGGGGCCGCGGGGTCGCCAGGGAGCTTATGCAATGGGGGGGATACTCCAGGGTCTGCCCTTGTATTGCACAAAGCGGCCCCATAGGCGGTGTGGCCAACCCCCTCTACAAAGGAAAGCGGAGAGAAGGCAGCCATTACCTGCGCCTTAAGCGCAGTGCACGTGCAGTGCACGCGCAGTGCAACTATTTGGGCGTCTGGCCGTAGTAGAAACCCATACTTTGTGGTACTTTGGGCATCATTGTTGTTTGGTAGTAGGTTTTGATGCATTGGGGATCTGGCATTTCTGGATTTTCACCCTGTTTCACCCATTTCTACTTTTTTGCACACATTTTTTGCCCATTTCCACCACATCTACTCTTTTTCTCGGTTGATTGATATGGTGATACACTTTGAGGGTGCCTCCTACAGGACATCATACTTCCCTCCTCATTTCTCAGGCCCACTTTCTCCATGGATCTCAAAATTGGGGATAGGGTGTTCTACACCCGCTCCAATGGCCTGCGACCTGCTGCCACGGTGGTTGGGACAGCTGAAGACGGACTCCTCCACTTGGAATACTACCGGAGTCCATCTCCTTTGCCATCCCAAGTTCACACTGGCCACCTGATTGCCCTCCATCTCCACTGCCCAACACACAGTCAAGTTCCCCCCCAAAGGCCTTTGGTCCTTCACCACTGCCACAAGAACCGGGAAGGTCCCCCTCAAGGTCCCCTCCAGTCCACTTTGGGTTGCCTAATTCTAAGGGTGTTTCCAAGGGGCGTGCCTAGGGGCTCTTTGGGGGGAACATAGTCTAAAAGTAGCGCGCAGTGTGCGCGCAGTGCAAGGATTCCCCCATCAAGTCATGGACACATTTGTTGTGAGCGTTTGCCCACTTGAACCCACATAGCTTTGATTTTGGGGATATTTGTGCATTGTATTCCCCTTTCTTGCAATAGCTCACCATGCAATCTTCTCTTTTTGAACCAGGGCGTCCACAGCATTGTCCAAGCTACAGTAGGCGTAGGGACCGTATTAATTCAGGACTTTTGCGTAGCTTAGACAGGGGGGGGGGGGGGGGCGGTACTTACGGGACTTTTTCTCTTGCAGATCCCATTTTTTTGGTGAGGCCATGCCACTCTCGCCTTTGGCGCCACACATCAGATTTGAGCCCTTTGGGGGTTGGGTCCAAGGCAGAGGTTCAAAGCGCCATCCCCACTTCCGTTGTTTCTTCTTCTGAGCCTCGGTATTGCTGTGCGCAGGACAACGAGAAGGAGGATTTCCTGGACTGGCGTCGGGGCATGGCGCAGATCGAAGAGGACGAGGGGGTCGTGATGACCCCCTTCGAGAAGAACTTGGAGGTGTGGCGGCAGCTGTGGCGTGTGATCGAGCGCAGCGACGTCGTGTTCATCATCCTGGACTCCCGGAACCCCCTCATGTTCCGGAACCAATCGCTGGAGGTCCGTTGCTCGGCACTCCCCCTCTCCCCCTCACTCCCTCTCCCGAACTGGCCTGATGGGGGGCGACGGGCCCCGGGAGGGGGGCTACCGGACTCCCTCTCCAGTTACTCCCCCTCCTCCCAATAAATATCTGGCAGCCTTTTCCGGTGTATTCCGCTGAGCCAAAGAGAAAACAGTTGCCAAACGATCCTCCCACAGTTTCTGAGGGTGGGCCATTGCCTTCGAACCGCGAGGAACCCAAAGCTGCAACCGCGAGAACATCCACGGCTGGACCTGCCAGAGGCAACACGATGGGGCTGGCACCGGGGCCGTGGCGGACACTGTTGAGCTGCAGGTTGAGGGCTTGAGCACTGACATGCCACTGGCGATGAAAGGGTGTGTACAGCGTTTGACTGGCTTCGTGTAGCAGTTGTCTGCGCTAAACGGGTGTCAGATGTCAGATGTTGCGGTCCAATTTTACGTCCCACCGCCTCCGGTGGCTTGCGGTCTCCCACAGGGGACGACCGATGTTGTGCTTTGTCTGTCACCAAGGTCGGGTCCCAGCGGCTGAGCGCTTACGAGGCACACGTACGTCTGAGCACCAAACAACACCCAAAACGTTTGTCTGCAACGAAGGGGCGTCAGATCACCGGAGGCGGGCAGCACAACACAGCGCAACCCAATGTCGATCCGGATCGCCGTTTGAGGGCATTGGGCAACCGGGGGACGCGGCGCCCACCAAACCGCCAGAAGCCGGCCAAAGCCGTTATCTTCGTTCGGACGACCTGTGGCCGCCGGTGGGCGGGCTCAAGCAGGTGTCCAGGACCGGCGCGCTGGGGAACAGAAGCGCGGGGAGGATGCATGGCCCCAGCGGTGTTCAGTGGGGCGCGGCGCATCCCCCGTGTTCTCCAGTCACTAAACGTGGTGCCCCGGATGCCAAGGCCTTCCAAGAGTGAGAGGACCTCGTGAGTGTTTGCGAGTGGTCAGCACTTGACCGCAGGTCAGCGCACGAGGCGCGGTTTGGTTCGGCAATGCACCATTTCCGAATGTGCTCTCGTGGCCTCTCACTTGCTGTGTTTGAGCCCCCTCCCCCTCGCCCACAGAGAGAATGCCTGCGTTTCTGCGCATCTGCATTACAACCACTGGCCATCAATATTTGGAGCCCCCCCCCCCCCCCCCCGGCTCCGTTGACACAACCAAAACACGTTTGGACCCACAGAGGGTCGGAATGTGCAGTGGCGAGAGGCCAATGGGCGCCGCCAACGGCAAACCAACCAACACCATGGCCCTGTGCCAACCCCCTGCCCCCCAAAACATAGCCCCCCGCCCCACATACTTCCCCCAGATCGGTGGTGATTCCAAACAGCCCATTAGTCCCCCGACCGACGACCTGTTGTCAGGGTATTCATCGGCCCCGTGTTGCTCAGCACGAAGGCCATCAGAAAGACCATCTGCACTCTCCCGCAGCAATGTGAACCTGAAGGCCAGGACGGGTCTGAAGGACAGCCCCCCTGGGCCGGCTCTACAGCGCCAACCGTTGGCGGCTAACGACCAAACTACTTTTTCACTGAGCCCCGGCGGCGGGCGAAGCCTCATATGTCCTCTCTTTCCCGGTGACCAAGTTCAGATGGGGGTATTACGGGGTGATCCACCGCCCACCAGAGATCTGGGCACAGGCATAGGCACGTGCCCGGGCACAAGGCTGCCCTCGACATCCGGAGCTCCTCCTGCGCCCCCCCCCCCCCTCCTCCGCTGTCGCCCTGCGCCGTAGGACTACATCAAGAAGCACAAGAACGTGCTGGACAAGCCCAAGCAGTTCATCCTGCTGCTCAACAAGGCCGATCTGCTGTCCAAGAGGCAGCGCGCCGCTTGGGCGAAGTACTTCGCGCGCACGCAGACCCGGTTCCTGTTCTTCAGCGCCGGGATGGTCCTCGAGGAGGTGGAGGCCGAGAAGCAGCGGACGAAGGAGCTGGACGCCGTTGCGGAGGCCCTGGAGGAGGGGGAGATCACACAGGAGGAGGCGGACAAGCTGGTGCAGACGCTGGAGGTGAAGCCCCGGGACGCGGTGGAGCTGGGGCCCGACGGGCGCCCCGTCGACCCAACGCACATCTTCACCCGCGAAGACCTCATCCAGTTCTGCCACTTGTACGCGGGGTATCTGGGGCTGGACAAGGCGCCCGAGGCGGAGCCCGAGCCGGTGCTGCCCAAGAGAAAGGGGCCGTTGAAGGTGCTTGCGTCGGACTGCCTTCGCAGTGCCTTGCTCTTTGCCGGATGCGATGCGGGGCGCCGACGCACGAGGGGTAGGGAAGGGGTGGGTGCTGCAGGGGATGCCTCCAGGAGAGGGGAAGCCCCCCCCCCCCCCTAAAGGATGTATATGAGATTGATGACCCGGGGAAGTCTGGCATGAGGCATGAGGTCAGGATCATGCTGGTTGATTCAAACCCTGACGTCATGGCCCAAGGATGCATTAGAACGGCTGCCAACCGTAGGAGGAGCCCCCCCCCCCCCCCCCATCCGCCCAAAGTGACCATCGCGGCGAAAAACGAAATGTACCATCGGAAAAATCTTGTTGGGCCATTTTGGTACACAAACTTTTGGGGGAATGCCGTGCAGGGAGTGCGCACACAGTGCAAACTTTTGTATGTCGGCAACTACTTGAACCTCGGTTTTGGCCTTTTTTTTACTAGTTGGTTGTTCCATAGCAAGTTTTTAACGCTTCTTGTGCATTGAGGATGTGGTACATTTGAATTACCATCCATTTTTACCCATTTTCAGCCATTTTAGCCCATTTTCACCCGGTTTTGCTGCACGTTCTTTGTTACAGCCGGATGATGGATTATGATGATGGGGAATCACCAGACGTCGTGTACATTCACAATGCAACAAATCGGCAGGTGGGTTGTTACACACTCCAAAGCGGATTCCAACCTTCATGGCCATTGCCTTGCTATCTCTAGGAAACGATGTGGATTCTCTTTATGAGCCAGCACTTGAACCCTCCATCCGCACTCTCGGATCATCGCGAATTAGTAGCGAATCTGTAACGGCCCATATCGTGTTGCATATTGCTACAAGTTGGGCCCCAACAGGGTCAAGGCAGAATACCTATGTCCCCAGAAGGCTGCCACCATCTTCCAACACACTCACGCAACAACAGATCCAACACACTCACGCAACAGCAGATTGCCCTTGGCCACGGCCACCACCAAGGACATGAAGACCCTTGTGACGGCTGCATAGATGTCGGGTGGTTTCCTCCCTTCCTCCATGGTTTCATTGTGTGGGCACTGCACGCAGTGCCCACGCAGTGCAACAACTTGTCCTGGGCCACAGACCCCCGCCCCTCGCCCCTCACTCTACTCTGTTCTGATGCACCCCCCCCCCTCTGGCGCTGCTTCTGACTCTGCGTTGTGGCTTGAACTGTGAGTGTGCGTTGGTGAGGGACCCGTGCTCTGCAGGCACAAGGCCGCCAAAACAGGTGCTGCAGGCCCGGCAGCTTGTTTTGTGGGGCTGCAAACTGTGGGACGGGGCGGGTGCTGCACACCTCCTGCAGTCTGAATGGGGCTCTCCGGTCCAAGGGCGTCGTGGAAATGGCCGCCTGCAAGCACCAAATGATAGTGCGGCCTGTGGCCGCAAGAGGAGAATTCTGACGTTTTCCATGCGTTCGGAGAGGGCCAGGGAGGGGGAGGTCCCTCCTCCGATGGTTGCCAGCCGTTGTAATGTATGTTTGGTGCGGGTGTTTGCAGTTTGTGGACAGTTTTGAGGAGTTTGAGGTGTTATGGTCTTCAGCAAATGTACGAAGAAGACGTTGCAAGGCTCAGTGCAGTGAACCCCAGGAAGAAGACTGATTCAGTGAGACCCCCCCCATGAAGCGTGCTGCTTGATTAAGAACCGAAACGCCCCAGTCTGTGTGAGAGAGACGCATTCTGCTTTCATTCTGGCACGCCCGATGAGGTAAAGGGGACATGGAACGAAACGTTCTGCTTCAGTGCGGGCTGCCCCGGAAGGAGTCAACGTGGGTGGGGGGGGGGGATTTTTGCAATTTTCCGCAATTTTTGAAGAGACACAGAAACATTCTGAGCGACCTGTGCAGAAGGGTTGCTGCTTGAGGCTTCGGGAGGTTTCGTTGCGGCACCACAATTTTTTCGCAATTTTTTGCAATTGGAGTGGACCCTCCCTGATCGCAACCCTCCCTCCCCGCGAGTCAACCCCAGCAGATTGACTTTTTGTGCCGCAAAGGACGTCTTCGTATTGTACCTGGCGTTTGGAGGCGTAGTCCGAAGGGGCCGGTCAACCGGTGTTGCAGACCTCCCGGACTTCCGAGACGGAGGGTTGTAGTGGAGGGTGCAGGAAACTGGGAAGTGTGGGGGCAGACAACAAGGGGCCTTGATCCATGACCCGACCCGTTGAGGCGGCATGACACCCCTGTTCATGTGAGGACGGTTTTTACTGGAGAAGCATTTTTCCTTTTTTTTTTTTTTTGCAAAAAAGAACTACCTCCAACCGCCGTCGGATACCCTCCAACCGCCGTCGGTTACCCTCCAACCGCCGTCGGTTACCCTTCAACCACCGTCGGTTACCCTTCGCTGTCGCCGTTTACTCTTCAACTGCCCTCCCAACCGCCGTTGGTTGCCCTTCCAGTGCCGTCCCGTCGTGCGGCTAGATACCGAGCTGGCTACCGGACGGCCCGAAGTTTTTTTTTCATTATTTCAATTACAAACCCGTCCTGGTTCACGTCTGTACTGTTTAGGGGTTCACGCCCAAAGGGGTGGTCGTCCCCAAGAAGCAGGGCCTCGTCGTTGGGATGGTGGGGTACCCCAATGTGGGGAAGAGTAGCACCATCAACGCCCTGTTCACCAGCAAGAAGGTGGTGGTCAGCGCCACCCCCGGCAAGACCAAGCACTTCCAAACGCTCATCCTGGACGACATCGTGACCCTGTGCGACTGCCCCGGGCTGGTGTTCCCCTCGTTCGCCAGCACCCGCGAGGGGATGATCTGCGACGGGATCCTGCCGATCGCCAACATGCGGGACTACATCTCCCCCATGAACCTGCTGCTCAGCCGCGTGAAGAAGGAGGTCATTGAGGTATCCCCTGCGCCATGCGCCTCGGGCGGTCCTCCTCGTGAGGCAAAGCTTTGCCAGGGCGCGGGGGGCGTGGGGGATTGCGTCGTTGTCCAGTGGTGCAATTCTGTCATGCCTCGTGGCGGTGTGACAGAGAGGTCCTCACCCGGGGCATGCTGCCAGTGTGCGGCAGGGGGCACCACGGGGGGTGGAAAAGGAACACCCGAGAAATTATGAGAACATTAGTTGTGCCCCAAGTTTGGGACGGAAATCATTGCCAAGTTTGACGGACTAGTACACGTGTAATCGCACCAACCGGCAGAAGCGGAGGAAGTCTGATGTGTGTGCCAAGAACGCGGGACCATATCGGTGGGACTGGGGGGATGGGGAGCGCTGTGCTTGTGTTGCATGCCTGAAAACTCTGTTACAGTAAGCAACCGTAGATGAGACAAGTGGGTTTTTCTGAATTGGGACACAATTAATGCCCTGGTTTTGAAAGAGTGGGACACGTTAACGAGTGGTATATTTTGCTGAATCGCACCCTCGAGAGGTTTTTTCACGACACCCCCAGTTTTGAGTCTCGTTAGGAATCAACCCTGCCCCATATGTCACTCACTCATGTCCGCGAATGCTGCGCCCTCAACTCAGTAGGAAAGGACCGCGTCCCGTGTCCGAATCGGGGTCCTGGGGCGTCTGATCACGTCTGATCTTGGCGGCCACGAGTGGCAAGTAGTGTGCCTCTCTGGTGTCCCACAACATCGACACCAAAGTTTGTCCTCAGAGCGGCTCATTATTCTCTGTAGCTGGTTCCTCTGGATACTCGGCTTTCCGCTGCTTCGTGGTGCTGCACGTCCCATGTTTAGCCTTGGGACCCCTTTTGGGACTTCCCATGCTTCCCAGTGCTTTTGCCTTTTTTTTGTCTCATTGCCGGAATGTGACAGATGGTCATGATGTGACGGGCCTCCTGGGCTTTGTATGTTGAACGAAAAGGGCATTTGGAGTCAGGAAATTGGTGACATGTGCCACGCAACGTATGATGAATGACCTGCGACAGGCAAGAATGAGCACAGTGCCATTTCCTCAGTAGCCTTCAACTGGGAGGCCATCCAAAAATATGTGGTAGACGTGGGTATAAGTGGCAAACTGTGGCCCATATAATGCCCTCGCCCCCCCCCCCCCCCTTCGCCCCGCCCCCGGCCCGAGCCGGGCTTCCGAGGTTCCGCGGGTTGCGCCCCTCCCACACAACGGGCGGCCTCCGCCTGTTGCGGAGGGTGCACTGCAATGTCCCCTTGGACAAGGCGACCGGGAGGGCTGTGGCGTCATGGTGTGCGGATCCCACGACAGGGGGCGTGTGGAACGGCGGCCCCGATGCCGGCTCCCGGTCCATCTACGTCCCAGCCCCAGTGCCACGCCACCCGTTGTGTCCCCCCAAAAAGGCAGAGTGCCTGGGCATGCCACGCACGACCGATGGGTAGCATTCGGTGACCCGGAACCCCCTGGGCCCTAACCCTGACCCTAACCCCACATCAGATGTGGTGGTGAGCACCCTCCGAACTCACGAATGCCTTTGTGTGATGCATTGCCGGCGCCGGCGTGGCAGGGACGCCAAGGGGCAGAAGCAGCGCTCCTGAGCAGAGGGACAACCGTCCCGCTCTCACCCACGAAAGCACTTTCCCGCGGTGACCGAGGACAAGCACCTGAAAACTCAAAGCAGTGCGTTTACCCGGAAGGACCTACGGTCAAACTTACTCCATGTACTTACTCCAACTTACTTAATCCATGTGCTGCCCTTTTGTTGGTTTATGATCAAAGGCCCCTTTTGATGGGCTTCTTGACGATTAAATAGACTCACACAGTTCTGCTGTTTCGGGCCGTTTCTGGGACGCGAGACGTGATGGTGTATTTTGGTGGTGTGTGATCGTCAGTTTAATATGGTGGTTGATGCAGCCAATGCCGGCCCCTACATACGTGCCCTCCAGATGCTGTACAATGTGGACTTGGAATGGAGCATGGACGAGGACCACTGCACTTCATTCACGGAGCTGGTCCTATGCAGATTCGCCCGTCTCCGCGGCACCATGTCCGACCACAACAAGCCCAACCAGAGCCGCGCCGCCTCTGAGCTGCTGAAGGACTACGTGCAGGGGAAGATCCTGTACGTGTTCCCCCCGCCGCGAGACCCCAATGCGCCGGAGGAGGAGGAGGATGAGTTCGAGGAGGAGGCGCTGGACGACGGCGACAGCGAGTACGAGACCGACGACGAGGAAGATGAGGAAGCCGAAGAGGACGAGGAGGACCTGGACGACGCTGCGGCATTGGCGGGGGAGGAGGATGAGGAGTCGGAGGAAGGTGAGGAGCTGCAGCTCCCGCATGACCACCCCCCGGACCCGGTGTTCAATGCACGCGACGAGGCGTTCAACGCGGACAACGTGAACATGCAGGAGATCTATGCCAAGATGCTGACGAAGAAGAAGAAGAACAAGAAGGCCAACAGAGATCACTGGCCGGTGGAGCGGGAGGGCTTGGAGGACCTCGTCACCGTCATGGAGGACGGCTCCCGCGAGCTCCACCTAGACGAGGAGGACGGCATCGTCCAGATTGATTTCCCGGCGCCGAAGGTGCCGAAGGACAAGCGGCGTACGAACCGCGCGCTGCGGTACGAGAAGAAGCGGGAGCTCAAAGCCATGGGGACAATGGGGAACCGCGTGGAGAAGCACACCGGTTATGATGCCGTGGCCCCCGACAGCCAAATCATCTGAGCTCATGCGGATTGTGTCTGAGGTCGCATAACTCCGGTCGGCGGACGGATGTGGAAGGCCAATGGATGGCAAGGGGTGGGTGGTTAGCAGTAGTGGTACTTGACGGTTCAGGTCTCTGATGACTGGGTGCTCACAGCCCCTGCGTCTCCACAGGACCATCGCTTGGCATCATGTGGCTGAGTACCCAATGGGCTCGGTGCAGAGTCGTGATCTGGGGGTTCACCCACGAGGGCGTGTGCAGAGTGGTCACCGGCAGGCGTGTCCAATAGGCCCCGTGCAGAGTGGAGGTGGGGGGGGGGGGGGGGCTGCGGCGTGCCGCTCAGGGGATCACCCCGGAGCAGGTGCGGTTGTGTGCGCACAAGGGAGCGTTACATCACCTCTCCCCCTTGTTTGCCATCTGCATCGGTGCCCTTGGGCCCTTCTCTCGCGCGGTACCCTTGCGCCGCTCCCCTCTGCTTCGGAGCCCCCAATGCGGTCAGTGCCCTCAGTGCCCCTTTGCAAGGCTTGCGCTGCGGACCATCTGTCCGCCAAATCGACTCACTGGACGATGAGTCAACCCTCACGCAAGGCACGTGCCATCCAAACACAAGATGAGCCAAACCACAAGATGAACTGCCCACTTTTTTCCCTTGCCAATAATTGTAACCCCCGCGGACGGTGGCGGTGAGGCATTCTACGTTTTCAGTGACGGAGGGGGTTCTCCCCCTTTCTTTCCTTTCCCTTACGGCCGGCCCCATCTTCGGCAGATCTGTGCCGCGCGCCTTGTGCGCAAACCCACCCTGAGTCGCCGGACAGGGCGGGGGGGGGGGGGGGGGGGGGGGCATCGGAGCGCCCCGAAGCCATCTGGCGCTCCGAAGAGCGGCCCTCACGACTGGCGTGGCGCCCTCATGTTCAAGATGAGCTGGCGCATGGCGGCAGTGGCACGGCGCTATTTCATTTTTTCTCCTGTTTTGTTTGCTAAGGAGCGCCCTTTGGAGGCGCCCAAAGCAAGTGCTCAACCGCCAGTCGGTTGCACTGCAACCGCCGTTGGCTACAGTCCGACTGCCTTCGGCCTCCAGCCGCCGTCGGTGCCGCCCCAACTGCCGTCGGTCACCGCACGAATATGACTGAGTGTGTGGTCATTCACTTTCTTTTTTCTTTTCTTTCGTTTCTTTTGAATTGGGGAGCCACCTTGGGCGGTGGACTCTGCTGGCTGCTGGCTGCTGGCTGCTGGCTGCTGGCTGCTGGCTGCTGGCTGCTGGCTGCTTGGCGTACGCATTCATGGCTGCATTGCACGCGTCCCTCAGGAAACCTGTGTTGGTCGGCCATTCTTCGAGGAGCCCATGCGTTTCTTTTCCGTTTCTTTGCTCGGAGGACGGGGGCGGATTCCCCAACCACAAAACAATGGTCAGGCAGGGGGCCATCCGCGTGCAAAGAGGAGGTGGGGGTGGACAACACACTCAATTCACAATGTCTGCGTCCCAATGGCAGCCTGGGCCCTACCCATCGCAGATGGACCTGCCTTTTCGGCGCAGGCGGGGCATCGGTGAGAGGGGAGCATGGGCGTGCGGTGCGACGGCGGAGGTGAGCCTGGTGCAGCAGTTCTGTGTGTTGCAAGTAGTCTGGGGTTTGAGGGGTCTTGTGGGGGTCATATGCCCAGCCACACAATTGCCACCGATGGGCATCTCCAAGACTGGAATGCCACTGATTTGGTCCTCTTGTTGACGTTCATGGCCTCTACCCCCCCCCCCCCCCGGGTCCACACGGCGCAGGGCCGTTGCCCTCCCCCGTGTGGACCCGACACAGGGCAGTGCAACAGGGACCGTCCAGGGGCTGCGTTGGCAGCACCTTCCGAGGGAAGGGAAGGGTGGGTGGGGAGGTAAGGGTAGGCCAGGCTCACCGTGCCCAAGACAGGACACGAACAGGTTCATATACTATTCGTTGTATATACTTCTTCTTGTTCTGGACTTCGGCTCGCCATGAACGCTCTTGCCCGTGGTTAGGCCGCTTTGAGTAATGCTCGCCGGGGCGCAACCCCCATGCATCAAAAAAGGGTAGGCCAGGCAGCGCACAAGAGGGTGAGAGGCCGGTGGGCGCCGCTACCTACGGAGGGGGAGGGTTCAAGGGAAGGGCAAGGGTGAGTCGCGAGAGGCCAAATGGGGGCCGCCGGCTGCGGACCCGACCCCCCCCCCACCCCCCGGCCCTTGTCCAGTCCCCACCCTTGATTGGCCTCCCGGGGCCGGGAGGGGGGCCCGTCCCCCCCGGGGGTGCAGGGGCGCCATCGCGCGCAGGCCGGGGCTGGACAGGGCTCGGGGGGGGGGGGGCGGGGAGCACGACCCCCGGGAGGGGCGGTCCATGCTGCCATTACCGCCATGAATCTGCATCCTCTTGGGGAGGGGCATGCCCCCTTGGTCCTGCGGCATGGCTGGCAGTGTGCCACCAGCAGCGCATGCGACACACACAGTGACACGTAGCAACGGGGGCTTCCTGACCGCCCGGACACCGGCCGACAGGCGCTGGGCCCGCACCCACCGTCAATGTAACTGCCGTGGTCGTCCACTAACCGTCCGTTCCGCACCCACTAACCGCCACTGCGCCGCCCGCAACCGGAGGCCATCCTTTTGTGCGAGGGAAAAGGGAAACAAACACGGGCCGGCGGTCCGTCGAGATCCAAGCAACACGACGCACTCTGGCAGTCCTCTGCCGGTTTTATTTTTGGTTGGCACTCGGACGGACCTGCCACACAGGGGGCGCTCATGTCACGCACATGCGGCAGGTGGCCTGCCATTTCATGCGATGCTGTGCCCCCCTCCCCCCCCCCCCGGCACGTGCACCGCAGGGCTGCTCCGACCCGAACGTGGTTCGTGGTCGAACGGCAACAACCAACTGACGGTGCGGCTCAGCTGACGGCAGTTGGCAGTTCGCTGATGGCGACCGCCCCCCCCCCCCCCCCAAGGCGTCTTTAGAATACTTCAAAACCGAGGGGAGGGGGGCGACCCCCCCCCCCCCCAGACCAAAGGGACCGTTGTGGGAAAAACCGAAATTTTGCAATTCCCAAAATCTGGTTTGGTCGTTTTTGGTACACAAACTTTTGCCCCCCCCCCCCCCACTCAATAGATGCCCCCCCCTTTCGCACAGTCCCCTTGGGCGGGAGTGGGTGTGGGGATCACTTGCCCCACAATTCCACGGCGGCGAAGGCCGAAGGCGCCTCGGGTTGCCACGGAGGTGTAGCGGAAAGGGCAGATGTGGGCCCCCAGTCGCATATTCGCGAGGTGGTGGTGGGGGGGGGCGTCATTTGGTGACCGGTTCTCCTGGGGTTGGGGGGGCGTCGCGCGTTCTGGGGGCACTGTGCAGGGGGGGCGGGTTGCCACAGCCCCATGGGCCGCGCCGCGCGGGGCTGCACGAGAGGGCGGCCGGTGCCGCAGCGATGGAGCCGCATGCCCCTCACCGCAGCGCTGCCTCACGATGGGTGATACCATGGGTACCCCCCTCATCGCACGCCCCCCCCCCCCCGGCACACCCCGCAAAACGCCGCAGGGCCTGGGTTGTGGACCACACGGCAGTCAACCTGGTCCGGCCCCTGAGCACTCTGCAATCGGTGGGGGAGGGGGGGGAGGGTTTTAGCCCCGCCCCCCCTCTGACAAAAGGGGGGGGGGGGGGGCGTGGGGGGTTTGGAAAAGGAGGTGCTGTGACTGAAGGCACATTTGCCCCAGAAAACCAGCCTTTTCCAGGGCCGGCGGTGGCTTGAAATCGGGCGGAACATTGTTGACAAAGCCTCTTCCCCATGAGACATCCCTCACCATTGGGCGTCACTGTCGCTCGTATGTGTTGGGTAACCCTCCACCCCGCCTGCCTCCCCCCTTCCCCCTGGTGGGCCCTGTCGGTGGCAGGGCAAGGGCCTTGGTCACAGGAGCTCTTTTGTTGGGACGTGGGGCGTCCTGAACGTGCGCTTGAACCCCCCCTCCCCCCGCCCCACACACAGTCGAGGAATCAGGGCACGTTGTGCAGTGAAGATTGTGGTGTGGCAGGCGCAGGTGGAGCCCATTGCAGAGAGCGCACCTGACCCTTTTGTGACCCTCCCCCCGAAACAAATCAATTGCCCCCCCCCCCCCCCCCCGCAAGCCTGTGAGGGTACGGGCATGGGAAGGAAGACCCCTGCTGCCTCTGCAGAGGTACCTCCCCCCTTGGAACCGTCCCCTCTTGCAATTCCCTTGCAATTCAGGAGGGGTGGGACACTTTGACTTTTCTTCTGATAAGAGTTGGTTGTGTTGTGCTCTCTTCTTTTTTCTCTGCTGGTGTCTGCCTGTTCGCGTTGACTCCTCTTCTCATTTGGACACAAATGTATGGCACAGGCGCTCATGTTTGGTATCACTCTCGGAGCAGGGGTCATGTGTTTGATGGAAAGTTGTACTTTGCCCGTGACATTTGCAAGGGTGAGCAGATTCCGAAACAACTGAAGGTGCTTGTCAAGTCCAGGCCAGCTGCCCAAAGGGCTGGAAAGCAGGCTGCACGATCCTCTTCCGCCTCATTTCCCGATCCTCAGCCCGTCTCTGAATTGCCTGCTGAACATTTCCAAGGCTGTTTGGACTCGTAAAACCAAGTTTCATACCGCACCTGTGGAAAGGGCACGTGCACAACAGTAGCATTATGTTTGAATTGGATTGACACTACCGGCGTTTTGTATGCACTGCTGCAGTGATAGTGCTACGGTGGTGCAGTCCCCCCCCCCCCCCCAGGGGAACCGTCACATCATGACCACCCCCCTCCCCTGGGGGGGGACCGTCGCGACAAGGGGGGGAAGGGTGCCACAGCACACTCCAGCAGAAAGGTGGCAAATTGAAGGTTGTTCCTGAGCTATGTTTAATTTTCGAGTGAGAAGCTTGACAGTCACACAGCTCAGCGGGGGATGTTAGCAGGACTTGTGCTGTGCGTGGCACATGGATCAGGCTGGAACTTTGCGTTGGACCAATTGTAGTGCACACTCGTCCAAACCATGGCCCTGTTGTCCCGGTGCTTTCGCTCCCGTGCACGTCTTCACCAACGCCCCTTGGCCTATGGGTGTGTTTTGCCCCTATTTTACAGGTCCTGTACTGGACCACCAAAATTCAGTCCCCTCCTCCCCCTTTGGGCTCTTCCATGCTTTGGAGGGAACGTTAGTGCGCCAGGTGCGCGCCGGGCAAAGTTCCAACGGTCACTGTCCCACCTGCAACCGTTTGCGGGCATGTGTGATTTTCTGACCTAGCCGAGCACAATGGGATTGAAGCACTTATTTTAGTGCCCAAGAGAGCAAGCAATTATTCAAAGAGAGGTTACGATTGTCATTGCACTCCCTCACCACCACTTCTTGCAATCATGCATGCATGATTTGTGCTTTTGCAGTTATGAAAAGGGCTCGCCAAGCTCGGTACGATTGGGGAAAAGCATAGGTATAGATGGTTCGAGTATTGATTTGGACTCCGGGTGTGCGCCGAGCAAAACGTTCCTCTTGATTCCGCGTTCGGGGGGGGGGGCTTGGGGAAGGTGCACCTGCTGTAAGCAGGGGATGACTCCTCCACACACGTGAGTCTGCCTGGGTTGCATTTTCATACGACAGGCAGGTCGATATAGCCCAAGAAACTGTGTGTGTGCGCGCGCGTGCGTGCGTGCGTGCGTGTGTGTGTTCATGTCTGCGTGTGTGCACGTGCGCACACGCATGCTGCGGGGGGAGGTTCCGGGCTGAAATCTGGCACTGAAGTTGCCTAAGAAAATTGCATGGGGTCAAGGCTGGTCAAGACTTCACTGAACTCCACAGATGAATTTCCTGGACCCTTGTGAACATGCCATTGCCGCTGTTGAAACATTATTCTCTAAAACTGAAGCAACGAGCAGAATGGCAGGATAAAAGTAATCATAATTCACACGGCGCCTGTTCGTGGGTCTGTGAGGTCTGTTTCATTATGCACTATCATAGCATAGGTAGGCCCCAGCACGCCGACTGCCTGAAACATGCGGCATGGACAGCCACTCTGCTTTGCATAACCGGGGGCCAGGCATGCAGCCTCTGTTGGGCCCAATAACATTCCTGAGTAGCTCACAGTTGTGCACACCGATTGCAACCAAAATTGCAATGGCTAGGTGGGACGATTGACATCGTGGGGTCAGTAGTAGACCTGGGCCTGCTGAGCAGGAAAAGCTGTTGCACCCATGCGTGGTCCACCAGTAGCTTGCCTGGATTCTTCTGGTACTTGGAGCACTGAATTGAGCAATTTCAGACATCTTGCAGTGGTTTTAGTGGGCCGGGGCCTTGGAGCCCAATTAGAGGGGGTGGGTGGGTCTGGGAAACATGTCCAAAAAACACAGTGGTTACTGAGTGCAGTGTTGGCCAGGGACATTGTGGCCTAAAAGGCGTGCGGTGCATGCCCGGTGCGCGAATGTTCCCCCAATGCCATGGCAGCCAATGCAAAGAAATCCTTCATCTAAATTAGTGGACAAAGAATACTGGTGCATGCTGCAGATGCGGGCGTTGCACCTGCTACATGACCAAACACAAGAAGAGGACATGGCGGGGGAGCTGCGTCTCTCAGCCTGACACAAACTTGGGTATTTGTGGCTGCTGTATGTCGTTTTAACTTCTTTTTTATGCATACATACGGGACGTTTTTTTTTTAATTGAAATAGCAATTCGTGCAGTCCAGTAGCTGGCTCATTATTGGTTGAACAATTAGATGGCACTTGCAGAGCAACCAGCACTGGTTGGAGGGTAACCAACGGCGGTTGGGGGGTAGCAGACACTTCTGGGGCTCCTCATTTTTCAATTGAACAAAAATCCCGTCTACTAAAAATGTCCTGCATGCATATGACAACTCAAGCTTAAGTCCTTTCAGCCAAAGATGAGGGCAGTGATGTGTGGTTGCTGGGTGTGTATCTGTCTGTGTGTATGTACCCCCCCCCCTTTGTAATAGCTACGCCCTTGTCCAAGCTAGAGTAGGCAGAGGGACCATATTAATTTGGTACCTAATTTTAATTCGGTACAAATGTAGTGCAGCCGCATAACACATGGGTTTGGTGACTGATTCTGATTCGGGGACGGACACCGATGAGGATAAACCCATTTCTGACCTCTCTTCCTCAAGTGATGATTCTAGTGACTCCTATGATAATCCCAATGAAGTTATTTGGGCCAAGTTGAGCCCGCAGAGGTTGGCCTCTTTCAGTTTCGAATGATCCACGCCGTTGAGACCTTGAGACGGAAACTAGCCGACCCCACACCACAGCAACCACCGTCCCCCCTATGGCTGACCAGGTTTATTGCTCAGCCACCACCACCACGGGAAACCGCACGGAATCTACGCGCTCACGTCGGAGCGCCACTGCGGTACCCCACCCGGAACCGGAAGCGTAAGTCAGAAACTACAACATGTGTGCCTGTAGATGCCGAAATGTGGCTCCAAGCAGCACACGCTGCTCACGACGGGGAGGCAGTCACCTAGTTTACCAACATACATAGATCACAAAAACAGACACACGAAGAGTGCATGTCAAAACGAAGACGCCTGGACAGCCTAACCCTACGGTGGGAGCACTATCTCTCCTTATATGACAAACTGGCCTTACAGCACGCACACCGTGCGTGTGAGACCTACCGGGCCCCCAAACCACAGAGACCGCACTACACCACATACGGGAACTACGCGCCGTGTACACCAAAACACTGACAGCCAAGAGGGATTACCACCTACTGGTGACAAACCTGCTAAAGGAAAACATAGAGATACAGCGACTTAAAGACACGTACACAGCAATGTGTTTGGAGCGCCGACATTGGTACGACCAAGCAAAACGCGACACCATGCGTCAGTATGCAGACCTTAAAATGTCACTCCTCTCATACGAGAGGTTCGCGCGACTGCGCACAGACACGGCTGTGCTTCTCACATGCCACACACAACAAGCCCTATACACATTGCTACAAAGGAGCGCATCATACAATTGGCGCAGGAAACCGCCACAAGCTACCGACCAAAGGCGACCCAATACTGGGACGCCTCCAGACAAGCACGACAGGCTATATACTTCATACGGAAACGGCCACGTGAGTAGTGGGACCCCACCTTGTGGGAAGTCCCGTTGCAGCCACTACCAAAACAACAAAAAGCGCACTGGGATCCAAACGAATGAGAAATCCCACTAACATGACGACACCCACACCAACGGGAAACCATGGGGGCCCAGCCAAGAGCTGACGCCCGTATGCTCACCCTGGCACTGCCAAAAGCTGTAATTTTTCGCTGAACTATGCCCTCGTGGCACCCGGCACATTCAGATTTGGCCTCTTTGATTAAAAAAAAAAGAATGGCTGGTTTCTGTCATTAAATTTCTTTTTGCTTAACCTTACCCTCATCTCACTCCCCGGCATTCCCAGTGCTATGGCTGGGCTGCTGGCCTCCTTCTCACCTGTTGCTGTGTGGTGTTTTGATGTTACGGAGATGGTTGGGACCGGTGGCAATTGTGTGGAAATGGTTTGTGGAGCATGGGCTGGTTCTCAAAACGCGGAATGAGTGTGTCCAATTCGCCAATGACACCTCACTCGTAGACAAGTGGGTAAACCCCCCTCTTAGAACCCCACCAAGGTGGTGCAAAAGCAACATGCCCCCAGGTTCAGAAAAAAAGAACGTGGTATTTTGGAATGAGCGCACGGAATGAGAGGCTTGGCGGCTGAGCTTTTCTAGCCTCCATCGCTTTTTGTGTAAGATTTTCAACGCTTTAGTGCCCCATTTGTGGCCCTTGTAACCAGAATGTGGACCTTGCAGGCCTGCTTGGGTAAGTGACACCAATGCACCGCCATGGCCATGGTTGTCTGTACTTCAATGATGCATTGCTGCTCTGGCTGCTTGTGTCTTCTCATGGTTCCCGGAAATAGCCCCGTTGTCAGGAGAACAAACAGCAGGTGCTGTTTCCAGGGGCGGTGTGTGTGGGGGGGGGGGGGGGGGGGCAGCGAGCCTGCAGGGATTCACCTGCAGAGGGAGGGGATGATAGTGGCCCACAGGAGTTCAGGGGGTTCTCCTGAGCATTCCACCTTGACGACTCCTTGCATTCAGGCATGCCTTCTTTTATACCCCTTCCGGGTACTGTTGATGCCAAGGCTGATGATCCCACTGTGCCTTGAGGTGCAGAATGTCACGGATGTTGGCTCGCAAACAGCAGAAGCCCGCCACTGGTGCCAGGGACGAGACCGGCCTTGAGGAGCGGAAGCTGCAATGGATCTGCAAGTGGGCGGACGAGCAGACATCCTTTTTGGCCCAGGACGTTGTCGCGCGCCTGGCCATGCAGTCCTTGGCGGCGGCGCCGCCCATACACGCAGCGATGGCACGGAGCGACAACCTCCTGCACTCCCACAGCGAAGGCGCTTTGCACGTGACAGACGACGGCAGGACGCAGTCCCAGACCAGTGGCGAGCAGCGTGCGAGCAAGCGGAGGAGAGTGGCAGGGGTCGGGAAGGGGGCCACTGCGATGGACAAGGAGTGGGAGGCCGCGTGCCAAGACGTCCAGACTTCGCTGGCGGTGTACTTTGCAAAGGTGGACCAGACCTCCTTGTGACCTCGACCCACCTCTGGTCTGCCTTCAGTGGCAGTCCCATCCAATGCCACACGGTCGCAGACTGCAGCTCGAGAGTCTGACAGGCAATCGTTTTGAAGGATGACTAGGGCAATCGATGCCGATGCCATCACCCCGTTGTATGGGACGCCTCACAAGTGGATGCAGAGCGTTTCCTCCCGAGCAGATTCCCCCTTTTTTTTCCCCGTGAAAAACGTTGACCTCTAACCGCCGTCGGTGCCCCTCTAGCCGCCGTCGGTCCCCCTCCAACCGCCGTTGGATCCCCTTTAGCCACTATTGGTTGCCCTCCCATTGTGTGCCTGCATACTGAGCCGGCTACCAGTCTTTTTTCCATCTTAATTAGAAAGTGTCCCGGGTGGGTGCGTCATAGGGACTGGGCCTAGCGGTGCGTCACAGACCTCAGTCTGCTGAAAGCTACAGTGCCCACGGCCTTGCAACGCTCAACGCCGATTTCGATGGCGCTGAAGAATGTCCCCAGCGGTGTCCGCAAGGTCAGGCGTGACCAACAGGCGCTGGATGGCGTTGACTTGGACACGGGGCGCAGCTGGTTCCTGCGGATTTCCAGCCGCAACCAGACCAGATATTGCTGTGTGGCACGGGGCTGATTCCCAACGAAATTCCCGCGCCAGACACGAGTGGCATATCTCTTTGTCTGCGTCAGACCTGGTTTCTCAGAAATTCAATCGGAGGGGCGGGCGAGGTCTCGGTGGGGCCGTTCAAGGAATGTTGATTGCTCTTGAGCCCAAGAGCTGGTTTTTGTACGGGTGGGTGAGGGGGAGTCTACATCTTGCACTTAGTGGGCGCCATGCGCTGTGCTCACGCAGCGCGTGAAGTCAGCCGTGGTCCCGTTTTCGGGGCTGGCCCCCGCCGGTCGACGTTGCGGCAGCAGGAACGAATCCCCAGGCCCACCACATTGACGTGGATGGCATTGTCGTGAGATCTTTGGATCCAAGACGTGTGTTTTCCAGCCTTTGCCCCCCTCGCATGTGAAGTGTTGAGTGGTGGGTGGTCATGGGTCGGTTCCGGCGCAGTTTCCCAAATACCGGGCGCTGCGCGCGCACGCGGTGCCCGCGCTGTGCACGCGCGGTGCGTACACGCCCTCTTAGCACGGCCTGAGCGCATCAGAACATTCCCCAAACATGGATTGATATGCTGAGGTTGTGACGCACGTGTGTCCTCAGTGGCTTGTCCCATTGTGTGTCCATCGTCTCCTCCAAAGGACCCTAACAAACACGGTTTTAATGATTCGGCACATTGCCCCAAGCCCCGGAGCTCGTGGAAGTGATCGAGAGCGCGATGGAGGGCCTGCATGGGACCCAGGGATTGGTCCGGCTGACTGGCGTACCCACCCACTTGCTCACCACAGCTCTGGGCAGAGGGCAGACACATTGGGCCGTGTCTCTCTCGCGCGTTCTTACTATCCCTTTCGCCCTTACCCCCGCGTTGCACACTTCCGCTCTCCGCTTTGCCGCATTCCCCCGCTTTCCCCTTCGGGACGTCCTCGCCCGGGAGATGCCGTTTGCAGGGGCGAGGGCCTGAATTTGTTTTGGGGTGGAGCTGCGTTGGTGGACAGGGTCATTGTGTGTTGCTGGTGGGCCGTCCCTGTGACTTCTGCGTGTAGACTGCACGCCGCCCAGGCCACCGGGGAGGGGCTTCGACCAGACGCCTTTCTGCTCGATCCGCCTGGTGTGTCGGGCCGTGGAAGGGACCCCGTTTGTGGCACTGGCATGCTCGCCCCCGAGCATTGGGCTGCGACTGCTCGCCGGTGGGCCTGGGCATCGTAGGCAGCACCCCCCACCAGGTTCCAGTAGAACCACGTGGCTGTCTCGTTAGCGCCGTTCCCCCCGTAGCTTTCCCGTTTTCCTACGCTGTTCCACACTCTTCCCACGGACGTTTTGCCGTACCCTCTGTACTTTGTGTGCACTGTGTTCCACCATCCACATGCCCTTTCCCTGTGGTGCATTGTGCGATCCATCGGTCCGAGTCCTTGTCTTTGTGCCAAGCGCATAGAGATGTCTATGCTGTTCCCAAACGGTTCGGGACGGCGCTAGTGAGACAGCTGCTTTCGATGCAACTTATGTTGCACTGCTTTGTCAGTTCCCATGGCCTGTTGTGTCTGCTGTGGCCACAAGCCCACGTCTCCTCGCCCACCATTTTGTGCGGTGGCGGTTTAGCTGTTGAATGACGCCTTTTTTCCTTTGGACCCCCGCCCACAGCGCGCCCCCTTTCTGCCCTGCCTCCTAGTCCCCCCACCCACCCCACCACCAAAAGTCGCAGTTTTGTGCACCTTTGGTGGTGTGGTGTGCATGTGGTGATGTGTGCCGGGCATGCCTCTGCGTCATTTTGGCCATTTTTTGTGTCTCTGTGTGTGTGTGTGTGTTGTGGAGGGGGGGGGGGGGCTGCACAGGGATGTATGGCTGACAACCATAGGAGGAGGGGGGTGCCTCTCCCCCCTGGATCCCCCCCCCCCCCCCGGACCCAGATTTCATAGCGGGAAAAAACGGAATCACCTCGAAGAGAGGTTGTTAGATCAAGCGCAGGCGCGAGCGTCGTATACCCCCCCCTTTTTGGAGTCGTTCTATGTATGGTTTCTGATGTCCAACCCCTTGTAAAATCATCCCCCAATGATTTTTTGGATTTTGACCCCCGTACCCCCCCCCCCCCCCACACCTGGGTACCCTTTTTGGGGGGGGGGGTTCAAAACTTCTTTGCGTATTGTGGCCGATGTGTGTGTATTTGGACCTGGGTCCTGGGCACTTTTTTTCTTGTATATGGACCCCCTAACCCATGGCGGGGGTCCCGGGTCCCAACTCCAAGTACCCCCTGTTGGCCCCCCCCATATGGCCCCTTGCCAATGAGGCCGTTTTCACACTGGATAGGCTGTTTAGTGGCACATGAAAGTTTTTTGAAATTCGATTTTTCATGAACCCCTTCCGTTGCCCCTAGGATGGGTTTGGGTGATCATTTGGTGACAATATGGGTACTTGAGCACCCGTGGGGACCCACGTGGTGGCCGCTAGGCCTATGTAGCCCGTGCCATGGGCCCCCTAAAAGCCCCAAAATTGCTCGTGCCATGGGCCCTCCGAAAGCCCCAAAATTGCTGTTGCGTAGGCTGTTTAGTGGCACTTGAAAAATTTTCACATTTCAACTTTTTCAGAATCCCTTTTGTTGCCCCTAGGATGGGTTTGGGTAATCATTTGGTGACGATACGGGTACTTGAGGACCCATGGGGACCCATGTAGTGGTCACTGGGCCCATCTAGCCCGAGCCATGGGCCCCCCAAAGGCTTCAAAATTGCTGTTTGTAGGTGGTTCAATGGCCTTTGGTGTGTGCACAAACTGCTTAAGCATTTTTCCACCCTCTACAGTTCAAAAATGGAAATTTTTGCAAATTTTTTTTTGATTGTGTGGCCACTCACAATGATGAAATATGCTGTGTAAAGCATGTTTTAGCCCCTCTTTATGTATTTTTCACCCTATTGGGTGTTGCCGGGGGGGTGGGGGGTCCCAAGGGGTCTAGGACACAACTTGCTAATGCATTTTTCCAGCCTCGGCAGCTCAAAAATGGAAATTTACGAACCTGATTTTTTTGATATTCTGACCATCCAAAATGATCGAGAATCCTATGTAAAGCATGATTTAGCCCCTCTTTATGTGGTTTTCACCCTATTTGGGTGTTTCGGGGGGGGGGGGGGGGGACGGGCTCCCAAGGGGGCTGGGGCACAACCTGCTTATGCAGTTTTCCAGCCTCGACAGCTCAAAAATGGTTGTCCCTCTCCCCTCTTCGAGGTGCCTTGCCGAAGGCAATAGAATTTGCAAAACGAAAGATTGATTTGGGCCATTTTTGGTACACAAACTTTTGGGTTCGCCCCCCCCCCCCTCTGCATGCATCCCTGGGGCTAAGGCAAGCATCATCCACAGCAGAGGAGACTTCATGGGTGGGTCGGTGGGGCGGGGGGTGAGTGACACTTAGTGCTCCATGCCCCCCACCCCAACCACCCTGGACTTAGTGCGGCCAGCAGCCGCATGCAGAGCCACCGGTTGACCCTTAACCAGGCACGCCTAATCCAGTAGAGTTGGAGGTCCCTGAATTGCTGACCTGCCCAGTACACAGGGACACAAGGCGCACTTGTGGTGCTGCAACAAGTCGGCATCAGGGAACCAAGCTGAGCGGTCGGTCATACCCAACCCACACCTGAAACCCGCCCTGTCACTGACCCATGACCTGCTATGTGTACTCTCGTTGGACACTTGGTAGAACTTCAGTCAGGAGTCAAAAAAAG
The DNA here is from genome assembly GCA_964036045.1 of Eutreptiella sp. 'Long Island Sound 2002'. NCBI lineage: Eukaryota > Euglenozoa > Euglenophyceae > Eutreptiales > Eutreptiaceae > Eutreptiella > Eutreptiella sp. 'Long Island Sound 2002'. Next base: position 11,164,719 of record OZ038381.1, read on the forward strand.
CTGAGCATGAGGCGATGAAAGCCGTGGTGTGGCAGGGCGCGGCAGGAGCCCCATGCGGACGTTGCGACCTGACCCATTTGCGGACCCCAGCCCCCAAGTCCGTCCGTTCTTCGCTCATGCCCATGCTCATGTCATGCGTAGACATTTCTCTCTGAAAACGGCGCACAGCACGGCATGGACCGCAGTACAGTGTGTATTGACCCCAAGTACGTCAGGATTCGGGTTTGGTTGGTACATACGCCAGCACAAGGCGCCCCTTCAGGACATATTTTTTTGTGATAGGGGCCATGTGACCCACCTGGTCGGCCACAGAGGGCCAACCAATGATGATTGGCAGTTGAGGTTGTCACCGATGGCTGGCGATTGGCGGGTTTGGGTGGTAGTGCAACGCGAGTTGCAGCATAGCCGATGATTTACTATTAAGAGGGTGGGGTCTCGAACATAACACTCTCTCGCTGTTACGGACTGCCTTGCACCGAACATCAGGCGTCCAACAAATGTATGCGATATTCTGCCCTCTGAGATGCACCACCTCCGATGCTTTGAGCCGGCCACGCATTTATGGAGCCAAGTTTGCAGAGAAGTTTTGTTGCACTTGGCACCCAGCCGCCCAACCCGCCCAACCCGCCCCGCCTGCCCCGCCCCCCCTCCACCCGCCCCACCCACCCTGCCCACCTTGCCTGCCGCTCCAGCCCCACCCGCCCGGCCCGCCACGCCCCCCCCACCTGCCCCCCCCGCCCCGCCCATCTATATAGGGGGCGCCTTAAGCGCAGTGCGCGCGCTGTGCAACTATTTTGGCGTCTGGCCGTACTGGAGACCCATGCTTTGAGATACTAGGGGCATCATTCCGTGGCGTAGGTTTTGATGGTTTTCCCATTTTTGGATTTTCACCCATTTCCACCCTTTTTCACACCTTTTTGCTCATCTCCACCACATCCACTCTTTTCTAGGAGGGAGCGTAAGTATGGGCATGATGAGATACTTCCACGCGAACTTTGTTCCGCTTCTTTTTCTTCCTTAAGCACACTCCACCTCATAGGTGTGCTCATCTCCTCTCTGGAGCAACGGGGTGCTCTGAGGAGGGTTGGTGGGCAAGTGTGCATCGTGTTTGTTCTTACTTGAATGGTGTTGTCACTGAAATTCGATGGGCGGAAAGATTGTCGGAGTGGAACCACGTCCCACACTTTCCTTATTTTGTGACGCATTACGTGGATAGCATGCCCATTGCTTCCATAGGAGGCATCCTTTGTGATGTCCTATTTAATCCCAAATACGCCGGGTGCGTATATAAAGTTACGGTTGCCATTGACAGCCTTGGCATGGTGTGGATTTGTGGGGCAGTTTGGGGCACCTAATTCTAAGGGCGTTTCCAATGGGTGTCCCTGGGGCTCTTCGGGGGGAACATAGTCTAAAAGTAGCGCGCAGTGCGCGCGCCGTGCAAGGATTCCCCCATAGGATCGATGATCCATAGGTTCTAATTTTTCTTATCTATGCCTGCGCTGTGGCTTCACTAAGAGCGACGCCAGAACATTGTACATCTTATTGTACATATGAGTAGTGGAGCACCCCAACCAAGAAGGGGACACATGCATTTGATTGGAAGAACCTATGGACTAATGGCTGAAAGTGTCTATGGCGGGGACATTCAGTCGATCGATACCGACCATTGATCCCCGCCCCGCCCGCCACGCCCGCCCCCGCTCGCCCCACCCGCCCCGCCCGCCGTTCCCGCCCCACCTGCTCCGCCCGCCCCACCCCAGCCGCCCTCCACGCCCACCCCACCCGCCCCCCCCCCCCCCCCCGCCCCACCCCACCCGCCCCACCTGCTCTGCCCGCCCCGCCCGCCACGCCCACCCCACCCGCCCCGCCCGCCTCGCCCGCCCCACCCACCCTGCCCGCCTCGCCTACCGCTCCAGCCCCGCCCGCCCAGCCCGCCCCGCCCGCCCGGCGCTCCCCGCACGCCCCACCCGCCCTGCCCGCCCTGCCCACCCCACCCGCCCCACCAGCCCCGCCCGCCCCACCCGGACTGCCGGCCCCGCCCACCCCACCTGCCCCACCTGCCCCTTCGCCCCGCCCGCCTCAGCCGCCCCGCCCGCCCCGCCCACCCCGCCCGCATTTTTTCAGAAGCATGAGTGGACAGCGTGCCAGAGGCATGCAAAAATCGAGCTGTGGTAGTAATGTTGCAGTGTGGTGACATTTTCTGGGTGAAAGACTTTTGCACTGGTTTTAAATTTGTGTTGGTCACAATCCAGACTTATCATTAAACCACGGTGGTGTCGGAACGATAGAAGCAAATTCTGACTGGTGCAGAACTGCATGCGTGTGAAAATTAGCAACATGCGAAGAGAAGGAAGGATGGTCGATTCAGGTCGATAAATTCGTGCCACCCATTGATAAATTCGTGACACCCATTGCTTTGTTCTGTCGTTGGCCTCCTGTGGTCGAGTGTTCGCTTGTCGAATTCTGGCATCGGATCTTGAAACTGTCGATTGAGTCCTTTGTTGCTGGATCCATGACTGGACTGGGGACAGAAGGCAGGTCTACACGAAATTGACGGAACACTTCAGCCATTGAGGACGTGTCCTCTCTTGAAGACAGATTGACCTGGTGCTTGTCCAAGTTCATTGCTGGTTGAAACACAATGAGCAGGTGCCATACGGTGGAATACCCATTCATTTTGGGTGTTGACAGGCCAGTGCGACAGTTGTGTGAGGGTGGATTCATGAGAAAACCAACAGGATGACCAATCGGCATGAGCGCAAAGCATGCAAACGACATGGTGTAATCCGGTAGCACTGTAGTTGTGCACGGAACAAATTGCGGACTTTTTCGGACGGAACAAATTGCGGACTTTTTCGGACGGTGTGCATAGAGCAGGCTTCTTAAAGCCTCGATTTTGGTCCTTATTAATGGTGGTGTGGTGGTTGTGTTGTCCGACAATACGCAGTGGATTTCCGGCTGTACGGTATGGGTTTGAATACAGTTTTCAGCATGTAATTGTGCGGCTAATGGCTGCGGAGCGCCGAAATCACTGTCTGATCCAGTTTGAGTTTGAAGGTTCATTCCGGGTGGGAATTGGGCCAGTCCCCGGAAGTCCCCGGAAAAATGTTGCCCTGATTTTACAGGTAAGTAGTTTTGATTTGGAAAAGGGTTTTTGATGCAGATTAGGGGAATGCCGTGCACGCAGTGTGCCCGCAGTGTGCACACGGTGCAAACTTTTGTATGTCTGCAACTACTTGAACCCAAGTTTTGGCCTTTTTTCACTAGTTGGTTGTTCCATAACAGATTTTGTTACGCTTCTTGTGGATGTAGGATGGGGCACATTTGAATTGCCACCCATTTCCACCCATTTTCAGCCATTTTAGCCCTTTTTTACCCGGTTTTGTTGCACGTTCTTTGTTATAGCTGGATGGTGGATTATGATGATGGGGAATCACCAGACGTTGTGTACATTCACAATGCAACAAATCAGCAGGAGGGTTGTTACACACTCCAAATCAAATTCCGACCTTCATTGTCATTGCCTTGCTATCTCTAGGAAACAATGTCTTTTGTGGATTCTCTTTCTGAGCCAGCACTTGAACCCTCCATCCGCACTCTCCGATCATCGCGAATCACTAGCATCGCTAATCTGTAACGGCCCATATCGTGCTGCATATTGCTACAAGTTGGGCCCCAGCAGGGTCAAGGCAGAATGCCTACGTCCCCAGAAGGCCGCCACCATCTTCCAACACACTCACGCAACAGCAGATTTCCCTTGGCCACGGCCACCAATCACCAAGGACATGAAGACCCTTGTGACGGCTGCATAAATGCAGGGTGGTTTCCTCCCTTCCTCCCTCGCTAGGTTTCATTGTGTCGGCACTACACACTGTGCGCTCGCAGTGCACACACATTGCACCAACTTGGCCTAGCGTAGCTCTCTAGTTCGTCTTTTTGCTGAGGCCTTCTGTGCACGCGGCCGGATTTCCGCAGCGCGCGCATTTTTTGACCCGTGTGCATGTATATACGTCGTTTTCACTCGAAAAGAAGTCGCTGTGGATTTGTGACTTGGCGTATGTGCTGAGATGGCCCAACAGTGGCTGCCCCACCTCTGCAGCATGGCATTGCATTTGTGTGATAGTTGAATGATGCAAGACACGCACCCATGCATCCGCGTGTTTGGAACTTGTGAGGTTGGGAGCAGCTGCAAGTACGCTAAGTTCAAACGGGACCATTGCTTACCTTGCTTAAAGCTGATCTTGGCTAGCGAGCAAATGGATGCGTCACACACTTGTGACCAAGATGAAGCCAAGATCGCCAACCTCAAGTCCCAGTTCATGGGGACGGCGGTCAATGGGGCCACTGAAGCCACGGCGGTGCCCGCCGTAGGAGCCCTCATTTCAAGTGCTGCGGCCGCCACTGATACCGCACCCGAGGCGCGTAGCACCCCCTCGACTGCTGCCAAAATGGACGGGTTGCTACCCACCCCCCCTCCCATTCAGCCCCACCCGGTCATTGGGTTACCCCGCGGCCCAGCCGTGCCTGTTCTCAATCCTCTTCCCCCAATGCCGGCAAGCACCGCCAGTGGCCATGGCGGCATCCTGCCAACACCTCCCACTTTGACCCCATCGCAGCCCCCGGCTGCAGCGCTGCCGCCGGGACTTGCGGTTGGGCATCTCCCGGTGAACCCCTTTGCCCCTCCAATGATGATGGGCCGCGGTCTCGTCCCTGGCCTTGTGCCCGGGATGGTCCCGATGATGCCGCCCGTGGTGCCGCCCACCCCAATCAGCGTCGGGCTCCCGCACCCGACGTTTGTTGCCCCCATCGAGCCGGTGACCGTGGGGCCCAACATCGGCGTCGACAAGCTGCTCAACAAACCGGACGAGATGGTGAAGGAGATGGAGCGGGCGGAGGACGTGGACAGCCGGTTGGCGCAGATGCAGCGGGAGGAGGCGCGGAAGGAGCGCAAGAAGGAGAAGAAAAGGGCCGCCAAGAAGCGGGGGCGCGACGGCGAGGACCTCAGTAGATACCAGGAGGATGATGACGACGTCCAGGAGATCACCCCGGTCTCGGCACATCGCGCCGCGACAAGCGAGCAGATCTACCAATACGACGCCGCTACCTCGCACTACTACCAGCAGCAGCAGTACCAACAACCGTACCAGCAGTACTACCAGCAGCAGCAATGGGATCAGGCACAATGGCAGCCGCAGCCGCAGCCGGAACCGCAGCCGCCGCAGCCGCCGCCGCCGCTGCCGCAACCGCAGCTGCCGCAGCTGCCGCCGCAGCTGCCCCCACCCAAACCGCCGACGCAGCAGCCCGCGTACTGGGAAGGTGCCCAACCGCCACCGGCACCGCCCCCGCAACCAGCGCCGCAACCGCTGCCCGTCCCACCCCCCGCTCCAGCACCGCTAAACACTGCACCTGCTGCGCTCGTGGGCATCCCCATGCCCCCGATGCCCGAGGGGCTGTCTCCGGAGGACCAGGCGGAGCTCGCAAAGGAGTGGCAGGAGCTGTGCAGGTCTGGAGCAACGTAGTACTCTGGAGGGCGCGAGGCTGCGGCGCGCCGCGGCGCCTTCCTGTGCTGTGCTGTGCTCGGTGCGGTCTGCTGGGCCTTTGCCGCAAAGGGGGCCGGTGCCGCAGCCCTGGGACCCTTCTCAACCGCCGCGATGACCTCGGCCGTGCAACGACAAGCTGACGGACGTCACTGAAGGTGGCCCTGACCCTGGACTGCACCTGTTCGGCAGGTGGCCTGACCCCAATGAAGCAGATGCCACGCGCTATTCGGGTGGTCTGACCCACAATTCTATCCAGACGCTGTCCCTCTCAACGTGGTTCATCCGCGCACTTGTTTCGATGCTGACCTGCCATTCTATCCAGATGCTGTCCCAATCCACTTGGCCACTGTTGTTTCTACGCTGGTTGAGGGCTGAGGTAGGGACGGGGTTGAATTGGAAAAGGGAGGGGGGTGCCCAATTAGGGATGCGCTTGAGGGGCAGCGGGGCTGAAGGGGGTTTCCAAGAGCGGTTGCAAAAAAGCGGTTGCCGGCGGCTGGACAAGCCGTTGGAGAGCAACTTCTGGCGGGTGCAAACGGTTGGAGGGTTCGGGGCGGTTGGCAGGGCTGCGGCCGCCACCCCTCCCTCCATGAGGCCCCTCTTCTTTTACGCATCCATTTCAGTAATCGCGAAAGAGCCTGGGGGTAAAATGACAAGAAGAGCCCGCAGTGGCACAACGGCCTGCAAGCCGAGGTTGCGTGCTCGGTCGCCTGGCACGATGCGTGGCGGACGAGCGCGTTCACTGGACAAGCGGTCTCCACTTGGACCTGCTTTTTGGGCTGATTCGGGCATGCATCTTCAGTGCGGCCCAAAGGGCAGCGTCACCTGCCGCAGCCACACCCGCCCCACAGGCACGTGCCCGGCCCCCACAGCCGCACGAGCCGCGACCACACGCCCACGCCCACACGCAAGGACCAGACACCCCCGCAGCAGCGAGATGCACACACCCCACAGCCATGCGCACACAGCCACAGCTGCCTCACCCTCACACAGCAACCTCAGCGCCCCCCCCCCCCCCTCACATGCTGAGCTGAGTCTGGGATGCCTGACCCCCCCCCCCCCCCGCTTTACAGGACTGCAGCGTTCCTCCCTCCCACTCCTCTTTGACGTCCTGTGCGTTTGAGTGGGTGCAATGCAGTGGATTTCGGGGGGTGGGCGGTGTAACAACAGGGTATGTCTACCAGAATTCGCAACGCAGAGCGAAGCAAGCAGAAGAACACCCTAACCTCCCATGGGTTCAACCTGTGTCCCCACAAACGTAGCACACATGGCGAGTCATTGATGTTCTGCATTATCCAGGGCACAGTGGGGGTTCGGTCTACTGCTATTGATGTCGCTTGCATGCACGCACCCTCTATGCGGGTGTGTTGTCATTTGATGTGCTTGCTCCATTCAAACGGGATGCCCATTGCACCCCTCTGCCATCCATATCTCTCTGGGACGTGCGGTTTCATGCCAACACGGAGCGTTTTCAGGGGTTGGTGCCTTTGTGGTCTCATTTGTGCCCGCTGAGTGTCCGGTTGGGGGGGGTATGTGGGGCATATTCGGAAAGCCCTTGAAAAGGGCTATTCGGAACACCCCAGGTTTGCATGCTGTGCTAACGACATGTTTGAGATTTTTCTCCGCTTTGGACAGTGCCTGTGTTGCCTGCTGCCTATTTTTGCTAACAGGCAGCCACCATGTCTTCATACAAATTCACACAACGTGCTGTTGCTTCCCCTGATGCGCCACTGAAACCTTTGGTGCGAAAAAGAGCGCGATCTGGGGGTGAAACTTGGGTGCAGGTGACGCGGCGGCCTGACTTGCGCGCCAAAAAGCCTCGTACCGGTGGGTCACAGCAGCCTGCATGCGCCCACACAGAGCACGACATTTTATCCACTACTGAGGCCGCGGCTTTTGCAGCCCAGTTTTGGGATAAAAAGATTCACCCCACCAAGGCTTCGCAACACGAATTTCTAGCAACCTGCATCGACGTCGATTTGGAGCAAGATGTGAAACACGCAGGTCGTCAGAAGTACACCAGAAAAAGGGGGCACCAGGCAACGTACTTTGTACCCTACCGTGGGTCGCGTCGGCAAATTTGCAAGACACAGTTCTTGCATTATTTCAAAATTAGTCGCATCGTTGTGGAGTCTGTGGCCAAAGCCAAAGCAGCCGCGGCCGTTACCAACCCCCTGAGTCCCATGAAAAGCCCCCGGAAACAGGGAGCAGACAATGTACGTAAGTTGAGAAAAGTCTGAAAAAATGTGAAAACGCTCCGTGTTGGCATGAACCGGATGTCCCAGAGAGATATGTCATGGAGGTAGTGGGCCATCCTGCGCTCCCGATCTTTAGATTTCTGTCTGTCCCACGGTGACTGCGACATGGCGCCGTGTGCGGTCAGAAAACCTGGTGGGTGCTGGCGCTCTCACCACCCGGCGTGTCGGTGCCGGTGCTCCTTGTGTCTTGGGTCGCGGTGGGCGTGCTGTGCGTGAAGGTGCCGCGCGTGAGCGTGTCCGTCGCGCTACGGGCTGGGTGCTCTGCAGGCTGGCTGACGCTGGGCTGTGTCGTTTTCCTGGTGCGCGACTGGTGCATTTCTGGCCGGACATGCTGTACAGCCGCAGCTACTGCCTCCTTTAAGCTGGTCAGTGTAGCACTCTCCCACACGTGTAGTCATATGCCTGTGGGCTTGATGGAGGCCAGGTGTAGCAACCTCAGCGCCCCCCTCACATGCTGGGCTTTCCTTGAGTCTGGGATGCCCCCCACCACCACTGCTTTACAGGACTGCAGCGTTCCTCCCTCCCACTCCTCTTTGACGTCCTGTGCGTTTGAGTGGGTGCAATGCAGTGGCTTTCGGGGGGTGGGCGGTGTAACAACAGGGTACGTCTACCAGAATACACAACACAGAGGGAAGCAAGCAGAAGAACACTTGCCCCCATGGGTTCACTGTTGGGCATCCGGGTTGAGCACACACATTTTGGGGCTGGTACAGGGACCAGCCATGGCTTTACTGCAACCAGCTCTCTCCACGGCCTAGCCCCTGTGACTGTATGGCGCAACTTTTGCAGGTGGCTGGACCACCATACCTTGGGGTATTGCCGCATCTCCATTTCCCAGACCACGCGCGCGAAGTGAGACGGATGTGGCGATGGCGATCGCCATTTTCCCATTGGCTACTGCCAGTGCCAAAGGTTCCACCTACGCCTTCGCTTAGCTCGCCTTAATGATGTCTCAGCCCCACCGGAAAGGACCCCGCCCATCATTACCCCCGCAAATGGAAACAAACCCTCTTCCAAGTGTCTCCTTCAAGGGGACCGCCCAGCGCCAAAGGAGAGGAAGGGGAAGGGGCAACACGTCCACGACAACACACCACATGCACATGGTCAAGCAACACCACAGGCAAACAGTCTGGACGTGCTGCGCACCGCTGCTGTGGAACACTTTGGTGATCCGGAGTGTCACAATCGGAGCCCCTTGGAAACTCACAGTCTTGGGGGGGAGGGCGCGCCACGAGGGCGGAACTCAGTGACTGTGAGTGGGACAGGCATTCCACTCTCGCCGCCGACACAACAGCAGTCATCGACACAACAGTCCCCCTACCTTTACTAGCATTACGAGCTTCCTCCCCCCTACCTTTCAGCTTTAAGCCTCCTCTCCTTGGGGCACATGTTTTTACCCTGAAAATGGGTGGTATTTGAGACTGAAGACGTTTTTGCAGAAAGGGGGGGGGGGGGCAATACTTGGTAAATTAGGTTTGCCGATTGGTTCGTCCGGCTTCACCGCAGTTGATAGTGTTTTGCGGAGGCGTGCCTCTAGACTGTGGCTGTGGGCGAGGGGGCTTAACCAGAGTTTTTGTAAACCCACTCCTTTCGGGGATTTGCTTGACGGGGCAGGTTTCGGCGGCGGGGGGGGGTGGGCAGGGGACAGAAAGGATCGGACCCCCTGCCGGCCCGACTTTTCTCCACGCGCATTGCGGTGCAACATTAGCAAGCCCGCTCCCAGGGCCACCATGGGTGTTAGATGCACGGGGCATTCCCAAATATCACAGCAGGCATGGCAAAACAGATAGATCAATGTCTTTGAGATATGTCACAGCATTTTTGTAGGCCAGATCCCCTCTTTGAAAATTTGAAATGCCCTTTCTGCCCCGAGTACAATATTGTGACATGACACGGTTTGCCAGACCCCCCAGCCCCCAAGACCCCGAGCCTTGTGTAGCGCCTACGAAATTAGATGCTTCTCTGATACCAGTTTCGGTGGTATGCGCATGCACTGCAAAGGTTCTCAATGGGCATGGTGCTATGGTGGATGGAAAATGGTGTCAGCTCTCTTTCTATTTTGGTCCAGAAGGGGGAAATGTTCGTACCATCTGCCCATTGTGTCTGTGGTGAAAGCAGAATGCCATTCGGAGGTAGTGCCTGGTTCTTGCAAGCAGCTCTGCATATTAGGATTAGGATTCGGAGTTCGTCCTCTCTGCTTCGTGGAAGCAGATTCTTTTTGGTACATGGGGGAGCTAAACCCTTGCTTTCTCTATCACTTATTCCACTTTGCCATGATTTAGAGACACCCTCATGCTGCCAAGGATGGAAGTCAATCGTTGCCAAGAGCTCCGTGAAAAGTAGCCAAGGAGCAAGAAGACATATCATCTGAATAGGGCCCTTGTGCTGACATGTGACCTCATTTTCACCCCTGCTGCACGCTGCAGGAATAATGAGCCTATGTTGGCTCAGTCACTGGATTACAAGACGTTAATGGACACAAGGAATACAATTTGGGCTTTGTGCAGTCCCGTCATTGCATCAGCTTCTTCTGCAGTCCCATCATTGCATCAGGTTCCTCTGCAGTCCCATCATTGCATCAGCTTCTTCTGCAGTCCTACCATTGCATCAGCTCCTTGTGCTGTTTTTGGCATGTGGTCTCCCCCAGGGACTGACGGTGCATGGGCAGGCAGTGTGCCAGGGAAACGTTGTGCCTTGCAGGGATCAAGGTAGCAACTGCCGGGGAATGGAATGGGACTCGAAGGTCACATGCCATCAACTCTGACTGCACAATGACCATGTCTCACACACTATGTGGTCAATCATGTAGGATGCCAATGGTCATTGTGCAAAAGATTCTTCCATTCATTGGCAGACAAGCGTATTTGTCGCAGATGGAGGGTGTCTCCCCTTTTCATAAGTGGCCGCCAACCTCTCAAGGGGGAACAGCTAGATGCAGTGTAGATGCAGGGTTACCAGAATTGCAACAATGCACTAGTTGCCAATGGCCCAGTGCCATCTAATTGTTCTATACTGGGGCTGCAATTTGGTAGACCACCTATTCTTGAATATACCCGTCCTATGGTATCATTATACAAAGCAGGCAAAGGATGAGGGCCACAGTCCAAGGGAGGATGAAAGTGCCAGCAAAGGGCGGGATGTTGGTGCCACTCCAAAGAGCTCCCCACAGCTGCTGTTGGTAGGAGAGCGCCTCGCACCATGGAAGGGTTAGGGTTAGGGTCCGGGTCAGTGTTAGGGTTAGAATAAGGACGAAGGCTTTCAAGGTTGCTATGTAGGGCCACTACTACATGTCAAATCATGTCACTGGATTGTGGCCCTAAAGAGATTCATGGGCCTCTAAAGTAACCCAAGTTTCGTGAGAAATTTCTGTTTTGACCCTTGCTCCGAGCTTTTCTGTTTTTAAGCTGACCCCCCCTCGGTGTAGCAAAATAAGTAACGACATGCAAAAAGATAACGGAATCAAAGACCCACACCCGATGAACGAAGAAAACGCCGAATTGATAAAATTCAGGGCATGGGTCCTGGGACCGTTTGAGACAATGCAACAGCAACCCAAGTACAAGGACATGGCCACAGATTGGCAGCTAGAGCAAGAGGAACTCTTCGTAGAGCAGGAACTGGGAGACGACATGCTACACATGTTTGCGGGAGCAGCTGGAGTGGGTCATTTGGACAAGCACATCTGCTAACGGCGCTACGAGCATACAAGGTACGCAAACGCCTCAAGGCTAATGCACGGGGCAAACTTTCGAGTCCACCCATGAAATCACCGTGCAAGACCCGACCCGCCCATAGCCGGCACCATCGGAGCCCCCACACTAGAGCACTTCCCTAAGCAAAGAAGATGCGACCGAGCTAGTCCAGCTCCTTGTGGCGACAAAGCCAGACAACGAAAGGCTCTGTTTTGCTGCACTCCCAGAACGCACAAGCGCAGAGCTTGAAAAGTTGCTGGGTGAGAGCCTCCCCTATGCCCGGATGCAAAGCTTGGTCGTCTCCGTGAAAGAATTCGCCCGCATGGAACCCCACTGGGCCAGCCACGGCCTCTCAACGAGCATCTGGACAGTGGTTCACGAAGAATTACGCAATAAATGTTGTGTACCAGCCCATGCACACATGTAAACCATTATTGGTGGAAACGGTGATTTGGCGTCTTTGAAACGGGCCTTGACCGGCCCTAGGCAAGGCTAGAGACTGCAAAAAAATATCCTTTTGTATTCTACTAGGCATATGCTGTCACTTGCACCCCTTAGAGTGGGTACCACGGGGTCATAGCCAAAAAGGCCAACATTGTTTGCGAGCTTCGGCACGATTACACCTTCAAATGGGACAAAGGCAGGAAACAGACAACATCCACCAACGATGAAGTCCTTCGCCACACCTACCACAGTGGAGGAAGTCGTGGACTCCGCTACAGACGAAGATGACATGGACATGGCAGAGGACACCATCGAAGCCCAGCGGCTGCGACTAGTGGACTAGGGGAATACAGACGTCAGGGCTGTACGTCAACGATGCCAGTGCCCCAACTAGGAGGCCCAGTGGCGGCCCCTAGGATGTCCGCGCGAGCAGCAGGATTCCCAATTCACGCCCCGCTAGGCCCCCTGATCATGGGCGGACTGAAGTCCAACATGCATTGCTTCGTGTGCGGAGGGGCAGGCCATTGGCCCCGTAATTGTCCCCAAGCGGCAGTCACCAGTACACTCCATCAACCTCACGTCAAGGCAAAATTTTCCCAAGGGGGAGCCTTAAGCGCAGTGCGCGCGCAGTGCAACTATTTTGGCGTGTGGCCGTACTAGAGACCCATGCTTTGAGATACTCGGGGCCCCTAGGGGCATCATGGTGACCCGTAGCGGAGGTTTTGACTTCTGATTTTGTCCCCCTTTGTTTGGGGACCCCCGAGAATGCAGGGGTGACGTTGCATTTCCGCGCTCCTTTGGGCCCCAACCTTCCGGTGCTATTGAGGAAACCGGGACAACCTAGTTGACAATGGACCAGAAAGACAGTTGTGTGTTCTTGAGGGTGGCGACCAATGCGCTGTTCATGGCCTTTCCAGATGTGCATGATGTGTGTTATGTGAAGGGAAGGTGGTTTGCAACTTTCTTGAGCTGGGGCAGTTTGGGTCACCTAATTCTAAGGGCGTTTCCAAGGGGTGTGCTTGGGGGCTCTTCGGGGGGAACATAGTCTAAAAGTAGCGCGCAGTGCGCGCGCAGTGCAAAGATTCCCCCCAAGTCGGCGACCAGACAATACTCACCAGCAATAAGGGCTGGGCGTTTGACTTGAACGCCCCCCTGGTGAGCAAAGGATACACTGGGCCTAGGTGCGAGTTTTCTATGCAGTGGGCATGGCGTTTACCATGTGCCTCCGTGTCAGCGGCGTGGCCGCACTTCGTTGGGGTTCGTTACAGTACCCGGGGTGGTTTATCTTCTTCGATTACAAAGTCAACAAGACTATGGCTGCCCAACCGATACCACCATTTTGGGAATTGTGGTGAAGGTTGCCCCGGAAGAACTGCAACAGCCACCACTATGACGATACCATCTTCATCCCAGGAGGTCTATACACCCTACGTACACTCTAGAAGCAACTCTTCAAAGGCACAGACTATCAGTTGCCGGGATGGCACCCATGGAAACGCATGGGAGGGGCCGCATTGAGGGCCCTGGGAGGATCCCTCACCGCCCCGGCGATTTGGGCAAGATGGTAGACTCCACGTCAAGCAGTGCGCGACACAGCACATCCACCCACGTAGCACCTGCCGGCAAGGGTGGTCCTGCCCAGACCCACGGGACACTTAGGCCATATCACAAGAGACTGTGAGTGGTCGTGTATCAAGGTGACATGCCCTAGCCCAGAACGGGCACCTGGAGGAACACTTGCAAATGACCCTGAGCTACCGGCCGCACATGACCCCCCTGAGGGCCGAGAATGTTCCTCACCACACCCTCAGATTGACAGCCCGATGGCAACGACGGAGTCCCCCACCCCAAAGAAGGTGCCCCCCCCCCCTTCAGACAACATTCGAAGTTGATCTGGTTTGCGTTGTAGTGCATCAAGGCAAAACAATGAACCGAGAGTCGTAGCGAGGACAATTGCCTGTGTCACGGGGGTATATGCGAGCTCTGCATCCGTTTCTCATGGCCCCCCACTCCCAACCGAAGCCCACTCAGAACCCTGCGCGACCAAACCTCAACGAACTCCTGAGGAGCCGGACCGGAAAGGAGACGACCCCCCTTGTATGGAGGGGGGCCGAGCCCCAGATGCCTGCACGCGAGAGCTTGTCCGGGAACAAGACGTGCCCACAGGACCCGTCCTAGAGGACACACCAAGCTTTACCATCGAGAGCACGGCGCTAGAAAACCAAATGTCCACCGCCTCCACCAATTCCTAGGGCAGACAAGCCATGGACTCGGCGAGGTCCTCCTTTTCGTCGCCACAGTCTTCTGATGGCAGTGAACCCGCAGCGGAAGTCCATATGCAGAGCAGAGCGATCTTGGGAAGGCGCCCCACGCCGGATGACGCATCACCGACTCGCCCCAAATGTGGACGGAGGCGCCGCGACCAAGTAGCCCCGGTGTGGGGGCGCTACGTACGTGCCTCCTGAGAAGTGGGACATTGCCCCAGCCAAAGCAGATAAAACGGAAAGAGGTTTTGTTTCGCACCCCTGGCACAGCAGTTCACTGCTCTACAATTCATATTCATCCGACGGTCGTGTATTGCCCTTCCATGCTGTGCATAGACTGAATGTTCCGCTGGGAAGGGACTGCAAATAGACACGGCACCCGTGGGTGGGTGGGTGGGAGCTTAAAAACAGAAAAGCTCCGAGCAAGGGTCACAACAGAGGTTTCTTGCGAAATGTTGGTTTTGTTTCGCCCCGCTGGCACAACACTACACTGCTCTACCATTCATATTCATCCGATAGTCATGTACTGCCCTTCCATGCATTCTTCACACTGCAAGGCAGTACACTTTGTGGGTTCACCTTGCATGATCACCCAAGCTGGGTGGGCAGTGTGACTGTGGACATAATATAATATTTAGAGTATAGGTTGTGAACTTGGAACCCCCTTTTCCCCCCCGCCCCCTCTCGGTGCAGGTCAGCCCTGAATGAGGTCTGTCCCATATATGTGGCTGGGACGTAGTCCAGGGCCCGCAGTGCAGTTTCAGTCGCTGCTGCCTCTATCACTGTCATGCGAACAGAGCCGCATTCCCCATTTGAAAAGCTTGGACACGGCATCAGCTGGGTTCAGCGTGATGGGGCACACCAAAGAAAGCAAAACCAAACCCAAGTGCTCTTGGTACCCATGGGACGGACACACAAGTTGCGGAATGCAACATATGGTTGAGGAGGGTCAGGCAGGCCACCCCCTCCTGGTGGCAAGTACAGCCCTAGTCGGCCACAGTTGGGTACCAGCCCTGTGCTCAGCGAAAAATCAATCTCTATGCGGTAGCAGCCTCACTCATGGATCAGTGGGCAATCCAATCATGAGTGGCACTAGAGGCTTTGGAGTCGACACCAGTGCAAGAGCATCTATGGGCGTCCTTGGACAGTCCATCCATTGCTTGAGTGGCACCATCTTTTCGCATCCTCAGACTCCATAGCTTGATGTATTATTTTTATTTTGTTATTACTTTGCATCTGTGAGTCTCGTGGATTCCATTGTGCCTATGGTTGTTCCAAATTCGGTGCCATCACAAATAACACTCGACTCCATATGCTTATATACCGCCACTTTGCATCAAGTCAGACCCTATTTGTTGTATTGGTGGTGGTATTGTAGACTTTCCACGGCCCCAAACATAGTGGATATCTGCCTCAATGAACACTCACTCAATCCTCCTCCTACCAATATCTAGGTGTCCTTTTCTTGTGGGTCCAGATGCTGTCATGTGCACCATGCATATAACATACACTGGGTGTCGACCAATACATTGGCGGCAAAGCAGAGAGAAAATCAACCTCGTTGGTCCCAGCCATGGCAAAGAATAGCCGGGACAGCCCAAAAGACACCAACACAATGTGCCTCTTAGCCGCCAAAGCCCCAATGAGTTTTTTGTCCAGAACCTCCCTGACCCCCCTCACTTGAAACCCACTTTTTTTGCTTTTTTGAGGGGAGTGGGGAGGATGGGATGGGGGGGGGGGGTCAAAAATGTCGGAAAAAATGACCCAACCCCCTTTTTGCCGCGAAAATCATGAATCTTTTGGTTTTTTTATTTTGAACGGAAAAAGCTGTTTTCAGGTCCCGACTCAACAGGGTTTGTATGGAGTGGAGTGGGACGGGTGCTCCTCCAGTTTGTGCATGTGAACCTGTGAGGTTGTGTGTGAGTTCATGTGAATCCCATGTTACAAATGTGTGAACACGTGTGAATCCCACAATCAAGAAGTGTGACTCCAAACGCGCACGGAGTCGCATTAACTGAAACTCTGACTCAGAGAGATGCTGACTTGAAGCCTGGGCAGGGTGTCTTGTGCCCAGGGTGGCCTCAGGGGTGTTCAGACGCACCCCATTGATCATTGTGCCCAACAATCACCTGGTGATCATACTGTAGTTTTCCAGAACTGTGGTGATCGCTGGACATGGGGTGGGGGGGTGGCAAACTATTTCCAGCCAGTCGCAGATAGCTGGAAGAGGGGTGGGACAGGGTCAGCCGTGGCTAGCCGTGTCCAGGCAGGGCACCATGCACAAGGGACATGCGCCGGGGACATCCCCATCCCGAACTGGTGGCAGCGTCCATTTCTGCACGTTCCAGACGCTATTCGTCTCTGTGTGGCGCACACCTGGATGGCGCTTCTGGACCTGCACTCTTTTGCCAACTACGACGAAGTGGTGACCACACACTTGAGCCTTGACTTGACCTGTGAATTTGACAAGCGCAGGTTCTCTGGGGTTGCGGAGGTGTCGTGCAAAAAGCTGCATCCGGGTGCTGAGTACCTGTGCTTGGATGCCACAGGCCTTGAGGTTGCATCAGTGACGAATGCTGCGGACGACAGTGCGTTGGATTTTGACACTGCCGCATCGAACCAATTCGGAGGGCGACTCAGGGTCAAGCTCCCCGAGGCCAATGCGACCAAAATCCGTGTTGCGTACCGCACATCTGTAGAACCGGAGGCCGTGCAGTGGCTGGCTCCAGAGCAGACGGCGGGCAAGCAGCATCCCTTCTGCTTTACACAGTGCCAGGCCATTCTGGCTCGCACCATCTTTCCCTGCCAGGACACCCCCGCAGTCAAAGCGCCGTTTTCCTTCCGAATCACCGTCCCCCAGCATTTGATGGCGGTGGCCAGTGGCAATCTGGTGGGCGACCCCGTGGTCAACGCCAAGGCACAAACCCGCACCTTCTGCTACGAGCAGCCCGTGGCCGTCATGGCGTATCTCGTGGCGGTGTGCTGTGGGAACCTTGACAAGAAAGCCATTGGACCGCGCAGCGCAGTGTACGCGGAGCCCGAGCTGCTCGAGGCCGCCCGGGCGGAGCTGGATGGCGTGACGGAGACGTTCATCCTGGAGGCGGAGAAGATCTGTGGGCTGCCGTACCAGTGGGGCACCTTCGACGTGCTGGTCCTGCCGCGGTCCTTCGCGTACGGCGGCATGGAGAACCCGAACCTGACCTTCTTCTCGTCTTCCCTGATCGCCGGCGACCGCAGCCTGACCACGACGCTCGCCCATGAGATCACCCACTCTTGGTCGGGCAACTGGGTCACGAACGCGTCGTGGACGGACTTCTGGCTCAACGAGGGCTTCACTCGGTATATCGAGCGGCGCATCTTGGGGCAGATGCACGGGGACGGCTACCGGGGGCTGCTGCTCACCTTCGGGTACTTTGAGCTCATCAAAGCGGTGGACTCCCTCAAGGCCTGTCCGAATCACACGCGGCTGCAGCCGGACCTGAGCCAGTGCAGCCCCGATGACGCGTTCTCCCGCATCCCCTACGAAAAGGGGAGCCTCTTTTTGTCCTACCTCGAGACCATCGTCGGGGGGGCCGGCCCCATGGCGGCGTGGCTCAGCGAGTACTTCAGGCAGTTCGCCCAGCGGTCCATCGCCACCCAACAAATGCGGGACCACTTCACTGGCTTCTTCGGCAGTCGGAACGTCGATGTGTCCGGCGTTGACTGGGACCACTGGCTGCACGGCGAAGGGCTGCCCGACTTCGACCTCACGCGACACATTGACGGGAGCATGAACACGGGGTGCCGCAGGATTGCCGATTGCTGGAGGGAGGGGGGGGCAGGCGCCTCCACAACCGACTTTGCGGGCTTCAAGGCGCACCAAGTCATGGTGACCCTCGACTACATCATCAACGACGGGGGAGTACTCACCCCCGATACCCTGGCGAAGATGGACCGGTTGTACGGACTGCGCTCCTCCAAGAACGTGGAGGTCAGCGTCCGCTGGCTCCTGCTGAACCTGCGGAACCGCAACAAGGAATGCTATGCGCATTTGGCGGAATTCCTTGGGTTTCACGGCCGTGGATCGTATGTGAAGCCCCTATACATGGCGCTGAACAGCTTCGACCATGAAAAAGCCCTCGAGCTATTTGATGCAAACAAGAGATTCTACATGGCCACCATTACGAGGATAGTGGCAAACACCATTGGTGCGGTCGTTTAGCCGGGCCATTGGTGTTTGGGTTTCGCCCCCCCCCCCCCCCCGCCCCGCCCCTCCAGAGCGCCCAGCCTATGCCCAGTCACTGTCTCCCTGACGGCAAGTGCCAGCTTCAATGGCATTTGTAACCGACAGTAACCGCCCTTCAACCGCTTTGGCAACCTCATCCAACCACCTGCGTAACCGCTTCTGGGGCCGCCTCGGAGGCCCCTTCCCTTCTAATGCATTCCTTTGTGGTGGGGCGGGGGGGGGGGGGGGGGGCTGTGCGCACCCACTGGACAGATACGGACATACAACACCAGAGTGCCAAAATCTACCCGACGAATGCTCCATACACAAATGCAAAGAAAAACTAGCCACACGCAAAACGAGTGTGGATTGTAGCTGCACATCCCCTGCCGTGTCAGGGCCACACCCAAAAGGGGTGATAAGGCTCCCCCTTTGCCGTGCCCCCCCCCAATGACCAAAACCAGGCCTGGGCAGTGATCACCTCGACCAAACGGCGTTTGGTCCATAGGTCGCGAACTGGCCTTTATGCACAACATCAAAGCAGTACCCGCACCACAGTCAGCGATGATCAGGCTGTCCTTTGCATTTTCAGATCCCCAAACACCAGCAGGGCGCTCCATCGCCTCCAACCCTTGCGTTGATGGTTCACCCCCCTCCCCGAACTTGACCTCTATTTATCACCACCCCGGGTACGCCCCCCCCCCCCCCTTTCCAATGCATCCACCCCTTGCCCTCACTCACCATGGGGCCTGGATCACTTTTCAGTGCTGGCCCTCACCCCAAACCTCTGCCATGCTCCCCTTACCCCCAATCAGCACCAGGGGACAGCCCTAGATCACTTTGGGAGACCTACTGTCACCTCAATCCCCTGCCAAACCGCCCCCTTACCCTCATTCAGCAGTGAGGGTTGCAGACGCAACTGCTTTCAGCTGCAGCACATGACAGGCGGGATGCAAGACACATGATCTGGATTGGCATTTGCATGGCACTCCGCTGTGGAAATGGTGTGAGGTGACGATGAGCCCGACGACGATCAGCAAATGGTCGTGCAGTGCCTTATTTACATTGGGTCACGCAATTGTCAACAGTTTTGATGCTAATTTGTGATTTGAACCCATATTTTGCTCAGGGCATTTGCACTTGACAACTACCGGCACTGCCTGCCCTCTCTCCAGTCCTCCGCCCTGTGGGAGGGCACCAACAGAGGGGGTGGACGTGTTGCACCCCCCGGATAATTCCTCCATGGTTCTGCATGCCCATGCCTGTCTGTCAACAGTTTTGCAAAGACATAACGGGCGTGAGTATTGTCCGCCACACGACCGTCAATGGCAGCGCCCCCTTTTACATTGCACACCACACACCGGCGCTGAAGACAGGCAACAAAAATGGAAATGGACAATGCAGAGGATTTTGGTGATCGTCAATGGCAGCGACATCATCAAACTCTGGCTGGGCAGTCATGACAAGCACCCCAAAGCAAGGCGATGGCTGCAGAACATTCTGGATCCCACCAAGTGCCAGGACCGACTGTTTACGTGCGCCACAAGCTCACGCTGAATGGCGCTAGCCCTAAGAACTTCTTGCCCAGTGTGCTCGCAAAAGGTGCCAAAAGAGTGCAACACCCCCTTGTGCATTGCACACCACACACCGGCGCTGAAGACAGGCAACAAAAATGGAAATGGACAATGCAGAGGATTTGGTGATCGTGAAACAAACGATCGTGAAACCGAACACGAGGTGTCGTTTCCGCATCTTTTGGATAGAGGCCTCTGTGGCTAGCAGGGCCCACTCAGGCCACGTCAGCACGCACCTCGTTGGCAATGGGCGTCACACGCCGGATCCCCCTATCCGCCCCCCCCCCCCCGCTTGCCAGGGGTGGGGCAGCACCACCACCCTCCGCCCCACAGGTGGAGCATGGCAGGGCCTCCCATGACGCAACATAGTCCTTGCATACGGGTCCTTCTGTTGCACAGTGCACGCATGGGGGGAGTGGGCCCCCACGGGCCTTCCCACACCCACTGCTTAGCTTAACCTTGGTGCACGCAGCGAGCAGGACCTTAAAAGTATGGGACTGTTTCCGCAACTTTCGGAACCATGGGATTTGGCGGTTCCATTTTCTGGTAGGCCAAGAAGATTGGTTGTTTTCTGTGATTTGGGTGTTGTGGATGGTATTTTTGGGATGCTGGTTTCTGCCCGACCACTTTTTGCCCCTCTCTTGCGTTACCCTGCCCCATTCTGCTCCTTGCTTCACCTTCAGAGAATGTCTTATGATTGGTAGTGGTGGTAGGGTAGTTGTGGTGGTGGTGGTTGTAGTGGTGGTGCTCTGGATATGAGTATTTGAGGGCCAGCCAAAGCCCCGTGGTTCTCTTTGTCACTGCGGATGTGAATGTTTGAGGGCTAGCCAAAGCCCTGTGCCTGCCCCTGCACTGACATGGCTGTCTGGACCTCGTTGATGCTTTGTTTTGCTTCCACTCCGTGTGTCTTCTTGCGGCACGCGCAAACAACACATGTCTCTAAACAACAGTAGGCGTTGTTTCCATCAAATTTTGGAACTTTAGCGTTGTTTAGACAGGGGGGTATTATGGTGCATGAAATTGTTGGCCGTGGGCCCCAGGAGGGGGGTCTAGGGGGGGGGGGTCAGTGCAAATGTGGGCCCCAGGAGGGGGGTCTAGGGGGGGGGGGTCAGTGCAGTTGCGGGCCCCAGGAGAGGGGTCTAGGGGGGGGGTCAGTGCAGTTGCGGGCCCCAGGAGGGGGGTCTGGGGGGGGGGTCAGTGCAGTTGCGGGCCCCAGGAGGGGGGGGTCTAGGGGGGGGGGTCAGTGCAAATGTGGGCCCCAGGAGGGGGGTCTAAGGGGGGGGGGGGTCAGTGCAGTTGCGGGCCCCAGGAGGGGGGTCTAGGGTGGGGGGGGTCAGTGCAGTTGCGGGCCCCAGCCCCGCCGGGGGGAGGGGGGGGGGCAGGGCTCCTTTGAAGGGAGGGGGGTCTAAGGGGAGGGGGGTCCAGCCCCCCCCGCCCCTCTCCGGTGGTGCTGAGTTTTTAGAGGCGCTGAAGGCGGGCGCTGAAGAAATGTTTTGGTCGAACTTCATGGGCGCCGAAAGGGCGGTAGAAAAGTGTTGATTGGCCGAAGGCCCGGAAGAAAATTTGGCCCAATCTTTTAAAGGGGCGGGGGGGGGAGGGGCAGAAGCAAACACAAACGTCGGGAAAATGCAAGGGGGGCACATGCACCACGCATCGCACCGTTTTGACCGGCCCGGCTACGGGTGTTCGGTGTATTTCCGGGGTGGCAGGGACGCGGTGGCCTCAGGGATGCAACAAGGGAGGCCTCCACTCTACCTCCTCACCCATGCAATGGTGGCTGTAGTTGCCCACACCCCCTGCCAGGGGAGGTGACGTGTGTTGATGATGAGAGGAGAAGGACGCACACTTTGGCACGCCCGTCCCATCAAAGAGGCATGTGCCTCATGGGGTGCCCAGTCCCGCAAGGTACCGTTTCGTCAGTCGCACGTTTCGGATCACTACCATATGGAGTACCGCGGAGCGGGGCAAGGCGTCGGGGCTCAAGGCCGCTGCCACCCCCTTCAGACCGTCGAAGCTGCGGAGTGCTGCCGCGCCTTTTGTTCCCAAGACCTGTCAGCAACGGCCACACCCACGCCTCAACCGGTGTACCCGTCAGCAGCAGCGGCCACACTCTCTCCTCAACCGCTGTACCCGTCAGCAGCAACGGCCACACTCTCTCCTCAACCGCTGTACCCGTCAGCAGCAACGGCCACACTCTCTCCTCAACCGCTGTACCCGTCAGCAGCAACGGCCCCGCCCGTTTCGCTCCACTACCGTATGAAGTGCCCACTTCCACAAGGCAGGGGTATCAATTTATATGTCTACTCCTCCTCGACTCGGATGCATCCGAGTCAGTACGCCGCCTTGTACCCTCTGGTTGGCCCACGGGGGGGGCGTAGCAACAGGCCATACGCCGACTCCCTCCTACTTTCCATCCAATTTCAGGGCGGGGGGGGGGGGGGCTGCAGATTGACCCCACTGGGGTTTGAACCCAGGACCTTCCAATTGCAGAGGCACTGCTTTACCCACTAGGGTATGGCCCAACTCTGACATACCTCTGCACAGGGGTGGTATTCATATTTGGTCCAATTTGGTTTTCATCCACTATTGGGTTCTCCTCAAAAAACTGAGCATTTTGAGTATAGACACATGGGGTAGAAACCCATTTTTTCACCCTCTACTAAGTCAAGCAAAATTTCCTTAGGGCGCCTTCGGCGCCCATGGCGTGGCACTTTCCAGCCAAAAGCTAGCAGGGAGGGGGGGGGGGTCGGCGTAAAGGGTCCGGTCCCGGCGCCCCCCCCCCCCCGGGGGGGTTGGCCGCAGATGTGGCCGGGGTAGTGTTTGGGTACCAACCAGCGATTGACGGCCCACAAAAATGTGCCAACCCCCAACCCCTCGCCCGATGCGCACATCCGGGGAAAACGTTTGTGCCTCTGACTGTGGGTGGCTGTTTTCCGAAAGAGGGGGTTTGAGGCATCCGGGGCTATTGTCCACCATCGCGACAGCCATCGCAGCCTGGCCTGGCGCCCTATCCCGCAGCCACGGCAAACAGTAACCGCTGAGTAACCCCCTGAGTGGCCTCTCAGCAAGCCCTGAGTAACCGCTGAGTAACCGCTGAGTAACGCCTTTTGTATGTTACCCATGTCAAGTACTGTGGGGGACCCAAGCCCAGAACACTGTTCGAACTGTTGCTGTAGTGCCGGGAGGACAGGCACACGGTACATGGGACGAGGGGGCAGTGGTCACAAACACACAGCGCGGCCGCCGCACGGGGGAGGGGGGGGGGGGGGGTAGGCGTCCGGCTGTTTGGCAGGCCGCATGCCCTCCGTCCTAAATCCACCGCCCCCGCGACCGCAGCGGTGGGGGGGTACACGTCCAAAAACAAAAATGCAACCCCCAAAAGCGAGCACCGCACACACCGCGCACAAGGTGTGCCCCCCATTTGGGGGCTGGGGGTGTCCGCCACACTACCGTGCGAATCCTAATTATTTGCGGAATCCTAAGTTTTGCGTTGGGTGTTTTGAATTTTATTTAACCAAAATTTGGCGGCAACACTTAAAACAGGGGAAAAAAAATTTTTTTTGTGATTTTTTTCTGCGGAACCCATTTTTGCGGAGCATATTGAGACAAAAGTTTTTTTTATCTTTGCGTTTTTTTTTGCGGAACCCATTTTTGCACTACGCAATGGCCTGATCACCAAGCGTTCCCTGTCAGCGGTGCGCAGCAATGAAAAGTGGGGGGGGAGGGCAGAGGCAGACCACACGCAGAGCGCATACCACCGAATCCTCCAGCCACGAGGCGAACATCGCCTCCTGCCGGCCGAGGTGCGCCAGCTGCCGGCCTCCGGAGGACGTGGGGCTGGTGGGGGAGTCCGTCCCGGGCGAGGCCAGGAACGTGGGGTCGCCGTCCGGCGCCGGGTCCCCGTTCTTGGCCTCGAAGCCCCAGGCCTTCACCGTCTTCTTGGCCAGCGTGCGCGCGCGCTCCTCGGAGGCCTCCTGCCGCGCGGACGCGTTCAGGGACATGCGCGACTCGTCGAACGCGTGGACGAAGATGGAGATCTGCGGGTGCGGGAGGGGCAGCAGGTGCAGAAGGGCCGGGGAAGGGGTGGGCGGGCTTTCAACTTGCGTGAACGGGGGTTGGGGTGGGGGGGGGGGGCGATACAGCTCTCTCTCTCTGGCTAGACTCCCTCAACCCCCAAAAAGGGCTAAACTGAAGGGCCTCCAAAATCCTACCGAGACTGACCCCCCAGGCCCAGAGGTGACCCGGACCCAAAATTCAGCAACAAAATGAAAATGGGACTTTTGGAATCATCGCGTCGGGGGGGTTCAGAAAAGGTAGCGTTTTCCATGCTCAGAAAACTTTTCTGCGCCTTCAGCGCCAGAGTTCATAATCACTGATTAATGGTTTTGTCAACTGAGCCCATTTCCCAACCCCCCGAAGTTTTCAGGGGCTCCATCGACACCCCCCCCCCCCCCCGGAATTGTGCCAGGACCATAAATGACCCCCCTGTGTGACATTCCGTCGGGTTGTTGCTCCTTTACGGGGCCCTGGACAGTCACCCGTTCTTCCTTTCGCATGTTGCGTCGGGTCGCTGCTTTCTGTCGGCCGCTGCGGCCGGTGCTCTTGCTGGTGTCATTTCCGTGTTTGCGGAGCCCAGTAGTTGGTGTGTTGGGGCTGTGCTGAATGTGGCATGGTGTGCCGTTTGCGCGTCACCGGCGCCCAATAATTGGCGTATTGGGGGTTGTGCTGGTTGTTGCAGGGGTCGTTTGGCTGTTTTTGCTGTCCATGCGCCTCTGGCCACAGGCCGTCCATAGCCTGCTTCGCTGTGTTTCTGTGTGCGTGAGGCCCAGGTGCCCTGTTCCTCCACGCGCTGTCCCGGCTGTCCACCATACCCGCCCCAGGGGGTCACTACGCCATGGCCTGGGTTTGGGCGCACCCTCACCCTTGGTACGCGTTTGAAACCCAATGTTGTTCCCGACTGGAATATTCCCAATGGGAACAATTCCCGCCGGAACAATCTCGTTGGGAACACCACTGGAACAAGTGTCGCAGGCCAGATAACCAGATCCATCACCATGAGTTTCCAAGTTCGTAAATGATGTTTTTGTCTCTTTCTTGCATGTATAACGCGTCCAAGGCTTGTCTTTCCCATCGGGGCCATGTTGACATCTTGTGAGCCGTTGGTGCCACCTTCCACTAGGTGAACACATTTCGAACTTTTCGTATCCATTTGCAAGCTTGCTGTTTCTTGTAGTTCAGACGCAGCGTTGTATGACTTTTCAACGTTGGCGTCCCCATTCTCCCGTCTGATTTGTGCATTGTGGCCATGCCTAGGGTCCCATTTTGGTATTTGTTCCTTGCCTGAATGCTCGGTGGGTCTACGGGCATCTTCCCCTAGAGGTATGCATTGCCAAATTTCGCTTCGTAGTTCATTGTTGTAGCTTCATCATGCCTAGATCGCAAACCCGTGTTTCGCAATTAACCACCCACCTCGTCCATTTGGCTAGTGCTGTTAGCCTCCGGGACGGGGATCTTGTTGGGGAGCTTATAGCGGAATGGGCCATCTCCTCTCCACACGCCCGCCGCCAATTTGGGGTTTGGGCTTGGGTTTGGGCTTGGGGCTGGGTGTGGGTTTGGGCTTGGGTGTGGGTTTGGGCTTGGGTTTGGGCTAGGGGTTGGGTGTGGGTTCGGGTGCGGGTTTTGGTTTGGGCCTAGGTTTGGGTTTGGGTTTGGGTGTATGCTTTGGCGCGCTTTGCGCGCAGTGGAAATCAGTGCGTTGGGTTTGTGTGTCCCTGCCTGCCGTGCTCCCCCCGCTCCCCCCTGTGTCCCTTTTGCTCTTTGCTCTTTAGCAATTTGATGATTTGTTGTTGAGGGGAAGGGGAAAACCCAAGAACCCCCAGTGATTATTTGTGCCCCATGCCCATAAAGGGGCCCGGAATCTTTGTTGTCCAGGGGAAGGGGAAAACCCAAGAACCCCCAGTGATTGTTCGTGCCCCATGCCCATAAAGGGGCTAGGAATCTTTGTTGTCCAGGGGAAGGGAAAACCCAAGAACCCCCAGTGATTATTTGTGCCCCATGCCCATAAAGGGGCTAGGAATCTTTGTTGTCCAGGGGAAGGGGAAAACCCAAGAACCCCCAGTGATTATTTGTGCCCCATGCCCATAAAGGGGCTAGGATTCTTTGTTGTCCAGGGGAAGGGGAAAACCCAAGAACCCCCAGTGATTGTTCGTGCCCCATGCCCATAAAGGGGCTAGGATTCTTTGTAGTGGATGCCCCCCCCCCCCACGGGGCCGTAGTGCACGCAGTGCGCCCTGTGCGCGCGCGGAACTGTGCCTATTTTCCACTGTTCCGGCGACGTTCCAACAACCTGTTCCGGCGACGTTCTGGCGACGTTCCACCGGCCACTGGAACGTCGCCAGAACGTCGCCGGAACAGGTTGTTGGAACGTCGCCGGAACAAGGTGTCTGGGTAGGGTTGGCCTCTCTCCGGCATCCTTGTCTGCAGGACGGGATGACCGAGACCGAGGCCCTGGGGGCAGCACTGGCTGCACCACCCCCGCCAGCCCCACTGGGGGCACAGGGGGCCACGCGCCCCGAGCCACGCAGCAGCTCTGCGCTGGCTTCGCCAGCCCCTCCCCCACCTCAGGGCGCTCCCAAACATCCTCCGTGGGCAACCCCCGCTCACCGGCCATCGGAGCCGCCACGGCCTGCTCCACAAGGGGCCGCGCCAGTCGCGCCTCTCCAAGCGCATCGCCCCCAGTTGCCCGAGCCCTCGACTGGGAGCTCAATGAGTAACGGGGGGGGGGGGGGGGTTCGGGAGCACGCCGTGGTTCTGGGGGAGCTGCAAGAGGCGAGGGGCAATGTTGAAAGCCTCCGCCGCCGGGTGAAAAAATGGTCTGCGAAATTGCCGGAGTGCCGGCGGCGTGGGGACATCACCGGGGGGGGGCACGCGGGCGAGAGGGTTCTCGAGGGGAACCGGCGGGTAAGGGAGGCGCAGAAGGCGGTGGAGGTGCTTGAAAGGGAGTTGCAGGGCATGGGTGGGGAGGTGCAGGTGAAACAGGAAGGGGGTGTCAACGACGATGACATTGTGGAGCTGGGTGAGGTGGTGGTGGATGAGAAGGATGAAGAGCGGAGGGCTAACCCGGGGGTTAAGAGAGAGGAAGAAGAGGGGGGGGGGGGAGGGGGATGGGGATGCGGAGGGGGATGGGGAGGGGGAGGGGGAGGGGGATGACGCCGGCGGCGTCTTGCACATTACGGATTGGATGCGCAACCGACTTGGCTCATCCCTGGCAGCAAAAGCTGCCAATTTTCCCTGGACAAGGGAGATGGTAGGCCCCAACCCCCCCCCCCCCCCCCCGGACGCCTGTGTCCTATGAGCCCCCCACCCCACCATTTACACGCTCCGTTGGCTGCTGCAGCGCTTCCTGCACAAGCAACCGCACTGCAAGGAGCAGCGTGATTGCCGCTGGCGCCGGGAGGAGGGGTCCGCGCCAGGGGGGGTCCCGGTGTCCTGGGTGACCGGGCCGGGGACAGGGCGCACGGCACCCCTCCCCAACGACTGGCTCCCCAGCAAGGCGCAGGGGGGCAAATTTCTAACCGCGGGCTCTGTCAGTGCGGGGAGTTGCCATTGGCACCTCATTTTTGAGCGTTGGGCCGACCACGGCCTTGGCGAGGTGAGGGCGACTCCCCGCAAGGACACCGTCCTCTTTTGGGCCAATTGGACCCGAATCCTCCGCGGCGGCATCTATGTGGTCGAGCACGAAGGCAAATACCATGGCTTCGTCGTTGGCCAAACGCTGTCGCGGCCTGGCGCCCTACGCGTCAAGTGCGAGGACGACGCGCAGCGGCACCAACAATCTGCCGTTCGGGCAGTGCTAGCGGAACGTGAGCGCACGCCGACCTCGCAATTGCGGCAAGCGTTGGCGGCGATCAAGGAGAACGTGGACACGCGCGTGCGGGTATGCCCCCCCGCAAGCATGTCCACATGGCCAATAGGGCCCAAAAATGCACATGGCTGGCGTGCCGGTGCATTGTTCCGGCGACGTTCCAAACACTTTGTTCTGGCGACGTTCCAATCTGTCACCAAAAAACTTTTGAAAAGTTTTTTGAACGTCGCCGGAACAGCTTATTGGAACGTCGCTGGAACACTCATCCTGGCTATCCTCCATGTAGGTGGAGGACATCCAGGTCAACCCTTCGGACCCGCGCGCCGTTCGGGTGATCCTTCGTTGGCCAGGAAGCGATCCCCGGCCCATCTATTTGGGTACGTTGCTTCAGCAGTTGCACTTGCAGCCCGTCGCCGTGCTCGAGTTCCTCACGGCCATGATGGACTACGTGGCAGCCCGCGGCAGCGTTCTCGCGACGCGCATCGAGGGGTGGGGCAGCATTGGCGACATGTCCCCAGCGCCGCCGCACTGCCAACAAGTGGCCGCAGAGGCCCCCGCCCCGCCCGCGTGTGCACCGCCCGTGCAACCCCAACCCCCGAACCCCCACCCAGCCCCCCAAACAGCACCCAAACCCAATTCCAAACCCCAACGCCCCCCCAAGCGGGAACCCAAGAGCGCCCCCAAACCAGCCCCCCAAAAAAGGAAGAGGCTCCCGGGGGAGTCCTCCAGCGAGGAGTCGTCCAGCGACTCCTCAACGGACTCCTCCTCGGGGTCCACCACCGACTCCTCGGCGTTCGAGGAGCCCCAGCCCCGCCCCCCGGCCAAGGAGCCCACCAAACCCCCTCGCAAGGCTCCCAAGAGAGCCGCGCCCCCCCAACCCAAGGCCCAGCCCCCCCAACCCCAACCCAAGGCCAAGCCAAAGGCAAGAGGGGGGGGGGGGGGTGCAAATACAAAGCGGGGGAGCAAGTGTATGTAGTTTTTCGGGACAATGGGCAGTGGGGGATCGAGCAGGGCAAAGAGGCCCTTGCCGCGGGTGGCCCCCCCGGGGTTGGGGAGACGTGGATCGCCTTCCCCAAAGACCCCGAACTCTTCGCCATCCCGAGAGCGTCGGTTTGGAAAACCAAGACGCAGGCGAAGAAGTTCCTCGCCAAGATGATGGCGGCCGAGGAGGAGGACAAGGAGGACGACGCGGACGCGGACGAGGAGGGGGACGAGAGCAACGACGGGGACGGGGACGGGGGAGACGAAGGGGATGGACCGGGGGCAGGTTTGGGTGCTACCGGGGCTAACCGGGATGGGGGCGTCGGGGAAGAGGTCGAAGGGGTGGAGGGGGAAAGGATGGAGGTCGAAGGGGTGGAGGGTGAAGGGGTGGTGGGAGAAGGGGTGGAGGGTGAAGGGGTGGAGGGTGAAGGGGTGGTGGGTGAAGGGGTGGAGGGTGAAGGGGTGGTGGGTGAAGGGGTGGTGGTCGGTGAGGGGGATGGGGGGGA
The DNA here is from genome assembly GCA_964036045.1 of Eutreptiella sp. 'Long Island Sound 2002'. Lineage (NCBI taxonomy): Eukaryota > Euglenozoa > Euglenophyceae > Eutreptiales > Eutreptiaceae > Eutreptiella > Eutreptiella sp. 'Long Island Sound 2002'. Next base: position 11,194,043 of record OZ038381.1, read on the forward strand.
TAGTGGGGCGGGTGACAAGAGTTCGGGGGCGCCCGCCGGGCCCCCGACCACACAGGACTTTTAGGTGAGAACAAGAGACTAACCCGATGGGCCCCCGGGGGCACCCTACACAACAATGTATGTTACCATTTTACCCTTCTTTGTGCTTTGCTCTTGTTGTAGAGTGCTTGTTCCGGCGACGTTCCAATAACTTGTTCCAGCGGTGTTCCAATGGTGTTCTAACAAAAACTGTTTTTGAGAACAAGTTTTTTTCACCTGGCAACGCGCCGGGCAACAAATATGAGCATACCAGCGGGGACCCCCAAGGCTAGCAAACAACATATTTTGCCACCATGTACGGGTAGGCTTGGTTGGGGGGTAAATAAATTTTGAACTTTTTTTGTTCCGGCCAGATAGCCTAGAACATTGGAACAATTTGGCCGGAACAACATTGGGTTTCAAACGCGCACCAAGGGCAGGGGCGCTGCGGGCTTCACCATCCCTCAACGCCCCCCCCCCCCCCCCCGAGCTGCGGTGAGTGTGACGTCCTCTGGCAAGCCTCGCCCGTCTCAAGACCTGCAGACCCGGTCCTGTGTTGTAGTGGCTCGGCCCTGACCTCGTGCCTCATGTCTCGGGTTGTGCACCACTGCCCATGTGTCCCTGGCACCGTGGGACGTTGTGGGACCTGCAGTGGCTGCCACTGCGTGCGGGTGAGTACTTGGGTTCCTCAATTTACACCGAATTTACAGAAATTTACAGAAATTTACGCCACTTTTTGAGAAATTTACAAAAATTTACGTAATTTACAGCGTAAATTGGATTTGGCCCCCGGCAACCCCCCCATTATTCCCCGGGCTGGCTCCGAGCGCAGGCACTCCACCGACTGCTTTGCGTAGGCCCCCCAGTGCCCCCGGTCAGGGCCATGAATTAACATGGTCGTGTGTGTGAGGGCCTGCGTGCAGGGGCATGGGCATTGTGAGTGGACACTGCACTGCGCCGGTCTGGGACTGGGCCTGTGGTGGTCTGTGTGGCTGCAAGTCGGGCGCGGGGGCAGCCTGCGGTATGGGCCACCGCCGGACGGGGTCTGTGGGGCTACGTGCCCATCGGGTGTTGGGCATTCTCCCAGGCCATCCCATCTCCCCCCCCCTTTGCGCAGGGTACCAGTCCCACCACCAAATTCATTCGATCCACATGCCCTTTGCACCTGCGCCATGCCTTGAGCGCAGAGGCAGGGGTGCATTGGAAAGCCCCCCCCCCCCTCCCCCCCCCTCCAGGGCCCTGGCCTACGGCCCAGCCGCTCTCTCCCTGACCGCAACTGCCGGTCCCAACGGCATGTGTAACCGACAGACACTCTATTGACTGCTTTGTGTAGGGCCCCAAGTGCCCCCGGTCAGGGCCATGAATGGACATGGGTATGTGTGTGTGTGGGCATGTGCAGGGGAGGGGAAACAATATTAGAGAGGGAGACCCGCATGGGTCAAGGGCCTCCAGGGGCACCTGTGGTGCCATCAAAAGCAGGCCAGCATCCAGTGCTGATGACCTGTCTGCACGCCCGTCCGGCGCCTGTCTGGATCACAGCTGGTGGCCTCGCCTGGGTCAGAGCCTCTGTGTGCAGGGGCATGGGCATTGTGTGTGGACGCTTCACTGGGCCGGTCTGGTACTCGGGCTGTGGTGGTCTGTGTGGCTCCGAGTCCGGCGCGGGGGCAGCTTGCGGTATGGGCCACCGCTAGACGGGGTCCGATGGGCGTCGTGCCTGTCACGTGTTGGGCATTCTCCCGTCCCAGCGCCCCCCCCCCCCCGTGCGGTGACACGTGGGTGTGTCAAGTGGTGATTGCGCTCTGGGAAATTACGCAAGCAACAGCATGCGCAGCCAAAAAGAGATCAAGGCTGATCACGAACCGGAGTGTCCGGTCCTAGGCGCCTTTCGCCAATGTTTGTGGAGAACAGCGACACTTGCGGACCTGCAGTATATGCACAGTGGATACCCGCTCAGACTGGGCCAGCCATGCCATGAACACACAGGAGAAGTGTCACTCACGTGAAGCTATTCCGACATTGGCGTCTCTTTTAAGAACGTAACCAGCACAACATCACAGGCCTGACCCCCTCCCCCCCCTCCCCCTTGGTGTGGGGGGCTACTCCGCCCAAATGGACCGGTCAGCACACCAATCGGTGTGATTTTCTCTCGTGTGGTATATGCCAAGAGGCGTAATGCTGTCCGTTCCACACAGCATACTTTTAAGCCACTGGCGCAGACAAGACTGGACATGAGTTTGTGAACACGGCATGTGGTGTGCAATACATGTGATCCACTGTTTACTCAGAGAAATGTCATGTGGCGTGTGACTCAGTAAGCGATGCAAGGCATGCTGGCAAGCCCGGACAGCTACCCCCTTGGGGTGCTCACACAGCAGGCTGACTTGCAGCCATGCTGAAGCAGACAAAAGGTAATCACCCCAAGACGACAAGAACCCAAGACGACAAGAACCGGCGGTAGTTCACTAACACACCTGTAAACAGGTTGGCCAGGCTGGTCTCATTAACAGCCCATGCTGACTGCAAAGGGGCACCGTGTTTCAGATTCCAACTCGAATTAAGCGCAAAGGGGTGCACGTACACAGTACCACCGGTCTCATGCCGGCTGACAGCAATTCCTAGCGCATATAAATCACTGCCCATGCACTGACGCAAGCAGTCCTGGTTCAAGTCAGTAATGCAAGGACACAGCACACGCACAGACCATGCAGTCACCAATAACCTACAGACATCCGCCATGGCCCACGTCACCCCAATCCCTATAGCAGCGACCAATATGTTATCTCTGAACTGTGCTAAAGACACAATGCGCCCATTCGGGTTCTTCCAGATGGGGAATCCCCTGGCAGTGAAAGATAACTCACCCAGCTGGTAAAAACGTTGCTTATTTAAATGGAATTTCCAAATGCTGTGTAGGTCCGCTGCTTGAGCGCTAAACGGGCCTCCCATGGGTAAAGCAAAGGCACGGGACCAACACTGTCCGACAACGACGCAAAATCTGTCTTCCTGCAAGCAAAACCGGATCAAGCTGGTCATTTCATCATGGCTGATCACATCGAAATTATATGCATTCGCTTTTCCGCACCTATCCAAGCATTTGTCATACTTATGTATAGACCAAAACATCTGGGTGGCCCGCCACTGACGTTCATGTCGTAGCCACTCGGTAGCATCATCCAGATGCTTCAGTACATCTCTGGGTAGGATGCGGTAAACTGATCTGTGCAGTCGGCTTCACCGATCACAGTGCAGCCCCAACTGTTCAAGTCATCAAGCCACCCCGCCACATCTTGAATGGACAAGTGCAAGAAGCAGCTAGTAACCTCTTTGCTAAGGAATCGCAGAAAACATGTGAATGCTCGCGCCGCAATGCGCAATCACCAACGAGGTATGACTGGGGCACAATTAGCACAGATAGGACGCCATGTGATCACAGGCCCCCCCGCCCCTTGGGAACTCGGGTTTTCAAACCATGGCGGACCCCCCCCCCCCCCCCCACTCAAGTCACCCGCCGTCGGCCAAACGAATCCCGCCGACGACACCCTCCGGGCCGTTCTGAATGAAAAAAAAAGGCAACAGAAATACCTCGTTCCGAACAGACAGTCCTGCCCCCTATGTGTGTGTTGGGGGCGGGAGGGGGGGGGGGGTTACATCCACAGATGCATTAGAGGGGAAGGGACCTCAGAGGCGGCCCAAAAAGCGGTTAGGCAGGCGGTCGGAGGAGGTTGCCGAAGCGGTTGGGGGCGGTTACTGTCGGTTACAAACGACATTGAGGCTGGCACTTGGCGTCGCGGGGACAGTGGCTGGGCATTGGCTGGGTGCCCTGGAGGCGGGGGGGGGGGGGGCTGCCTCCCCTCCTTCCAATGCATCCCTGGTGACGTCCCTGGGCTGCCTGCGCCTGGGTCTCGTGGGAGAGGGCGTACACGGGCATGGGAGTACGGGGGGGAGACCAGGAGGGAGAAGATCACCCAGTTGCCGATGACGTGGATGGCCAGGAAGTAGAGGTAGCTGTACGCCCCCGTGCGCCGCACCGTGTGCATCGCGGGGGGGGCATTGGAGGGGGGGTTCAGGGAGGGGCGATGGGGGGGGGGGGGCGGTCGGGAGGGTCGGTGGGGGGGGGGGGGCGGCATTGGAGGAGGGGTTCAGGGAGGGGCGATGGGGGGGGGGGGGTCGGGAGGGTCGGTTGGAGGGGGGGTCCAGGTGCGGCGACTTGGGGTGGGGGTGGGGGTGGGGGGGGGGGGGCATAGGCTCCCCTTACCTTCCCTTGCCCTCCCTCTAACCATGCCATCACCATAAACCCAACCCTCGTACACAGGCATGGGAGTACGGGGGGGAGACCAGGAGGGAGAAGATCACCCAGTTCCCGATGACGTGGATGGCCAGGAAGTAGAGGTAGCTGTACGCCCCCGTGCGCCGCACCGTGTGCATCGCGATGGCCGTCCAGCCCTCCCCCACCACCACCATGAACACCGTCAGGCACGCCCACAGCGGATTGGCGAAGCTGAACCGCACGGCGCTGCCCGCGGCGTCCACGTCCCGGAACAGCTGGACGCCGAAGAGGGAGAAGGTGAAGAGCAGCAGCAGGAAGATGCAGAGGCACGCCAGCGCCTCGGACATGGCGCCCCTGCGGAGGGGGCGGAGGAAGTGGGGGGGGCGACGGCAGTGGGGATTTGGGGGGGGCGGGGCGAGCGCGGAGGATGGCTTGAAGGCTGAGTAAGTGCGGTGGTCGGTCCTTCTGGGTGTACCCAATGGGTTTGGAGGTGACCCTCTCTGCTTCAAAGGTTGGCGGCGGTTTGCAGTAGGCGGTTGGTGGCGGTTGGCGGCGGTTGGCGGTTGGCAGTTGGTGGTTGGTGGCGGTTGGTCCGGGTGTACGCAATTGGTTTGGAGGTGACCCTCTCTGCTTCAAAGGTAGGCGGCAGTTGGCAGTAGGCGGTTGGTGGCGGTTGGCGGTTGGCAGTTGGTGGTTGGTGGTTGGTGGCGGTTGGTCCGGGTGTACCCAATTGGTTTGGAGGTGACCCTCTCTGCTTCAAAGGTTGGCGGCAGTTGGCAGTAGGCGGTTGGTGGCGGTTGGCGGCGGTTGGCGGTTGGCAGTTGGTGGTTGGTGGCGGTTGGTCCGGGTGTACCCAATTGGTTTGGAGGTGACCCTCTCTGCTTCAAAGGTTGGCGTCAGTTGGCAGTAGGCGGTTAGTGGCGGTTGGCGGCGGTTGGCGGTTGGCAGTTGGTGGTTGGTGGCGGTTGGCAACTCGCAGTTGGCGGTTGGTGGCGGTTAGCAGCGGTTGGCGGTTGGCGGTGGGTGGCCGCTGGCGGTTGGTGGTCCCTGGCGCACGTCCCCAAGGGCTGTCCTTAACAAAACAAAAATCCGGGTTCTTGGGGACAGCGCCGCCCGCAAACTGCAACGCCGTCTCCTGCGGGGCAGGGGGTCGCGAGGTGGGGGGAGGTCGGGGGCGGGCAGGGCTTAGCTTGAAGGGGAGGGGGTGCGATCGGGGGAAATTCCAGAGCGGTTGCAGAGCGGTCACGGGGGATGTGAAGCGGTTGTGGGGCGGTTACTGGCGGTTGGGGGAGGGGGTTACTGGCGGTTGGAAATGCGGTTGAGGCTGATGTTGGGGTATGGGAATGCCTTTGGGGCAGCTTTGGGGCCGGAGTCTTGGGAGGGGGGGTGGGGGAAGGCCCCTCCTCCCTTCAAGCGATTCCTTGGACGATGGGGGGGGGGGGGGGGGCAGGGATTTGACTTGAAGGGGAGGGGGGCTTCAGAGGCAATTCCACAGCAACTGCAGGGCGGTTATATAGCACTGTGAAAGCGGTTTGGGGGAGGCGGTTACTGGCGGTTGGAAATGCGGTTGAGGCTGATGTTGGGGTAAGGGAATGCCTTTGGGGTAGAGTCAGGGCCGGAGTGCTGGGGAGGGGGGAGGGGGTAACCCCCCCCCCCCCCCTTTCAAGCAATTCCCTCGGGGCGGGGCATACCCGAGGGTGCGGAGGACCAACTGGATGCTCCTGAGGCGGCGGATCAGGCGGATCATGGCCGTGTGGCGGCACAGCTTGTAGATGCGCAGGACCCGCAGGAACTGGAACCCCTGGATCGACGCCAGGACGACCTCCGCGAAGCCCACGACGACGAGCACCAGGTCCAGCACGCGGTAGAAGTCGGTGCAGTAATGCCGGCAGCTGTCCTCCGCCACCAGCTTGAGGAGGACCTCGGGGGATGTGCGGAGGGGGAGGGGGGTGGGGGGGGGCAGGGGTTGCCGGTTGGTGGCGGTTGGCATCGGGCAGTGCCGGCGGCTGGCGGTTGGCAGTTGGCGGTTGGTGTTCCTTGTGCGCTGTCCCGAACCAAAAAAAACAAAAGAGCTCTTAGCAAAAGACCTGCTGTGCCTGCCCCCTAGACGACATGTGCTCAACCATGGTTGGTGGCGGTTGGCGGTTGGCGGTTGGCGGCGGTTGGCGGTTGACAGTTGGCAACTGGTGGTTGGTGGCGGTTGGTGGTGGTTGGCGGCGGTTGGTGGTGGTTGGTGGCGGTTGGTGGTGGTTGGTGGCGGTAGGTGGTTGGTGATCGGTGGTTGGTGGCGGTTGGCAGTGGTTGGCAGCTGGCGGCTGGTCGCCGCTGGCGGTTGGCGGCGGTTGGTGGTTGGCGGTTGGTCGCCTCTGGCAGTTGGCGGGGGTTGGCGGTTGGCGGTTGGTGGTCCCTTGGGGCGGTCCTTAAGGACGGTCCTTAGCAAAAAAAAAAAAACTCGTCCCTTAGCGACCGCCCTGGTACCAAAAATGGCCCAACCGGAATTTCCCGGTTGTAAAAGTTTCGTTGTTCCCCACGATGGTCACTTTGGTCTGGTGGGGTTTGCGGAAAGGCGGATCCGGACGGCATTCTGGCACTTTCAGCGTGAAACACCGTGTCTCTTGGTTCATTGCCTGAGTTTTTGGACTGAGTAGGAATCTACGCAGTCCCGAGCATGGGAACACGGTAGTCACTGCGGTCCCCTTGGCCATGCGCGCGGTGCGTGCGCAGCGTACACACTTCCCCAGGGCTCTCGGCCGTACCCGGGTTTGTGGGGGGCCTTCGTGGGTGTGTGGGTGTGTAGGGGTGCGGGTGTGGGCGGTGGCATGGGTGATGGTCACTTTGGTCTGGTGGGGGGGTGGGGGGTTCAGCCCCCCCCCCTCCCCCTTCCTCCTGCGGTGTACGGCCATTTATTCATTTGATTTATATATTTAATTACTTGTTGATTGTTCAATTATTTATTTATTAATAATCTATATATTTAATGAATTGTTATTTAATTATTTACGTATGAATAATTTATATATTTGATTAATTATTACTTAAATATTTATTCATTAATAATTTGTACATTTAATTAATTATTATTAAATTATTTATTTATGAATAATTCATATATTTAATCAATTATCATTTAATTAGTCATTTATTAATAATTTATATATTGAACTATTTATTCATCAATAATTCATATATTCATTCATTTCATTTATATATCCAACACTTGCCAGGGGGTAGCCCCCCTCCCCCGCTCCTCCTACGGCTCCCACAAGCGTTCCAACGCATCCTTCGAGAGGCGTGTGGTGGCGGCCGGACCTCCAGCGCAAAGATCGCGAGGCAGACATTATTGGCCTTGTCCATGAACGACAGGAGCTGCGCCGAGGCCCCGTAGTGGTCGAGGCACAGCACAATGATGTTGGCCACGATCGCGGCGGTGAAGAACGCCTTCGTGGCCCAGTGCCGCATGGCCGCCTTGACGCGCAGGCGCCAGGCGCAGCGCGGGGGGGGCGCGCGCGCCGGGGCGGCGCCGGGCCCGGGCAGGGGCATGATCTGGGGGTGGGCCAGGCCGCGCTTGCGCGCGGCCGCCGCGGAGGCCTTCGTGTTCGTGTTGCAGTCGTACGTGTAGAACGTGAAGTTCAGGTACAAGACGGTGATGAACAGGTTCTTGCAGATCATCCCCGCGATCGTGGCCATGAGGAACCAGCACCACGCCACCTGCAGGGGGAGGGGGGGGGCAGGAATGCATTGGAAGGGGGGGAGGCACCCCCCCCGCCCCCCTCTCAGGGTGCCCAGTCTACGCCCAGCCACTGTGTCCCTGACGGTAAGTGCCGGCTTCAACGGCATTTGTAACCGACAGCAACCGCCTCGGACCTCCTCCTACCGCCGGTCTGCCCGCTTCTGGGGCCTCCCTTCCCCTTCTAACGCATCCCTGGGGAGGGGGGTAGGTGTGTGGGATGGGGAAGGGAGGTGCGGGGCGGGGGCGGCCGGGGGCCGCGCGGCGGTGGGGGTGGGGGCAGGGTTTGGAGCTACCCCCCAGCGCCCCTGTGCCCACCATCACCACAACACAGCTCCGCTGTACGACGACGTCCGGACAGCCCACCCCAACCTACGCATAGAGACGCAAACACGGAGGGAAACGAACATGAACCTCTAAAGATGAGCCTCCGTCGGGAATATGCAAACCTTGTCTGGGACACCCAAAAAAATTGGTTCAACAACGACAACAACAACAACAGCCACACCAACAACAGCAGCGGCAGCAGCAACAAGTTCGATCCGAGATTGGGCTTCAGTACTGCCGCGAGGGACGAGAGTCAAACGGGAGGATACAGGCATGTCGGCTGAGGGACAGAGCCATCCAATACGCCCTTACTGGAATCGGTTCCTTCCGCGGGGATGTGCTTTGTTGCAATCATGTGACTTTGATGGGCGGTAAGCGCTGTCTGTCACATCATTCATGAGATCGCATTTGGATGCCTCTTTTTGTGTCCGTGACGCTCATTTGGGTTGTTACAAGCGATGGGTATGCGAGTTCAGCTGATGAATCCGGTCAAAGGATCTTGTCTCCTTGGTGCTCGTTCTGCTTCAGTGCCCATATACAACCACCCACCACCAGGGGAGCCGCGTCCACGGGGCAGGAAAGGCAGATCCGGACGGCATTCTGGCACTTTCAGCGTGAAACACCGTGTCTCTTGGTTCATTTCCTGAGGTTTTGAGGTTCATTGCCTGAGGAATCTACGCAGTCCCGAGCATGGGAACACGGTAGTCACTGCGGTCTCCTTGGCCATGCGCGCGGCGCGCGCGCGGCGTACACACTTCCCCAGGGCTCTCGGACGTACCCGGGTTTGTGGGGGGGCTTCGTGGGTGTGTGCGTGTGTAGGGGTGCGGGTGTGGGCGGCGGCATATGTGGGGCGGGTCCTAACGGGTCACGGCAATCACCAGAGCTCGTCGTGGACACTTGATAGCGGGCAACCGGGTCCAGAGTGACTTGCCCCCCTTGCGCAAGCCCCAGGAACGTCAGGAAAACGACGGGCACACCGGATCCTGGTGCTTGGACAAGCCGGTGCTTCTGCGCGACGGGCGGCACCAAAAGAACGTATGTCACCAAAAACCCGCCCATACCTCACCCTCAGCACGATTGTCGTGACAGGGCACTCGACCACGATGTGCAGCATTGTTCAGCAAGTTTATGGAGGTCCTCACTACCCATCAGGGGCCTCAGGAGCTGTGGAAGAGAAGCCCTTTCCAACCTTGCGCCCCGGTTTCCCTCTGCAATCGGCACACAATCACGTTCCGCTCAGACCGGAAGAACATTGGTCAGAAAAACGACGGTTGCACTGGGTCCCGGTGCTTAGACAGGGTGGTGCTTGCGCAAGGGGGGGCGGGGATACCTTTGGCACGGCGCGCGCGCGGCGCCCAGCGCCGCCCCCCTGTGTGACATTCCGTCCGGTTGTTGTTTCTTTACGGGGCCCTGGACCGTCACCCATTCTCCCCTTCGCATGTTGCGTCAGATCGCTGCGTTCTGTCGGCCGCTGCGGCCGGTGCTCCTGCTGGTGTCGTTTCCGCGTTTGCGGAGCCCCGTCGTTGGTGTGTTGGGGCTGTGCTGAATGTGCCATGGTGTGCCGTTTGCGTGTCAGCGGCGCCCAATAATTGGCGTATTGAGGATGCCCCCCCCCCTCGAGCCCCACACCTGGGCCCACCCGTACTGCACCTCCAAAATGATGTTCACCCACGAATCCTCCGTCAGCAGCTGCACCGACTTGGCAAACGACTGGAAGATGTTGTCGTACGTGAGCGGGGGGGCCTCGAAGGGGCACGGCGCCGCGCCGGGGCTGCAGCGCGCGGGGGGAAGCGTCGCGGGCTCCAGGCACAGGCTGCCGTTGGGGCACGGCTGCCCCCAGAGGGTCGAGGGGCTGCAGGGCCAGGCCCGGCCCCAGACCCCGGGCACGGGGGCGTAGAGGGACGCGTTGGCGGGGGCGGCGGTGGCGTTCGGGTGGGCGAGGGCGTAGCAGCGCCGGTGCAGCACCCCGTCCCACAGGTTGGTGCCGAGGACGGCCAGCTGCAGCACGTACCCCAGCAGGAGGGTCGTGACGTTGACGGTGTTGGTGACGGTCCTGCGGGCCGAGCAACGAAGGGGAGGGGCAGAGCGGCGGGACGATCCGGGCGCCGGCGGACCGTTATGCGGCCCTTCCGGCTCGCGAGAAGCACCCCCCACCCCCGGTCGAAAAAAGGCAGGGCGCGCGCGCGTCCAAAAAAAAACCGTTGCCTTCATGTTTGGTCGAGGCCACAAATTTTTGGGAGCCGAAAATTCACTTTCCGTTTTGCATTTGCACATTTGGGACGGGGGACGACCCCCATCTTAAGCACAGCCCTGGCGGCAGGTGTGTGGTGCACGGACCCCTTTCCACGAATTACCCTCCCACCTCCCCCGCCCTGCCATACCCCATACAGGGGGTGGGGGAACAAGTTTGCCAGGAGACCAGTTCGACGGGGATAATCACGGAAGGGGAAAACTTTCGCCACCTCCAGGAATCCTGAAGCTTGCTGTTATTTCCTGGCAGGCTCCGGATGGTTCCTCTTATTTCCTGGCAGGCTCCGGATGGTTCCTCTTATTTCCTGGCAGGCTCCGGATGGTTCCTCTTATTTCCTGGCAGGCTCTGGATGGTTCCTCTTATTTCCTGGCAGGCTCCGGATGGTTCCTCTTATTTCCTGGCAGGCTCCGGATGGTTCCTCTTATTTCCTGGCAGGCTCCGGATGGTTCCTCTTATTTCCTGGCAGGCTCCGGATGGTTCCTCTTATTTCCTGGCAGGCTCTGGATGGTTCCTCTTATTTCCTGGCAGGCTCCGGATGGTTCCTCTTATTTCCTGGCAGGCTCCGGATGGTTCCTCTTATTTCCTGGCAGGCTCCGGATGGTTCCTCTTATTTCCTGGCAGGCTCCGGATGGTTCCTCTTATTTCCTGGCAGGCTCCGGATGGTTCCTCTTATTTCCTGGCAGACTCCGGATGGTTCCTCTTATTTCCTGGCAGGCTCCGGATGGTTCCTCTTATTTCCTGGCAGGCTCCGGATGGTTCCTCTTATGTCCTGGTGGGCTCCGGATGGTTCCTCTTATTTCCTGGTGGGCACTTTCAAAATCCTGGGCAACACGGCATCCCAACGCATCCCAGTCACACAACCACCGCATGTTGCAAACAAACACATCCTTGTCCCTTCCCTCCGCCCAGTACACTGCTGCACATCCTGCGTCTGAAATCACAGTGAAGTTGTTGGTCACAGTAAGAACAGAAAGCACCCCCCCAACATCTGCACCAAGACACAAAGCACAAATGGCATACCTTTAGCAGACTACCCCGCCCCTGTATGTGCTATCGGGTAGGCTTTCGGAGGGAAGTAGGGACCCCCCCCCCGTATTTTGGGGTTGGGAAACACGAAAAGACATGTTTTAGAAGCGAATTGGATGGCTATTCGTGGGTATTTGCCCCTATAAAGCGCTCACAATGGCTAAAAATGGGGTATGACATCATTACTACTAAGATCCTAACCAGAGTACTAAAAATAGCTTAAATTGATCAGGCCCTAAAACCCTGAGTGCATGCCGGCTCCCAGCAATACTGACACAGGGGGTCGGTGCAGTTACTCTGAACCGCGGAGTCACCGAGGGCACCTGTGTGTCTGGGACGGCTGAGCCTTGCGACCTATTGCCCGTCTGGGACTCGAACTCGGTACCTTCTTGTCAGGCGTCATGTGCTACCGTGGGGTGGGGTGGGGTGGGGGTAGTTCTGTGGCGAGGAAAATCCGAATCTAAAGATTTAGGCACGACAAAACCCGCGCCAAATGAGCGAGCGAATGGCGCAGGGGTGGCCAAGGTTGCTCATGAGAAACAGCGGTTGCTATTATTTCCTGGGGGACTTTCCTGGTGCATCAACCAGCGCTCTAGTGTGCACCCCATGCCACGGGAAAATCACAAATGAGGAAAGACCACTTCAACCCTTCTGCGACGAAGCTAAGTATCGCTAACCAAATCTGTTGCCATGGTACGAGCGAGCAAAGACCTGGGGGGGGGATTGCGCCCCCCCCCGCCCCAAAACAATTGCAATGAATTGCGGTAAATTGCGGTAAAAATGCGGTAAAAATGCGGTAAATTGCGAACCTCACCCCCCCCCCCCCCGCCCAGCAAAGGCCCAGCCTAACGTACACCCGTGCAAATCCTGAAAAACACCGAACGAATTGCGCAGAAAAAATTTCGCACAGAACTGGCTACACAGAAATTCTACCCTGTGTAACCCCCTGCCCCCCGGTATGACAGCTGAGCCAGGTGACAGTTGGGGGGGGGGGGGGTCTCTGGCGTTTCCTGTTGTATGTGAACTCAGTGACAGGTTGACTGATTGATCCGGTGAGGCCTGCATAGCGATGGTCTTGTACGTACCGCCGCGTCCTCACTGCAGTTCGCTTTTTCAGTGGTCCGTCCACTGGCATCTTTGCGTCCTTGTTGACAGAAAGGTACCTATGGTCTTATAGGCCACTGATGAGCCACATTTCTTTCTGCGCTTTGTGCTGATCGCGTCTTGTGCTCACGCACCATAGCCCAGAGTTCCTTCGGGGAATTCAAGCCATTGGCATATCTTCTCAGCGGAGCGTCCGTTTGGCTGATCAATTACGTCACCCTACTGAGTTCAAGTTCAAGTTCCTTTCCATCCAACCCAACCCAACCACAGACTACCTCAATGGCGCCGAAATTCAGCAAACCACAGATATGTTCCCTCTGCCACCGAGCAGGACACAGGGCTTTCGAGTGCCCAACGAGATCAGACACAAAGGATACTACAGACACACCACGACCTCGCCGACCACCTCCTCACGCCTGTTGGACCTGCGGTGAAATGCACTGGTCAGATGAATGCAAGGAACAACAGGAGCGCAAAGAACGAGGTGCATGCTTAATTTGCGTGGAAACAGACCACTGGATCAAAGCCTGTCCAATGTACGAGTCCGAGGTCGGAAAAGCCGCTCCTGCACCCCCTGCTGACAACCTGTGGTGCCTCCGTTGTTGGACCAGTGACCATGCAACCGTGAAATGTCAGACCAGAGATCCACCAATCCACTTCCCCGACCCTGACGATCTTACGAAGAGAGGGTGCCTGTACTGTGGACTGTTTGGTCACGACATGAACGAATGTCTACGACGTGTACCCAGCGTGCAAAACGAACAGAGTCAGCGCCTCTCAGCCATCGCATCGGACCAGGACGACCAGAGTACTGCAATCAAGCAACTGCAAAGCGATGTTAAAGCTCTACAAGCGTCCCACAAAGTGATCGACGAATGCAAAACAGATTTAGCGGAGCTGCACACTAAAGTCGACACGCTGATGACTTTCCAACAAGCAGCGGAGCCACAGATCGCAACGTCCAGCAAGATATGCGCAAATTTCCAACAATTCCTCAACAATGACTGGGTCCCTCACAAGCGGCAATTTCAGAACTTCTTGGATGAGGAATGGCAGCCAGTGAAGCACCGTTTCGAAGACCTGTTGCAAAAAGACCTCGACGGACCACGAACCAAGGAGAGTAGGCAAGCGGTCAACGTCGACTCCAGCCCGGAACTACCAGGTCCACCTAAGGATGACGTCGCGATGTCTCCAGCGCGTACGACGAGGAAACGCACAGCAGCGGACCGCACAGGGCCTCCAACGACACCAGCAGCCAAACGTAAATCAGACAGTGGGAGTTCTTCACGACGCTGGTGGGTTGACTTGGACCCACTGTCCCTGGATCAAGCTCCGAAAGCCTGGCACAAGGACCTGTTGGAGGCACTGCTCACAGAATGGGGCGATCACAATATGCTGCGCTTGCAGCAGTGGATGACAACACATGGGACAGAGGAGATGAAAACAACGCTGGACAGCCTGTCCACTTCGAATACCACTACAAGGCAACTCCACTCTGGCCTACGGACCCTACTACGAGGCGCCTGCGTCCCACCACTGATATTTCGAGCCACAGCACCCAAGGGGAGAGTCTCTCTGGCATCCTCGTCCTTAAACGACCTTGCGAAGAGCCGTCACTGATTGAAATTTGACAAGATATGGCGGTGGTACACCAGAAGCTTGCCCTGGCGGAGCAGATTTGCAAAGCAACACAGGCCCAGCCCTTCCAGAGTACATACGAATACACGCCGTTGGACATGCCAGCAGAACCAGCGTCATGGCTCCGTACGAGTTTCCACATGGACCCGTTTCAAATAAAATCATTTGCATTCGCGGCACAGCACCTCCACCCCCTCCTTCCCTTGTTGACACACCCACCGACACTGCAGAATATTGCCCGGCAGCACTGCACACAACACACGCCGCTGTACCACAGTGTACGAGCATGCACACAACCTACAGCAGCGTGCCCCCCGACACACACCATCCGATTTGTCTGTACTGTCCTGGAGGCAATTAACATATGGACAGACGTATCTGCTTTGGCCCGCGATCCGTACCACACTCCCCTTGATCCGTGGTGCACCTGGAACGCAACGCTCTCGCCCACATCACACATCCTGTTGTGCTCACCTGAAGCCCTGCAAAAATATGAAAGTTCAGTCACGTCACGTCGCTGAGTCTTCCGGGAACAACCACTTCTACCACCACACAGCGCTCCACTAGCATACGCGGATTTTCAGGGTAAACCATGGTTCCTGTACGCTTCGCCTGCTACTGTGTCCAGCCTGTCACCCCTACAGCGGTTGCGACTGCATTGTTACTTCAGACACCATCAACACAGTTATTCAGCCCTGTGGCAGCCACACCGGCACCGTGAAATGCTTTATAAAACATACACACGCGGCATGCGCCAGGCATTGGACAACAAAGACTTGGGACGCTGGGCTGAACTTCTCCAGGCGCGCGTTGCATACTTGCCGTATGACACACATCCCATCATCCGCATGCTCCGAGCCACGTCACGCACACACGAATGGCACACTTCAGTGACACCTGCAACCATATTGATATACATCGCGGTACACACATACTTACTCACGTGCTACGCGGGAAAAACAACACTGGCCACGACACAGCGGCTGCGCAAGCACGTCACAACCACACAGGCAGGGTGTGAGGAATCCTCCTTTCACGACTTACTGCGTAACACCACAGAATTGCACTGGCAACTGATCCCTGTAGAGCTGGTGGACAACCACGACCTGGCATGCTACCGTGAGCGTCACTGGTGGCACACTACACAGCAATGGGCGATCAATGACACATCCCCCGCCCTGCCGTCCGGCACAGGACCAAGCCCTGCAGCACAACACACTAAACAGCTCCAAGCTACACTACGACAAGCACACGTCGCGCGCATCAACAAAGACTACGCACACGCAGCAATATTGAACAAAGACATCGAACGTATAGCGAACTGATTGAACATACCACTTTGCCGCCCGGTAAAATCACAGTGCCATACATCACACCCGAACAACGATCACACATCCAAACAATCATCAGGAGAATGGTCAGACACACGCAACGATCCTCCTGGGAACGTCAGGCGATTCGGGCACGCATCAGAGTCGTCGCTTCTTCACCACTGAACGTTCGGCGAGCATTTGAACGTTTGGCTAACAAACACGAAAAACAAACAAAGCGTCCGGCATGCCGCTGCACTGCGCACACACTCGATCAGTGGCAACAGTGTGGCACGGTGGTTAACGTTGCGGGGCACTACGCTTTAATGCCTGTACACATTGAGCACCAGGGAGCTCCACTGCGAGCTACAGATCCACTGCCCTGCTCCGGTTCGCGTTCACGACACCAAGCAGTGAACAGCTTGGCCCAGTTGGCACACACACTACACATACAACACACGTACACGCCCACATCAATTGCCGCACTACTGCCACCTGAGAATTGGAACAGGGAACCACTGCTGCGTCACAGAGTCCAGAACCTAGCGCGCAGCCTGAGCAGCATGGCCTGCGTGAGAGTCGCGGACAAGGGCAGTACGATGCTTTTTGCATTTTGCCGTCAATGGGTATGGGATGAAACAGCACAGTTTCGGTTGTCTGAAAAGTACGACCCACGACCACTGTCCGGTAACAACAATATCCAGAGAGCCCTCCATGATATAATCAAAAAGAACAAGTGGCCGGTAAACACAGCACGCTCCCTTCCCCTCCTGTACCTCCTTGGCAAGGCAAAAATCTTAACGAAGGGCTGTATTTTGTGGCGGCCGATAGCTGCCATTGTCGAACCGCAATTGCAACGTTTCTTCTTGCGGTCGGCGGCACGCGCCTTCACCCTTTTGCTCCGCCTACTGACTGAAGAAATATGCGCTTCCTTTTTAGTCCTCAAAATATGAGATCTGCACCCGTGGTTCCATGGTTTGCCAGACTGGGGCTGCGAAGTGATCGGAGAGTGTGACTGCTCTGGGCAGTTCAACAATGTCACACCAGCCTCCGTCATGTCCGATCTAGGTGCATCAGTTAAATGGTTGGCAGCGAGGCGTCGCTGGAACGCCCAGGAACTGGTTTGGTCAATCCACAGGGATAACAAAAAACTGGATCGTGCGGGCAAAGGGACGTCGAGCCGTTTCCACTACATCGCACACAGGGACCTCGAGAATCTGGTATACTTCTCCCTCCTCACAGACACATACACACAAGCATCGGGTCAAATATGGTCACGCACGGGTGCAATACCGATGGGCGGACCATTCAGCGCGCAAAGCGCCGATTTGCGTTCAGTATGGGGCGCCAAGACCAGGGTTGACCTTATGCGTAGACTCGGGAACCTTTCTTTCTTTCCCCGCGGACACCCGCTGTGGTCGACACCACGGGGAAACACCATTTCGTTAGCACGGTTCCGAGATAATGTGGTAGTGGGTGCACGTGGGCCCACAGCCAAAAGCGAAATGCAGCAGGTATGCAATACCCTGTCAGAGGTCTGGACCCTCCCTGTCTTGTGTGACTGCATGACGGTCGACAACAGGAGTTGCAAGGGGACATGCATGAGCATGAGCTTAACCGCCATGGGCATGACCACACACCTCAAAAGAACACACCCACCACTTATTTATGCACAGCCTGCGGGCCTGACATCAGACTGGCACCTGAAATACACCGTAACCATGCAAACACCGACAACACATGCCCATAAGCATATTTCTGGTATCATTGTTAGTGCAGTTTTGAATGTGCATCCCTTCCTTCACACCTGGCTGGGTTGCCTGCTGAGCCTCACATCCTGGTCGCAGCTGGCTATACTATCAGGGTACAACAGAAGTACTGTTTTGCGCGCACTGCACTCGGCGGTGCCACGCGTCATCAGCAGGACACCATGGGACGTTGACAGCACACTCCAATGGTGCTGCCATGCCACGTATATTTTACCGTGCACACGAGATACCCTATTTTTCAGGCTACACAGATGGCTACAGGGCCAGACAGTTTGGTCTGACCAGGCATATGCCTCGTGGCACATGCCACATGCTGGGCCGTGCAGCCAGTTTTGCGCCAACTGGTGCCATGATTTTCCCACCCTCTCTTACCTTACCCCATTGCTGGATCCGTCGACATCAATCCGTTTGGGGCCTCGGCCCCGGGGGGAGGGGTCTCTGGCGTTTCCTGTTGTATGTGAACTCAGTGACAGGTTGAGTGATTGATCCGGTGAGGACTGCATAGCGATGGTCTTGTACTTACCGCCGCGTCCTCACTGCAGTTCGCTTTTTCAGTGGTCCGTCCACTGGCATCTTTGCGTCCTTGTCGACAGAAAGGTACCTATGGTCTTATAGGCCACTGACGAGCCACATTTCTTTCTGCGCTTTGTGCTGATCGCGTCTTGTGCTCACGCACCATAGCCCAGAGTTCCTTCGGGGGGGGGGGGGCGTCGGTTGGAAGGCCGTTGCAGCTGCAGTTGGAGTGGAAAACAATGCGGTCCCAGCGGAACTGACTGTGTGTTTGGGGGGGGGGGGGCTTTCAAGCGCAGGTGTGGGATATGGCAGGGCAGGGGGGGTGGGAAGGTACTCTGGGGCATGGGGGCCGGACCGGGGTCTGGGCGCGACGCGCCTGCCGCTGGGGCTGTCCTTGACAACAAACAGGAAAAAAAAGCTACCGGCCCCCGGCACCTCCGGATCTCCGGAAAGCGCCAGCCGGCCAGCGACTGCGGTCGGCCATCGGCCGACCAGCGTCGGTTGCCCAGCAATTGTCGTCGGTTAGCCGCCGGTCGGCGGCGCCAACCGCCGTCGGTTGGCCAAATCTTGGGAATGCCACCGACACCCTCAGGCAGCTCGCCGCAATAAACCGTACATGTGCCTCGGCGTACATTTTGGCCAAATGTACGCCGAGCCGATATGTACGCCGAGACCATGTATGGTTTACTCCATCGGGCCCCCTCAGACCGTCCCTCATCAAAAAAAGAAGGGAATGTCTCTTCCTAAAGGACAGCCTTGACGGCCACTGTTGTCCTTGCCTGCCTCATCTCGTTTTACTCTGACCCGACTGCCGCCTGAGGGTCGGGCACTAGTCACGTCACGCATGACCTCCACCCTGCGCGGGCGGCGGCCCGGTGCACCGGGCGCACGCGTTTTGGTTCCGTGGGCAAGGCCTCTGTCTCCGTACCGGGGCTGTCACGGTCACCACCCTTGCCGCTTCCAGACGGGGCCGCGGGCGGCCCCCGTTGTGGAGGGGTCCTCGAGATGGTGTAGACCCCCCATAACAGGGGGTGGGTGGTTCGTGCCAGGTCGACTCTGCGTGGAAAACGAATCCTTCAATCGTGCCTATTGGATCCGACGCTAGGGCCACCAGTCTCTGGCGGGTTGGAGGGTCACCAAAGGCAATGGGAGAGTCACCACTGGCCCTTGATCGCTGTTCTATATCATATGCGTGTCCTCAAGGCCCTCGATGGCTGTTCTATATCATATGCGTGTCCTCAAGGCCCTTAGTGGCTGTTCTGGTTAGAGCCGCACGGCAGTGGGAGAGCGAGACCCGACGAGTGTGCCGACGAGGGCGCGCATTGCGGGCACGCGGCCCATGGGCTGCAGGATGCGCAGGGCCCGGAAGCTGGACAGCCCTGAGCCCCGTGCCGACAGCGCCGCCACCCACCCCGCGGCCACGACCCCTGCGTCGAGGATCGTCCAGCCGCTGCGGAAGTAGCCCCGCGGCCGGACCAGGCCCAGGGCCGCGATGCCAAACAGCATCTCCGCCGTGAAGATGCCCAGGAAGACCCAATCCAGCGTCGTCAAGAGGGGGGGCGGGAGCGCCCAGACGGACTGCACCGTGAGGAGGGTCGTGTTGCTGAGGATCACGAGGGTCACGAGGCTCGAGTACCACCAGGACTGGTACACGCGCTGCAGGCGCGGGGTGGCCTCGGCGCACCCCGGCGCCCCATCGCCCTGCGGTAGGAGCGAGGCGGCGCAAGCAGCGAACCCCAGCCCCCACCCCTCAGAGATGGATATAGTGCCCCCCCCCCCCCCCCGAGCCGCCCCCGCCCCCGTGCCCCGGATGACAAAATGACAATGACGAAATTCGGCCGGCCAGTTTCGGCCAATTTTCATCAGCTTTGACCTTTAGAAAAAAGGGGGGATTTTTGGCCCCTCCCACATACATCTTCGCGTTCAGCACATTCCGCTGATCAATTTGATGGGCCTAATAACACTTTTTTGAAAGAGATTTTTTTCGAGATCTTGGCCCATCAGAAAAAAAAAAATTCAGCGGCTTCGGCGCCAAAATTTCACCTTTTGCAATAAGAGGGACAGAGGTGTTTCGTAATTGTCATTTCGTCATCTCGGGAGCCCCCACCCCCCACCCCATCGAAATAATTTGGTCATTGCTATACCCGTCCCGCACCTGCAACCCCCCGATGGGTGCGCGATTGTAGATGAATGGCAGGGTCAAGGGGAGGGGAGTTGCCACAAACGCTGAGTGGGTGTACCAGTTGGTACTTCAGGGTGTTTGCACAGGTTTGCGTGTTCAGCCGTGCATTGTTTGTGACAAGCAGCCCTGTACATGCCCGTTGCTCTGCAAGCAATGGCTTGTCTTTACCGCTTTTGAGGGTGACCCTCCCCAGCAATGGCTTGTCTTTACCGCTTTTGAGGGTGACCCCCCCCCCCACCTGTACCCGCTTCCCCGGTAACCCCCCACCCCAAACACACCTAAACCTTCCCCTTGAGGGTCTCATAAATGGCGGTACAACTCGCCTCGTAAAGTGCACTATCATTGAGAAAGACAAATACGTAAGCTTCATGGGCTTTTGGGGAGCATTCGAGGGAAGCAGAACGGACTGATCACAACAAAAGCCAAATGATTAATGACATGAAATACCAAAAAAGCTGCATGTACAGCACATTGTGCAATGTCCCCAACATTTTGTCCCATGAAGACATCAGCTCTGAAACTCAGATGTATCGACATCCCCCATCCGTCCCATGGCCTCCAGCCCATCATACACAACACACTCCATTGCATTGGGCACACAGGACACAGGATGCTGTGTGCCCATCAAGGGGTCCAAGCAATGGACCCCACTGAATGAGTGTGTTTGGCTGGCCGAAGAGGACACTGCTTTCTCCTGTTGACACTACACAGTATGCCGCCTAGCTGCGGCCACGCCTTCAAATTGAAGACACAATCCAGGAACAGTGATGACGAGAGTATCTACAGGCAACTACGCGGCAGGCATTCCACATGTCCTCGGTCTTCCCTATCGCCCTATACACATTGTGACGTGTCTGGTACCCCATACTGCCAACTGTCCTGTTCTAAGAATCCACAGATACCCTGGGTGTGTGGTGTATGTATATTTGGGTACATCTCTTCTCTGCCACTGCTCACTTGCTGGGAGGTATGCATACCATGACCGTCCCATTGCCGCGGGGAGAGGGCTGGCGGTCACCGACGGCGTCACTTGAATTGGTGGGGTTTGTGGTCCCACTGGGGGTGGTGCTTGGTGCAGTGCCGGAGATGTGGGGACTGGACGGGGTGGCTGGAGCACGAAGGCTCCAAGGGCGAGGCCTCCAGCCGCTACGAGGCCTTTGGTCGCCGTTCGGGTGCGCCATAAGGTTGAACACACCACCGTGTGGGATGGATGGGAGGCAGGCAGCGGGTCATCGCATTGCAGGCGGCTCGGGCTGTGGTGCACCCCCCAAGGGGTCGGCCATGGGATGAACGCCAATCGTGGAGCCTGCATACATGTGTGTGAGTGTGTGTGTGTGTGTGTGTGTGGGTGGGTGGGTGTCAAATGCAATGCCACAGGCAACGAGCAACCGCTCAACAGTGTCAGAAACCCATATTTGAATGTGACAGTCAAGTAGACCCTTGGACATAGTGTTGTCCAAAGCGTCATCGACGTTTCCATGATGGAAACGGCCCATTTTTGGACAGCATCCTTTGACTATCGCCCTGATTTTCACCGAGACTCTGAGCATACAAATGGCATATGTACATGGGCGGCTATGGGATTGTTAAACGCAATGCAAAAGCAACAAGCAAAAGCTCAACAGGTGTCAAATAGACAGTAACCTGACACGAATCCAGAATAGACTTGCGGGGCATGGTTTCCACTTTAACTCTTGGCTACAATCGGCCAAAACTCAGCAGATGGCTGTGTGTGTGTGCACCCTCCACCCCTCCCTAGGTTCTCAGTAATGGCCGCTCCATTAGCCACCCACATCTTCAAAAGTGAATATGAGTACAAGGCCTGCAATCCCCGGCTGTCCAACATGCACTTCAGCGGCATATACCACCATTCCCACCTGTACACTTTGTACCCAAACCCTGTCACTACTCCCTCAATCTTCAAACCCTGATGGCCATGGCATAGCGCAAACATGAGTGCTTTGAGCACAAGGGCTGGCACCATGGACTGTAATGCTAAGCCACAGCTGGGCGACCAATGATCCAGCCATCTGTCCCCAAAAATTGGGTCGAAATGCTGTGCTGTGAACCCTTTCAAAGAAAGCGAGAGGCATGTGGGCGTGCACGGGGTGCGCAGGGTGGGTGGGTATTGCCCCCCGCCACTCCATCCCGCACACAATGACCATCCTATCCCCATCCCCTAAGGTATGATCCCATCTAGTCCTGTTTTTCAGCAATAGCCACTCGCATTCCCATGAGCAGTGTAGCCAAAACCACTAGTGATGGTGCGCAAGTTAGGCACGTGCTGAATCACTATTGGAATTAGTAAGAGCTTGACACACCAATGGCACCATGGATTGAAGAACCATTGGACAGTACCGTTACCATGGGTGGGGCCCCCTCTCCCACAATCCTACGGACTAGGTGTCAACATAGCTTTGGCTCCTAAAGCTGAGAACAAAGTCATACTAGTTTTGCAGCATCAACAGTATTGTGTGATGTACTGTGCTATTGCATTCAACAACAATCAAGAATACCACCGGATGTGAGCTAACTAACACGTAAAATGTTGCACACAGTAGGGGCCGGTGTATGATTGCATCATTTTGCGCTGATAAAACATGTTCCGGTGCTTCCGGAACATGATCCGGCGGTTCCGGAACATGTTCCGGTGCTTCCAGAGCATGTTCCGGCAGTTCCGGAACATGTTCTGGCGCTTCCGGAACGTGCTCCAGTGCTTCCTGAACATGCTCCGGCGGTTCCGGAACATGTTCCGGCGGTTCTGGAACATGTTCCGGTGCTTCCGGACCATGTTCCGGCGCTTCCGGAACATGTTCCAGAACTGTCGGAACATGTTCCGGAAGCACCGGAACATGTTCCGGAACCGCCGGAACAGGTTCCGGAAGCGCGGGAACATGCTCCGGAAGCACCGGAGCATGTTCCGGAAGCGCCCGAACATGTTCCGGAAGCGCGGGAAGATGTTCCGGAAGCGCGGGAACATGTTCCGGAAGCACCTGAACATGTTCCGGAACCGCCGGAACATGTTCCGGAACCGCCGCAACATGTTCCGGAAGCGCGGAGACATGTTCCGGAAGCGCCGAAACATGTTCCGGCGCTTCCGGCACATGTTCCGGAATTGCCGGAACATGTTCCCGAACCGCCAGAACATGTTCCAGAACCGCCGGAACATGTTCCGGAACCGCCGGTGCATGTTCCGCAAGCACTGGAGCATGTTCCGGAAGCGCCGGAGCATGTTCCGGAAGCACTGTAGCATGTTCCGGAAGCGTCAGAACATGTTCCAGAGCTGTCGGAACATGTTCCGGAAGCACCGCAACATGTTCCGGAAGCGCCGGAACATGTTCCGGAAGCACCGGAACATGTTCCGGAAGCGCCGGATCATGTTCCGGAAGCGCGGGAACATGTTCCGGAAGCGCCGGAACATGTTCTGGAAGCACCGGAACATGTTCCGGAACCGCCGGAACATGTTCCGGAAGCACCAGAACATGTTTCGGAAGCGCCGGATCATGTTCCGGAAGCGCCGGAACATTTTGCGGAACCACCGCAACATGTTGCGGAAGCACCGGAACATGTTCTGGAAGCACCGGAACATGTTCCTGAAGCGCGGGGACATGTTCCGGAAGGACCGGAACATGTTCCGGAACCGCCGGAACATGTTCCGGAACCGCCGCAACATGTTCCGGATGCGCGGAGACATGTTCCGGAAGCGCCGGAACATGTTCCGGCGCTTCCGGCACATGTTCCGGAATTGCCGGAACATGTTCCCGAACCGCCAGAACATGTTCCACAACCGCCGGAACATGTTCCGGAACCGCCGGTGCATGTTCCGGAAGCACTGGAGCATGTTCCGGAAGCGCCGGAGCATGTTCCGGAAGCACTGTAGCATGTTCCGGAAGCGTCAGAACATGTTCCAGAGCTGTCGGAACATGTTCCGGAAGCACCGCAACATGTTCCGGAAGCGCCGGATCATGTTCGGGAAGCACCGGAACATGTTCCGGAAGCGCCGGATCATGTTCCGGAAGCGCGGGAACATGTTCCGGAAGCGCCGGAACATGTTCTGGAAGCACCGGAACATGTTCCGGAACCGCCGGAACATGTTCCGGAAGCACCAGAACATGTTTCGGAAGCGCCGGATCATGTTCCGGAAGCGCCGGAACATTTTGCGGAACCACCGCAACATGTTGCGGAAGCACCGGAACATGTTCTGGAAGCACCGGAACATGTTCCGGAAGCGCGGGAACATGTTCCGGAAGCGCCGGAGCATGTTCCGGAAGGACTGGAGCATGTTCCGGAAGCGCCGGAACATTTTCCGGAACTGCCGGAACATGTTCTGGAAGCACCGGAACATGTTCCGGAAGCGCCGGATCATGTTCCGGAAGCACCAGAACATGTTCCGGAAGCATCGGAACATGTTCCAGAAGCGCGGGAACATGTTCCGGAAGCACCGGAACATGTTCCGGCAGATCGGGAACATGTTCCGCAAGCACCGGAACATGTTCCGGAACCGCCGGAAAATGTTCCGGAACTGCCGCAACATGTTCCGGAAGCACCGGAACATGTTCCGGAAGCGCGGAGACATGTTCCGGAAGCGCCGGAACACCTTCCGGAACCGCCGGAACATGTTCCGGAAGCACCGGAGCATGTTCCGGAAGCACCGGAACATGTTCCGGAAGCGCCGGAACATGTTCCCGAACCGCCGAAGCATGTTCCAGAACCGCCGGAACATGTTCCGGAAGCACCGGTGCATATTCCGGAAGCGCTGAGACATGTTCCGGAAGCGCCGGAACACCTTCCGGAACCGCCGGAACATGTTCCGGAAGCACCGGAGCATGTTCCGGAAGCACCGGAATATGTTCCGGAAGCGCGGGAACATGTTCCGGAAGCGCCGGAACATGTTCCGGAAGCGCCGGAACATGTTCCGGAAGCACCGGAACATGTTCCGGAACCGCCGGAACATGTTCCGGAAGCACCGGAACATGTTCGGGAAGCGCCGGAACATGTTCCGGAAGCACCGGAACATGTTCCGGAACCGCCGGAACATGTTCCGGAAGCACCGGAACATGTTCGGGAAGCGCCGGGACATGTTCCAGAACCGCTGGAACATGTTGCGGAACCGCCGGAGCATGTTCCGGAAGGACTGGAGCATGTTCCGGAAGCGCCGGAACATGTTCCGGAACTGCCGGAACATGTTCTGGAAGCACCGGAACATGTTCCGGAAGCGCCGGATCATGTTCCGGAAGCACCAGAACATGTTCCGGAAGCATCGGAACATGTTCCAGAAGCGCGGGAACATGTTCCGGAAGCACCGGAACATGTTCCGGCAGATCGGGAACATGTTCCGCAAGCACCGGAACATGTTCCGGAACCGCCGGAAAATGTTCCGGAACTGCCGCAACATGTTCCGGAAGCACCGGAACATGTTCCGGAAGCGCGGAGACATGTTCCGGAAGCGCCGGAACATGCTCCGGAAGCACCGGAACATGTTCCGGAAGCGCCGGAACATGTTCCGGAAGCACCGGAACATGTTCAGGAATTGCCGGAACATGTTCCCGAACCGCCGGAACATGTTCCAGAACCGCCGGAACATGTTCCGGAAGCACCGGTGCATATTCCGGAAGCGCTGAGACATGTTCCGGAAGCGCCGGAACACCTTCCGGAACCGCCGGAACATGTTCCGGAAGCACCGGAGCATGTTCCGGAAGCACCGGAACATGTTCCGGAAGCGCCGGAACATGTTCCAGGACCGCCGGAACATGTTGCGGAACCGCCGGAGCATGTTCCGGAAGGACTGGAGCATGTTCCGGAAGCGCCGGAACATGTTCCGGAACTGCCCGAACATGTTCTGGAAGCACCAGAACATGTTCCGGAAGCGCCGGATCATGTTCCGGAAGGACCAGAACATGTTCCTGCGCTTCCGGAAAATGTTCCGGAAGCATCGGAACATGTTCTGGAAGCGCGGGAACATGTTCCGGAAGCACCGGAACATGTTCCGGAAGATCGGGAACATGTTCCGGAGGCACCGGAACATGTTCCGGAACCGCCGGAAAATGTTCCGGAACTGCCGCCACATGTTCCGGAAGCACCGGAACATGTTCCGGAAGCGCGAAGACATGATCCGGCGCTTCCGGAACATGTTCATGTGCTTCCGGAACATGTTCTGGCAGTTCCGGAACATGTTCCGGCGCTTCCGGAACATGCTCCAGTGCTTCCGGAACATGGTCCGGCGCTTCCGGAACATGTTCCGGCGGTTCTGGAAAATGTTCCGGCGGTTCGGGAACATGTTCCGGCAATTCCGGAACATGTTCCGGTGCTTCCGGAACATGCTCCGGCGGTGCTTCCGGAACATGCTCCGGTGCTTCCTGAACATGTTCCGGAAGCACCGGAACATGTTCCGGAATCGCCGGAACATGTTCCCGAACCGCCGGAACATTTTCCAGAACCGCCGGAACATGTTCTGGAAGCGCCGGACCATGTTCCGGAAGCACTGGAGCATGTTCCGGAAGCGCCAGAACATGTTCCGGAACTGCCAGAACATGTTCCGGAAGCACCTGAACATGTTCCGGAAGCGCCGGATCATGTTCCGGAAGCACCGGAACATGTTCCGGAAGCGCCGGATCATGTTCGGGAAGCACCGGAACATGTTCCCGAACCGCCGGAAAATGTTCCAGAACCGCCGGAACATGTTCCGGAACTGCCGGAACATGTTCCGGAAGCGCCACAACATGTTCCGGAAGCGCCAGATCATGTTCCGGAAGCGCAGGAAGATGTTCCGGAAGCACGGAACATGTTCCGGAAGCGCCGGATCATGTTTAGGAAGCACCAGAACATGTTCCGGAAGCGCCGGAACACGTTCCGGAGGCACCGGAACATGTTCCGCAACCGCCGGAACATGTTTCCAAACCGCCGGAACATGTTCCGGAAGCACCGGAACATGTTCGGGAAGAACTGGAACATGTTCCGGAAGCGCCGGAACATGCTCCGGAAGCGCCAGAACATGTTCCGGAACAGCCGGTGCATGTTCCGGAAGCACTGGAGCATGTTGCGGAAGATCCGGAGCATGTTCCGGAAGCACTAGAGCATGTTCCGGAAGCGCCGTCACATGTTCCGGAACTGCCGGAACATGTTCCGGAAGCACCGGAACATGTTCCGGAAGCGCGGGAACATGTTCTGGGAGCGCCGGAACATGTTCCGGAAGCACCGGAACATGTTCCGGAACCGCCGGAACATGTTCCGGAACCGCCGGAACATGGTCCGAAAGCACCACAACATGTTCCGGAAGAACCGGAACATGTTCCGGAAGAACTGGAACATGTTCCGGAAGCGCCGGGACATGTTCTGGAAGCGCCGGAACATGTTCCGGAAGCACCGGAACATGTTCCGGAAGCGCCGGAACATTTTCCGAAGCGCGCCGGAACATGTTCCGGAACCGCCGGAACATGTTCCGGAAGCGCCGGAACATGTTCCGGAAGAACCGGAACATGTTCCGGAAGCACCGTAACATGTTCCGGCGCGCTTCGGAACATGTTCCGGAATCGCGGGAACATGTTCCGGAAGCGCCGGAACATGTTCCGCAAGAGCCGGAACATGTTCCGGAAGCGCGGGAACATGTTCCGGAAGCGCCGTAACATGTTCCCGAAGCGCCGGAACATGTTCCTGAAGCGCCGGAACATGTTCCGGAAGCGCCGGAACATGTTCCGGAACCGCCGGAACATGTTCGGGAAGCACCGGAACATGTTCCGGAAGCACCGGAACATGTTCCGGAACCGCCGGAACATGTTCCGGAAGCACCGGAACATGTTCCGGAAGCACAGGAACATGTTCCGGAACCGCCGGAACATGCTCCGGAACCGCCGGAACATGCTCCGGAACCGCCGGAGCATGTTCCGGAACACTGGAGCATGTTCCGGAAGCGCCGAAAAATGTTCCGGTACTGCCGGAACATGTTCCGGAAGCGCCGGAACATGTTCTGGAACCGCCGGAACACGTTGCGGTGCTTCCGGAACATGTGCCGGCGCTTTGGAAACATGTTCCGGCGCTTCCGGAACATGTTCCGGCGCTTCTGGAACATGTTCCGGCACTTCGGGAACATGTTCCGGTTCTACCGGATCATGTTCCGGCGATTCCGGAAGCGCGGGAACATGTGCCGGAAGCGCGGGAACATGTTCCGGAAGCGCGGGAACATGTGCCGGAAGCGCGGGAACATGTTCCGGAAGCGCGGGAACATGTTCCGGAACCGCCGGACCATGTTCCGGAAGCGCCGGAACATGTTCCGGAAACGCCGGAACATGTTCCGGAAGCACCAGAACATGTTCGGGAAGAACTGGAACATGTTCCGGAAGCGCCGGAACATGCTCCGGAAGCGCCAGAACATGTTCCGGAACAGCCGGTGCATGTTCCGGAAGCACCGGAGCATGTGCCGGAAGCTCCGGAGCATGTTCCGGAAGCACTGGAGCATGTTCCGGAAGCGCCGTCACATGTTCCGGAACTGCCGGAACATGTTCCGGAAGCACCGGAACATGTTCCGGAAGCGCGGGAATATGTTCTGGGAACGCCGGAACATGTTCCGGAAGCACCGGAACATGTTCCGGAACCGCCGGAACATGTTCCGGAACCGCCGGAACATGGTCCGAAAGCACCGGAACATGTTCCGGAAGAACCGGAACATGTTCCGGAAGAACTGGAACATGTTCCGGAAGTGCCGGAACATGTTCCGGAAGCGCCGGAACATGTTCTGGAAGAGCCGGAACATGTTCCGGAAGCACCGGAACATGTTCCGGAAGCGCCGGAACATTTTCCGAAGCGCGCCGGAACATGTTCCGGAACCGCCGGAACATGTTCCGCAAGCGCCGGAACATGTTTGGAAGCGCCAGAACATGTTCCCGAAGAACCGGAACATGTTCCGGAAGCACCGGAACATGTTCCAGAATCGCGGGAACATGTTCCGGAAGCGCCGGAACATGTTCCGGAAGAGCTGGAACATGTTCCGGAAGCGCGGGAACATGTTCCGGAAGCGCCGTAACATGTTCCTGAAGCGCCGGAACATGTTCCTGAAGCGCCGGAACATGTTCCGGAAGCGCCGGAACATGTTCCGGAACCGCCGGAACATGTTCCAGGGCACCGGAACATGCTCCGGAACCGCCGGAACATGCTCCGGAACCGCCGGAGCTATTCCGGAAGCACTGGAGCATGTTCCTGAAGCGCCGGAACATGTTCCGGAAGCGCCGGAACATGTTCCGGAAGCGCTGGAACATGTTCCGGAACCGCCGGAACACGTTGCGGTGCTTCCGGAACATGTGCCGGCGCTTCCGAAACATGTTCCGGCGCTTCTGGAACATGTTCCGGCGCTTCGGGAACATGTTCCGGCGCTTCCGGAACATACTCCGGTGCTTCCGGAACATGTTCCGGTTCTACCGGATCATGTTCCGGCGATTCCGGAAGCGCGGGAACATGTGCCGGAAGCGCGGGAACATGTTCCGGAACCGCCGGACCATGTTCCGGAACCGCCGGACCATGTTCCGGAAGCGCCGGAACATGTTCCGGAAGCGCCGGAACATGTTCCGGAAGCGGCGGATCATGTTCCGGAAGCGCCGGAACATGTTCCGGAAGGACCGGAACATGTTCCGGAAGCGCCGGAACATATTCCGGAAGCGCCAGAACATGTTCTGGAAGCGCCGGAACATGTTCCGGAAGCACCGGAACATGTTCCAAAAGCGCCAAAACATGTTCCGGAAGCACCGGAACATGTTCCGGAAGCGCCGGAACATGTTCCGGAAGAACCGGAACATGTTCCGGAAGCACCGAAACATTTTCTGGAAGCACCGGAACATGTTCCGGAAGCACCGGAACATGTTCCGGAACTGCCGGAACATGTTCCGGAACCGCCGGAACATGTTCCGGAACCGCCGGAACATGTTCCGGAACCGCCGGAGCATGTTCCGGAAGCACTGGAGCATGCTTCGGAAGCGCCGGAACATGTTCCGGAAGCGCCGGAACATGTTCCGGAAGCAAGGAAACATGTTCCGGAAGCGCCGGAACATGTTCAGGAAGCAAGGAAACATGTTCCGGAAGCGCCGGAACATGTTTCCGAGGCACGGGAACATGTTCCGGAACCGCCGGAATATGTTCCGGAAGCGCCGGAATATGATCCAGAAGCGCCGGAACATGTTCCGGAAGCGCCGGAACATGTTCCCGAAGCGCCGGAACATGTTGCGGAAGAACCAGAACATCTTCCGGAACCGCCAGATCATGTTCCGGAAGCGCGGGAACTTGTTCCGGAACCGCCGGAACATGTTCCGGAAGAGCCGGAACATGTTCCGGAAGCGCGGGAACATGTTCCGGAAGCGCCGTAACATGTTCCCGAAGCGCCGGAACATGTTCCCGAAGCGCCGGAACATGTTCCGGAAGCGCCGGAACATGTTCCGGAACCGCCGGAACATGTTCGCGAAGCACCGGAACATGTTCCGGAAGCACCGTAACATGTTCCGGAAGCACCGGAACATGCTCCGGAACCGCCGGAGCATGTTCCGGAAGCACTGGAGCATGTTCCGGAAGCGCCGAAAAATGTTCCGGAACTGCCGGAACATGTTCCGGAAGCGCCGGAACATGTTGCGGTGCTTCTGGAACATGTGCCGGCGCTTTGGAAACATGTTCCGGCGCTTCCCGAACATGTTCCGGCGGTTCCGGAACATCTTCCGGAATCGCCGGAACATGTTCCGGAAGCACCGGAACATGTTCCGGCGCTTCGGGAACATGTTCCGGTGCTTCCGGAACATGTTCCGGCGCTTCGGGAACATGTTCCGGCGCTTCCGCAACATGTTCCGGCGCTTCCGGAACATGTTCCGGCGGTTGCGGATCATGTTCCTGCGCTTCCGGAACATGTTCCGGTGCCTCCGGAACATGCTCCGGCGCTTCCGGAACATGTTCCGGCGGTTCCGGAACATGTTCCGGCGGTTGCGGAACATGTTCCGACGCTTCCGGAACATGTTCCCGTCCTTCCGGAACATGTTCCGGTTCTTCCAGAACATGTTCCGGTGCTTCCGGGACATGTTCCGGTGCTTCCGGAACATGTTCCGGCGCTTCCGGAACATGTTCCGGCGCTTCCGAAACATGTTCCGGCGCTTCCGGAACATGTTCCGGTCCTTCCGGAACATGTTCTGGTGCTTCCGGAACATGTTCCGGCCCTTCCGGAACATGTTCCGGCGCTTCCGGAACATGTTCCGGTCCTTCCGGAACATGTTCCGTGCTTCCAGAACATGTTCCGGTGCTTTCGGAACATGTTCCGGAAGCATCGGAACATGTGACGGTCCGTCCGGAACATGTTCCGGTGCTTCCGGAACATGTTCCGGTGCTTCCGGAACATGTTCCGGCGCTTCCGGAACATGTTCCGGCGCTTCCGGAACATGTTCCGCTGCTTCCGGAACATGTTCCGGTGCTTCCTGAACATGTTCCCGTGCTTCCGGAACATGTTCCGGTGCTTCCGGAACATGTTCCGGTGGTTCCGGAACATGTTCCGGTCCTTCCGGAACATGTTCCGGTCCTTCCGGAACATGTTCCGGCGCTTCCGGAACATGTTCCGGTGCTTCCGGAACATGTTCCGGCGCTTCCGGAACATGTTCCGGTGCTTCCAGAACATGTTCTCGTCCTTCCGGAACATGTTCCGGTTCTTCCAGAACATGTTCCGGTGCTTCCGGAACATGTTCCGGCGCTTCCGGAACATGTTCCGGTGCTTCCGAAACATGTTCCCGTCCTTCCGGAACATGTTCCGGTTCTTCCAGGACATGTTCCGGTGCTTCCGGAACATGTTCCGGCGCTTCCGGAACATGTTCCGGTGCTTCCGAAACATGTTCCCGTCCTTCCGGAACGTGTTCCGGTTCTTCCAGAACATGTTCCGGTGCTTCCGGAACATGTTCCGGCGCTTCCGGAACATGTTCCGGTGCTTCCGAAACATGTTCCGGCGCTTCCGGAACATGTTCCGGCGCTTACTGAACATGTTCCGGCGCTTCCGGAACATGTTCCGGCGCTTCCAGAACATGTTCCGGTGCTTTCCGAACATGTTCCGGAAGCGTCGGAACATGTGACGGTCCGTCCGGAACATGTTCCGGTGCTTCCGGAACATGTTCCGGCGCTTCCGGAACATGTTCCGGTCCTTCCGGAACATGATCCGGTCCTTCCGGAACATGTTCCGGCGCTTCCGGAACATGTTCCGGTGCTTCCGAAACATGTTCCGGCGCTTCCGGAACATGTACCGGCGCTTCCTGAACATGTTCCGGCGCTTCCGGAACATGTTCCGGCGCTTCCGGAACATGTTCCGCGCTTCCGGAACATGTTCTGGTGCTTCCGGAACATGTTCCGTGCTTCCAGAACATGTTCCGGTGCTTTCGGAACATGTTTGGGTCCTTCCGGAACATGTTCGGGTCCTTCCAGAACATGTTCCGGTGCTTCCGGAACATGTTCCGGCGCTTCCGGAACATGTTCCGGCGCTTCCGGAACTTGCGGAACATGTTCCGGTCCTTCCGGAACATGGTCCGGTCCTTCCGGAACATGTTCCGGTGCTTCCGGAACATGTTCCGGTCCTTCCGGAACATGTTCCGGTGCTTCCGGAACATGTTCCGGCGCTTCCGGAACATGTTCCGGCGCTTCCGGAACATGTTCCGGTCCTTCCGGAACATGTTCCGGCGCTTTCGGAACATGTTCCGGTGCTTCCCGAACATGTTCCCGTCCTTCCGGAACATGTTCCGGTGCTTCCGGAACATGTTCCGGTGCTTCCGGAACATGTTCCGGTCCTTCCGGAACATGTTCCGGTCCTTCCGGAACATGTTCCGGCGCTTCCGGAACATGTTCCGGCGCTTCCGGAACATGTTCCGGTCCTTCCTGAACATGTTCCGGCGCTTCCGGAACATGTTCCGGTGCTTCCGGAACATGTTCCGGTGCTTCCGGAACATGTTCCGGCGCTTCCGGAACATGTTCCGGTCCCCCCGGAACATGTTCCGGCGCTTCCGGAACATGTTCCAGAAGTATCGGAACATGTTCCGGAAGCACCGGAACATGTTCCGGAAGCACCGGAACATGTTCCGGAAGCGCCGGAACATGTTCCGGAAGGACCGGAACATGTTCCGGAAGCGCCGGAACATGTTCCGGAAGCGCCGGAACATGTTCCGGTGCTTCCGGAACATGTTCGGGTCCTTCCGGAACATGTTCGGGTCCTTCCGGAACATGTTCCGGCGCTTCCGGAACATGTTCCGGTGCTTCCGGAACATGTTCCGATACTTCCGGAACATGTTCCGGTGCTTCCGGAACATGTTCCGATACTTCCGGAACATGTTCGGGTCCTTCCGGAACATGTTCCGGCGCTTCCGGAACATGTTCCGGTGCTTCCGGAACATGTTCCGATACTTCCGGAACATGTTCCGGTGCTTCCGGAACATGTTCCGGTGCTTCTGGAACATGTTCCGGTGCTTCCGGAACATGTTCCGGTGCTTCCGGAACATGTTTCGGTGCTTCCGGAACATGTTCCGGCGCTTCCGGAACATGTTACGGTGCTTCCGGAACATGTTCCGGTGCTTCCGGAACATGTTCTGGTCCTTCCGGAACATGTTCCGGCGCTTCCGGAACATGTTCCGGCGCTTCCGGAACATGTTCCGGTGCTTCCGGAACATATTCCGGCGCTTCCGGAACATGTTCCGGTGCTTTTGGAACATGTTCCGGTGCTTCCGGAACATGTTCCGGTGCTTCCGGAACATGTTCCGGCGCTTCCGGAACATGTTCCGGTGCTTCCGGAACATGTTCCGGCGCTTCCGGAACATGTTCCGGTGCTTCCGGAACATGTTCCGGTGCTTCCGGAACATGTTCCGGTGCTTCCGGAACATGTTCGGGTCCTTCCGGAACATGTTCGGGTCCTTCCGGAACATGTTCCGGTGCTTCCGGAACATGTTCCGGTGCCTCCGGAACATGTTCCGGCGCTTCCGGAACATATTCCGGCGCTTCCGGAACATGTTCCGGTGCTTCCGGAACATGTTCCGGTACTTCCGGAACATGTTCCGGCGCTTCCGGAACATGTTCCGGTGCTTGCGGAACACGTTACGGTGCTTCCGGAACGTGTTCCGGTGCTTCCGGAACATGTTCCGGTCCTTCCGGAACATGTTTCGGCGCTTCCGGAACATGTTCCGGTCCTTCCGGAACATGTTCCGGCGCTTCCGGAACATGTTCCGGTGCTTCCAGAACATGTTCCGGTGCTTCCGGAACATGTTCGGGTCCTTCCAGAACATGTTCCGGTCCTTCCAGAACATGTTCCGGCGCTTCCGGAACATGTTCCGGCGCTTCCGGAACATGTTCCGGTGCTTCCGGAACATGTTCCGGCGCTTCCGGATGTTCTGGTGCATCCGGAACATGTTCCGGCGCTTCCGGAACATGTTCCGGTCCTTCCGGAACTTGTTCCGGCACTTCCGGAACATGTTCCGGTGCTTCCGGAACATGTTCCGGTGCTTCCGGAACATGTTCCGGTGCTTCCGGAACATGTTCCGGTGCTTCGGGAACATGTTCGGGTCCTTCCGGAACATGTTCGGGTCCTTCCGGAACATGTTCCGGCGCTTCCAGAACATGTTCCGGCGCTTCCGGAACATGTTCCGGTGCTTCCGGAACATGTTCTGGCGCTTCTGGAACATATTCCGGCGCTTCCGGAACATGTTCCGGTGCTTCCGGAACATGTTCCGGTACTTCCGGAACATGTTCCGGTGCTTCCGGAACATGTTCCGGTGCTTCCGGAACATGTTCCGGTGCTTCCGGAACATGTTCCGGTGCTTCCGGAACATGTTCCGGCGCTTCCAGAACATGTTCCGGTGCTTCCGGAACATGTTCCGGCGCTTCCAGAACATGTTCCGGCGCTTCCGGAACATGTTCCGGTGCTTCCGGAACATGTTCCGGCGCTTCTGGAACATATTCCGGCGCTTCCGGAACATGTTCCGGTCCTTCCGGAACATGTTCCGGTACTTCCGGAACATGTTACGGTGCTTCCGGAACATGTTCCGGTGCTTCCGGAACATGTTCCGGTGCTTCCGGAACATGTTCCGGTCCTTCCGGAACATGTTCCGGCGCTTCCGGAACATGTTCCGGCGCTTCCGGAACATGTTCCGGCGCTTCCGGAACATGTTCCGGCGCTTCCGGAACATGTTCCGGCGCTTCCGGAACATGTTCCGGTGCTTCCGGAACATGTTCCGGTGCTTCCGGAACATGTTTCGGTGCTTCCGGAACATGTTCGGGTCCTTCCGGAACATGTTCGGGTCCTTCCGGAACATGTTCCGGCGCTTCCGGAACATGTTCCGGTGCTTCCGGAACATGTTCCGGCGCTTCCGGAACATATTCCGGCGCTTCCGGAACATGTTCCGGCGCTTCCGGAACATGTTCCGGTGCTTCCGGAACATGTTCCGGCGCTTCCGGAACATGTTCCGGCGCTTCCGGAACATGTTCCGGTGCTTCCGGAACATGTTCCGGCGCTTCCGGACAATGTTCCGGTGCTTGCGGAACAGGTTCCGGTGCTTCCGGAACGTGTTCCGGTGCTTCCGGAACGTGTTCTGGTCCTTCCGGAACATGTTGGGGTCCTTCCGGAACATGTTCCGGTCCTTCCGGAACATGTTCCGGCGCTTCCGGAACATGTTCCGGCGCCTCCCGAACATGTTCCGGCGCTTCCGGAACATGTTCCGGCGCTTCCGGATGTTCCGGTGCTTCCGGAACATGTTCCGGCGCTTCCGGAACATGTTCCGGTCCTTCCGGAACATGTTCCGGTGCTTCCGGAACATGTTCCGGTGTTTCCGGAACATGTTCCGGTGCTTCCGGAACATGTTCCGGTGCTTCCGGAACATGTTCCGGCGCTTCCGGAACATGTTCCGGCGCTTCGGGAACATGTTCCGGTGCTTCCGGAACATGTTCCGGCGCTTCCGGAACATGTTCCGGCGCTTCCGGAACATGTTCCGGTCCTTCCGGAACATGTTCCGGCGCTTCCGGACCATGTTCCGGTGCTTCCGGAACATGTTCCGGTGCTTCCGGAACATGTTCCGGTGCTTCCGGAACATGTTCGGGTCCTTCCGGAACATGTTCGGGTCCTTCCGGAACATGTTCCGGTCCTTCCGGAACAAGTTCCGGCGCTTCCGGAACATGTTCCGGCGCCTCCCGAACATGTTCCGGCGCTTCCGGAACATGCTCCGGCGCTTCCGGATGTTCCGGTGCTTCCGGAACATGTTCCGGTGCTTCCGGAACATGTTCCGGTGCTTCCGGAACATGTTCCGGTGCTTCCGGAACATGTTCCGGTGCTTCCGGAACATGTTCCGGTGCTTCCGGAACATGTTCCGGTGCTTCCGGAACATGTTCCGGTGCTTCCGGAACATGTTCCGGTGCTTCCGGAACATGTTCCGGTGCTTCCGGAACATGTTCCGGCGCTTCCGGAACATGTTCCGGCGCTTCGGGAACATGTTCCGGCGCTTCCGGAACATATTCCGGCGCTTCCGGAACATGTTCCGGTGCTTCCGGAACATGTTCCGGTACTTCCGGAACATGTTCCGGCGCTTCCGGACAATGTTCCGGTGCTTCCGGAACGTGTTCCGGTGCTTCCGGAACGTGTTCTGGTCCTTCCGGAACATGTTGGGGTCCTTCCGGAACATGTTCCGGTCCTTCCGGAACATGTTCCGGCGCTTCCGGAACATGTTCCGGCGCCTCCCGAACATGTTCCGGCGCTTCCGGAACATGTTCCGGCGCTTCCGGATGTTCCGGTGCTTCCGGAACATGTTCCGGCGCTTCCGGAACATGTTCCGGTGCTTCCGGAACATGTTCCGGTGCTTCCGGAACATGTTCCGGTGCTTCCGGAACATGTTCCGGCGCTTCCGGAACATGTTCCGGCGCTTCCGGAACATGTTCCGGCGCTTCCGGAACATGTTCCGGCGCTTCCGGAACATGTTCCGGTCCTTCCGGACCATGTTCCGGCGCTTCCGGACCATGTTCCGGTGCTTCCGGAACATGTTCCGGTGCTTCCGGAACATGTTCGGGTCCCTCCGGAACATGTTCGGGTCCTTCCGGAACATGTTCCGGTCCTTCCGGAACAAGTTCCGGCGCTTCCGGAACATGTTCCGGCGCCTCCTGAACATGTTCCGGCGCTTCCGGAACATGTTCCGGCGCTTCCGGATGTTCCGGTGCTTCCGGAACATGTTCCGGTGCTTCCGGAACATGTTCCGGTGCTTCCGGAACATGTTCCGGCGCTTCCGGAACATGTTCCGGCGCTTCGGGAACATGTTCCGGCGCTTCCGGAACATATTCCGGCGCTTCCGGAACATGTTCCGGTGCTTCCGGAACATGTTCCGGTACTTCCGGAACATGTTCCGGCGCTTCCGGACAATGTTCCGGTGCTTCCGGAACGTGTTCCGGTGCTTCCGGAACGTGTTCTGGTCCTTCCGGAACATGTTGGGGTCCTTCCGGAACATGTTCCGGTCCTTCCGGAACATGTTCTGGCGCTTCCGGAACATGTTCCGGCGCCTCCTGAACATGTTCCGGCGCTTCCGGAACATGTTCCGGCGCTTCCGGATGTTCCGGTGCTTCCGGAACATGTTCCGGCGCTTCCGGAACATGTTCCGGTCCTTCCGGAACATGTTCCGGTGCTTCCGGAACATGTTCCGGTCCTTCCGGAACATGTTCCGGTGCTTCCGGAACATGTTCCGGCGCTTCCGGAACATGTTCCGGCGCTTCGGGAACATGTTCCGGTGCTTCGGGAACATGTTCCGGCGCTTCCGGAACATGTTCCGGCGCTTCCGGAACATGTTCCGGTCCTTCCGGACCATGTTCCGGCGCATCCAGACCATGTTCCGGTGCTTCCGGAACATGTTCCGGTGCTTCCGGAACATGTTCCGGTGCTTCCGGAACATGTTCGGGTCCTTCCGGAACATGTTCGGGTCCTTCCGGAACATGTTCCGGTCCTTCCGGAACAAGTTCCGGCGCTTCCGGAACATGTTCCGGCGCCTCCCGAACATGTTCCGGCGCTTCCGGAACATGTTCCGGCGCTTCCGGATGTTCCGGTGCTTCCGGAACATGTTCCGGCGCTTCCGGAACATGTTCCGGTCCTTCCGGAACATGTTCCGGTCCTTCCGGAACATGTTCCGGTGCTTCCGGAACATGTTCCGGTGCTTCCGGAACATGTTCCGGTGCTTCCGGAACATGTTCCGGCGCTTCCGGAACATGTTCCGGCGCTTCGGGAACATGTTCCGGCGCTTCCGGAAGATGTTCCGGTCCTTCCGGAACATTTTCCGGCGCTTCCGGAACATGTTCCGGTCCTTCCGGAACATGTTCCGGCGCTTCCGGAACATGTTCCGGTGCTTCCGGAACATGTTCGGGTCCTTCCGGAACATGTTCGGGTCCTTCCGGAACATGTTCCGGCGCTTCCAGAACATGTTCCGGCGCTTCCGGAACATGTTCCGGTGCTTCCGGAACATGTTCCGGCGCTTCTGGAACATATACCGGCGCTTCCGGAACATGTTCCGGTGCTTCCGGAACATGTTCCGGTACTTCCGGAACATGTTCCGGTGCTTCCGGAACATGTTCCGGTGCTTGCGGAACATGTTCCGGTGCTTCCGGAACGTGTTCCGGTGCTTTCGGAACATGTTCCGGTCCTTCCGGAACCTGTTTCGGCGCTTCCGGAACATGTTCCGGTCCTTCCGGAACATGTTCCGGCGCTTCCGGAACATGTTCCGGTGCTTCCGGAACATGTTCCGGTGCTTCCGGAACATGTTCCGGTCCTTCCGGAACATGTTCGGGTCCTTCCAGAACATGTTCCGGTCCTTCCGGAACATGTTCCGGCGCTTCCGGAACATGTTCCGGCGCTTCCGGACGTTCCGGTGCTTCCGGAACATGTTCCGGCGCTTCCGGAACATGTTCCGGCGCTTCCGGAACATGTTCCGGTCCTTCCGGAACATGTTCCGGTCCTTCTGGAACATGTTCCGGTCCTTCCGGAACATGTTCCGGCGCTTCCGGAACATGTTCCGGCGCTTCCGGAACATGTTCCGGTGTTTCCGGAACATGATCCGGTGCTTCCGGAACATGTTCCGGCGCTTCCGGAACATGCTCTGGTCCCGGCGGAACATGATCCGGTGCTTCCGGAACATGTTCCGGTCCTTCCGGAACATGTTCCGTCCCTCCGGAACATGTTCCGGCGCTTCCGGAACATGTTCCGCTGCTTCCGGAACATGATCCGGTCCTTCCGGAACATGTTCCGGTGCTTCCGGAACATGTTCCGGTGCTTCCGGAACATGTTCCGGTGCTTCCGGAACATGTTCGGGTCCTTCCGGAACATGTTCGGGTCCTTCCGGAACATGTTCCGGTGCTTCCGGAACATGTTCCGGCGCTTCCGGAACATGTTCCGGTGCTTCCGGAACATGTTCCGGTACTTCCGGAACATGTTCCGGCGCTTCCGGAACATGTTCCGGTGCTTGCGGAACATGTTCCGGTGCTTCCGGAACGTGTTCCGGTGCTTCC
Source organism: Eutreptiella sp. 'Long Island Sound 2002' (assembly GCA_964036045.1). Lineage (NCBI taxonomy): Eukaryota > Euglenozoa > Euglenophyceae > Eutreptiales > Eutreptiaceae > Eutreptiella > Eutreptiella sp. 'Long Island Sound 2002'. The sequence continues at coordinate 11,233,675 of OZ038381.1, forward strand.
GGAACATGTTCCGGTCCTTCCGGAACATGTTCCGGTCCTTCCGGAACATGTTCCGGCGCTTCCGGAACATGTTCCGGTGTTTCCGGAACATGATCCGGTGCTTCCGGAACATGTTCCGGCGCTTCCGGAACATGCTCTGGTCCCGGCGGAACATGATCCGGTGCTTCCGGAACATGTTCCGGTCCTTCCGGAACATGTTCCGGCGCTTCCGGAACATGTTCCGGCGCTTCCGGACGTTCCGGTGCTTCCGGAACATGTTCCGGCGCTTCCGGAACATGTTCCGGCGCTTCCGGAACATGTTCCGGTCCTTCCGGAACATGTTCCGGTCCTTCTGGAACATGTTCCGGTCCTTCCGGAACATGTTCCGGCGCTTCCGGAACATGTTCCGGCGCTTCCGGAACATGTTCCGGTGTTTCCGGAACATGATCCGGTGCTTCCGGAACATGTTCCGGCGCTTCCGGAACATGCTCTGGTCCCGGCGGAACATGATCCGGTGCTTCCGGAACATGTTCCGGTCCTTCCGGAACATGTTCCGTCCCTCCGGAACATGTTCCGGCGCTTCCGGAACATGTTCCGCTGCTTCCGGAACATGATCCGGTCCTTCCGGAACATGTTCCGGTGCTTCCGGAACATGTTCCGGTGCTTCCGGAACATGTTCCGGCGCTTCCGGAACATGTTCCGGTCCTTCCGGAACATGTTCCGGTCCTTCCGGAACATGTTCCGGTGCTTCCGGAACATGTTCCGGTGCTTCCGGAACATGTTCCGGTGCTTCCGGAACATGTTCCGGCGCTTCCGGAACATGTTCCGGCGCTTCGGGAACATGTTCCGGCGCTTCCGGAAGATGTTCCGGTCCTTCCGGAACATTTTCCGGCGCTTCCGGAACATGTTCCGGTCCTTCCGGAACATGTTCCGGCGCTTCCGGAACATGTTCCGGTGCTTCCGGAACATGTTCGGGTCCTTCCGGAACATGTTCGGGTCCTTCCGGAACATGTTCCGGCGCTTCCAGAACATGTTCCGGCGCTTCCGGAACATGTTCCGGTGCTTCCGGAACATGTTCCGGCGCTTCTGGAACATATACCGGCGCTTCCGGAACATGTTCCGGTGCTTCCGGAACATGTTCCGGTACTTCCGGAACATGTTCCGGTGCTTCCGGAACATGTTCCGGTGCTTGCGGAACATGTTCCGGTGCTTCCGGAACGTGTTCCGGTGCTTTCGGAACATGTTCCGGTCCTTCCGGAACCTGTTTCGGCGCTTCCGGAACATGTTCCGGTCCTTCCGGAACATGTTCCGGCGCTTCCGGAACATGTTCCGGTGCTTCCGGAACATGTTCCGGTGCTTCCGGAACATGTTCCGGTCCTTCCGGAACATGTTCGGGTCCTTCCAGAACATGTTCCGGTCCTTCCGGAACATGTTCCGGCGCTTCCGGAACATGTTCCGGCGCTTCCGGACGTTCCGGTGCTTCTGGAACATGTTCCGGCGCTTCCGGAACATGTTCCGGCGCTTCCGGAACATGTTCCGGTCCTTCCGGAACATGTTCCGGTCCTTCTGGAACATGTTCCGGTCCTTCCGGAACATGTTCCGGCGCTTCCGGAACATGTTCCGGCGCTTCCGGAACATGTTCCGGTGTTTCCGGAACATGATCCGGTGCTTCCGGAACATGTTCCGGCGCTTCCGGAACATGCTCTGGTCCCGGCGGAACATGATCCGGTGCTTCCGGAACATGTTCCGGTCCTTCCGGAACATGTTCCGTCCCTCCGGAACATGTTCCGGCGCTTCCGGAACATGTTCCGCTGCTTCCGGAACATGATCCGGTCCTTCCGGAACATGTTCCGGTGCTTCCGGAACATGTTCCGGTGCTTCCGGAACATGTTCCGGTGCTTCCGGAACATGTTCGGGTCCTTCCGGAACATGTTCGGGTCCTTCCGGAACATGTTCCGGTGCTTCCGGAACATGTTCCGGCGCTTCCGGAACATGTTCCGGTGCTTCCGGAACATGTTCCGGTACTTCCGGAACATGTTCCGGCGCTTCCGGAACATGTTCCGGTGCTTGCGGAACATGTTCCGGTGCTTCCGGAACGTGTTCCGGTGCTTCCGGAACATGTTCCGGTCCTTCCGGAACATGTTCCGGTCCTTCCGGAACATGTTCCGGCGCTTCCGGAACATGTTCCGGTGTTTCCGGAACATGATCCGGTGCTTCCGGAACATGTTCCGGCGCTTCCGGAACATGCTCTGGTCCCGGCGGAACATGATCCGGTGCTTCCGGAACATGTTCCGGTCCTTCCGGAACATGTTCCGTCCCTCCGGAACATGTTCCGGCGCTTCCGGAACATGTTCCGCTGCTTCCGGAACATGATCCGGTCCTTCCGGAACATGTTCCGGCGCTTCCGGAACATGTTGCGGTGCTTCCGGAACATGTTCCGGTGCTTCCGGAACATGTTCCGGTGCTTCCGGAACATGTTCGGGTCCTTCCGGAACATGTTCGGGTCCTTCCGGAACATGTTCCGGTGCTTCCGGAACATGTTCCGGCGCTTCCGGAACATGTTCCGGTGCTTCCGGAACATGTTCCGGTACTTCCGGAACATGTTCCGGCGCTTCCGGAACATGTTCCGGTGCTTGCGGAACACGTTCCGGTGCTTCCGGAACGTGTTCCGGTGCTTCCGGAACATGTTCCGGTCCTTCCGGAACATGTTCCGGTCCTTCCGGAACATGTTCCGGCGCTTCCGGAACATGTTCCGGTCCTTCCGGAACATGTTCGGGTCCTTCCGGAACATGTTCCGGCGCTTCCGGAACATGTTCCGGCGCTTCCGGAACATGTTCCGGCGCCTCCCGAACATGTTCCGGCGCTTCCGGATGTTCCGCCGCTTCCGGAACATGTTCCGGCGCTTCCGGAACATGTTCCGGTGCTTCCGGAACATGTTCCGGTGCTTCCGGAACATGTTCCGGTGCTTCCGGAACATGTTCCGGCGCTTCCGGAACATGTTCCGGCGCTTCGGGAACATGTTCCGGCGCTTCCAGAACATGTTCCGGTCCTTCCGGAACATGTTCCGGCGCTTCCGGAACATGTTCCGGCGCTTCCGGAACATGTTCCGGTCCTTTTGGAACATGTTCCGCAAGCACCGGAACATGTTCCGGTCCTTCCGGAACATATTTCGGCGCTTCCGGAACATGTTCCCGTCCTTCGGGAACATGTTCCGGCGCTTCCGGAACATGTTCCGGTGCTTCCAGAACATGTTCCGGTCCTTCCGGAACATGTTCGGGTCCTTCCGGAACATGTTCCGGCGCTTCCGGAACATGTTCCGGTCCTTCCGGAACATGTTCCGGTGCTTCCGGAACATGTTCCGGTGCTTCCGGAACATGTTCCGGCGCTTCCGGAACATGTTCCGGCGCTTCGGGAACATGTTCCGGCGCTTCCGGAACATGTTCCGGTCCTTCCGGAACATGTTCCGGCGCTTCCGGAACATGTTCCGGTGCTTCCGGAACATGTTCCGGTGCTTCCGGAACATGTTCGGGTCCTTCCGGAACATGTTCGGGTCCTTCCGGAACATGTTCCGGCGCTTCCGGAACATGTTCCAGTGCTTCCGGAACATGTTCCGGCGCTTCTGGAACATATACCGGCGCTTCCGGAACATGTTCCGGTGCTTCCGGAACATGTTCCGGTACTTCCGGAACATGTTCCGGTGCTTCCGGAACATGTTCCGGTGCTTGCGGAACATGTTCCGGTGCTTCCGGAACGTGTTCCGGTGCTTCCGGAACATGTTCCGGTGCTTCCGGAACATGTTCGGGTCCTTCCGGAACATGTTCCGGTCCTTCCGGAACATGTTCCGGCGCTTCCGGAACATGTTCCGGCGCTTCCGCAACATGTTCCGGCGCTTCCGGATGTTCCGGTGCTTCCGGAACATGTTCCGGTCCTTCCGGAACATGTTCCGGCGCTTCCGGAACATGTTCCGGTCCTTCCGGAACATGTTCCGGTCCTTCTGGAACATGTTCCGGTCCTTCCGGAACATGTTCCGGCGCTTCCGGAACATGATCCGGTGCTTCCGGAACATGTTCCGGTGCTTCTGGAGCATGTTCCGGTCCTTCCGGAACATGTTCCGGCGCTTCCGGAACATGCTCCGGTCCCTCCGGAACATGATCCGGTGCTTCAGGAACATGTTCCGGTCCTTCCGGAACATGTTCCGTCCCTCCGGAACATGTTCCAGTGCTTCCGGAACATGTTCCGGTCCTTCCGGAACATGTTCCGGTCCCTCCAGAACATGTTCCAGTGCTTCCGGAACATGTTCCCGTCCTTCCGGAACATGTTCTGGTCCCTCCGGAACATGTTCCAGTGCTTCCGGAACATGTTCCGGTGCTTCCGGAACATGTTCCCGTCCTTCCGGAACATGTTCCGGCGCTTCCGGAACATGTTCCGGTCCTTCCGGAACATGTTCCGGCCTCTCCGGAACATGTTCCGGCGCTTCCGGAACATGTTCTGGTGCTTGCGGAACATGTTCCGGTGCTTCCGGAACATGTTCCGGTCCTTCCGGAACATGTTCCGCAAGCACCGGAACATGTTCCGGTCCTTCCGGAACATATTTCGGCGCTTCCGGAACATGTTCCCGTCCTTCGGGAACATGTTCCGGCGCTTCCGGAACATGTTCCGGTGCTTCCGGAACATGTTCCGGTCCTTCCGGAACATGTTCGGGTCCTTCCGGAACATGTTCCGGCGCTTCAGGAACATGTTCCGGCGCTTCCGGAACATGTTCCGGCGCTTCCGGAACATGTTCCGGTGCTTCCGGAACATGTTCCGGTGCTTCCGGATGTTCCGGTGCTTCCGGAACATGTTCCGGCGCTTCCGGATCATGTTCCGGTCCTTCCGGAACATGTTCCGGCGCTTGCGGAACATGTTCCGGCGCTTCCGGAACATGTTCCGGAAGCGCCGGAACATGTTCCGGTGCTTCCGGAACATGTTCCGGTCCTTCCGGAACATGTTCCGGTGCTTCCGGAACATGTTCCGGTCCTTCCGGAACATGTTCCGGCGCTTCCGGAACATGTTCCGGTCCTTCCGGAACATGTTCCGGCGCTTCCGGAACATGTTTGGGTCCTTCCGGAACATGTTCCGGCGCTTCCGGAACATGATCCGGTGCTTCCGGAACATGTTACGGCGCTTCCGGAACATGTTCCGGTGCTTCCGGAACATGTTCCGGTGCTTCCGGAACATGTTCCGGCGCTTCCAGAACATGTTCCGGCGCTTCCGGAACATGTTCCGGTGCTTCCGGAACATGTTGCGGTCCTTCCGGAACATGTTCCAGTGCTTCCGGAACATGTTCCGGCGCTTCCGGATCATATTCCGGTGCTTCCGGAACATGTTCCGGTGCTTCCGGAACATGTTCCCGTCCTTCCGGAACATGTTCCGGTCCTTCCGGAACATGTTCCGGTGCTTCCGGAACATGTTCCGCAAGCACCGGAACATGTTCCGGTCCTTCCGGAACATGTTTCGGCGCTTCCGGAACATGTTCCCGTCCTTCCGGAACATGTTCCGGCGCTTCCGGAACATGTTCCGGTGCTTCCGGAACATGTTCCGGCGCTTCCGGAACATGTTCGGGTCCTTCCGGAACATGTTCCGGCGCTTCAGGAACATGTTCCGGCGCTTCCGGAACATGTTCCGGCGCTTCCGGAACATGTTCCGGTGCTTCCGGAACATGTTCCGGTGCTTCGGAACGTTCCGGTGCTTCCGGAACATGTTCCGGCGCTTCCGGATCATGTTCCGGTCCTTCCGGAACATGTTCCGGCGCTTGCGGAACATGTTCCGGAAGCACCGGAACATGTTCCGGTGCTTCCGGAACATGTTCCGGTCCTTCCGGAACATGTTGCGGCGCTTCCGGAACATGATCCGGCGCTTCCGGAACATGTTGCGGTCCTTCCGGAACATGTTCCGGTGCTTCCGGAACATGTTCCGGCGCTTCCAGAACATGTTCCGGCACTTCCGGAACATGTTCCGGTGCTTCCGGAACATGTTGCGGTCCTTCCGGAACATGTTCCGGTGCTTCCGGAACATGTTCCGGCGCTTCCGGATCATATTCCGGTGCTTCCGGAACATGATCCGGTGCTTCCGGAACATGTTCCGGTCCTTCCGGAACATGTTCCGGCGCTTCCGGAACATGTTCCGCTGCTTCCGGAACATGATCCGGTCCTTCCGGAACATGTTCCGGTCCTTCCTGAACATGTTCCGGTCCCTCCGGAACATGTTCCAGTGCTTCCGGAACATGTTCCGGTGCTTCCGGAACATGTTCCCGTCCTTCCGGAACATGTTCCGGCGCTTCCGGAACATGTTCCGGTCCTTCCGGAACATGTTCCGGTCCTTCCGGAACATGTTCCGGCCTCTCCGGAACATGTTCCGGCGCTTCCGGAACATGTTCCCGTCCTTCGGGAACATGTTCCGGCGCTTCCGGAACATGTTCCGGTGCTTCCGGAACATGTTCCGGTCCTTCCGGAACATGTTCGGGTCCTTCCGGAACATGTTCTGGCGCTTCAGGAACATGTTCCGGCGCTTCCGGAACATGTTCCGGCGCTCCCGGAACATGTTCCGGTGCTTCCGGAACATGTTCCGGTGCTTCCGGAACATGTTCCGGCGCTTCCGGATCATGTTCCGGTCCTTCCGGAACATGTTCCGGCGCTTGCAGAACATGTTCCGGTGCTTCCGGAACATGTTCCGGTCCTTCCGGAACATGTTCCGGTGCTTCCGGAACATGTTCCGCTCCTTCCGGAACATGTTCCGGTCCTTCCGGAACATGTTCCGGCGCTTCCGGAACATGTTCCGGTCCTTCCGGAACATGTTCCGGCGCTTCCGGAACATGTTTGGGTCCTTCAGGAACATGTTCCGGCGCTTCCGGAACATGTTCTGGCGCTTCCGGAACATGATCCGGTGCTTCCGGAACATGTTCCGGCGCTTCCGGAACATGTTCCGGTGCTTCCAGAACATGTTCCGACGCTTCCGGAACATGATCCGGCGCTTCCGGAACATGTTGCGGTCCTTCCGGAACATGTTCCGGTGCTTCCGGAACATGTTCCGGCGCTTCCAGAACATGTTCCGGCGCTTCCGGAACATGTTCCGGTGCTTCCGGAACATGTTGCGGTCCTTCCGGAACATGTTCCGGTGCTTCCGGAACATGTTCCGGCGCTTGCGGAACATGTTCCGGAAGCACCGGAACATGTTCCGGTGCTTCCGGAACATGTTCCGGTCCTTCCGGAACATGTTGCGGCGCTTCCGGAACATGATCCGGCGCTTCCGGAACATGTTGCGGTCCTTCCGGAACATGTTCCGGTGCTTCCGGAACATGTTCCGGCGCTTCCAGAACATGTTCCGGCACTTCCGGAACATGTTCCGGTGCTTCCGGAACATGTTGCGGTCCTTCCGGAACATGTTCCGGTGCTTCCGGAACATGTTCCGGCGCTTCCGGATCATATTCCGGTGCTTCCGGAACATGATCCGGTGCTTCCGGAACATGTTCCGGTCCTTCCGGAACATGTTCCGGCGCTTCCGGAACATGTTCCGCTGCTTCCGGAACATGATCCGGTCCTTCCGGAACATGTTCCGGTCCTTCCTGAACATGTTCCGGTCCCTCCGGAACATGTTCCAGTGCTTCCGGAACATGTTCCGGTGCTTCCGGAACATGTTCCCGTCCTTCCGGAACATGTTCCGGTCCCTCCGGAACATGTTCCAGTGCTTCCGGAACATGTTCCGGTGCTTCCGGAACATGTTCCCGTCCTTCCGGAACATGTTCCGCCGCTTCCGGAACATGTTCCGGCGCTTCCGGAACATGTTCCGGTCCTTCCGGAACATGTTCCGGCCTCTCCGGAACATGTTCCGGCGCTTCCGGAACATGTTCCGGTGCTTGCGGAACATGTTCCGGTGCTTCCGGAACATGTTCCGGTGCTTCCGGAACATGTTCCGCAAGCACCGGAACATGTTCCGGTCCTTCCGGAACATGTTTCGGCGCTTCCTGAACATGTTCCGGTCCTTCCGGAACATGTTCCGGCGCTTCCGGAACATGTTCCGCTGCTTCCGGAACATGATCCGGTCCTTCCGGAACATGTTTCGGCGCTTCCGGAACATGTTCCGGTCCTTCCGGAACATGTTCCGGCGCTTCCGGAACATGTTCCGCTGCTTCCGGAACATGATCCGGTCCTTCCGGAACATGTTCCGGTCCTTCCTGAACATGTTCCGGTCCCTCCGGAACATGTTCCAGTGCTTCCGGAACATGTTCCGGTGCTTCCGGAACATGTTCCCGTCCTTCCGGAACATGTTCCGGTCCCTCCGGAACATGTTCCAGTGCTTCCGGAACATGTTCCGGTGCTTCCGGAACATGTTCCCGTCCTTCCGGAACATGTTCCGGCGCTTCCGGAACATGTTCCGGCGCTTCCGGAACATGTTCCGGTCCTTCCGGAACATGTTCCGGCCTCTCCGGAACATGTTCCGGCGCTTCCGGAACATGTTCCGGTGCTTGCGGAACATGTTCCGGTGCTTCCGGAACATGTTCCGGTGCTTCCGGAACATGTTTCGGCGCTTCCTGAACATGTTCCCGTCCTTCGGGAACATGTTCCGGCGCTTCCGGAACATGTTCCGGTGCTTCCGGAACATGTTCCGGTCCTTCCGGAACATGTTCGGGTCCTTCCGGAACATGTTCTGGCGCTTCAGGAACATGTTCCGGCGCTTCCGGAACATGTTCCGGCGCTCCCGGAACATGTTCCGGTGCTTCCGGAACATGTTCCGGTGCTTCCGGATGTTCCGGTGCTTCCGGAACATGTTCCGGCGCTTCCGGATCATGTTCCGGTCCTTCCGGAACATGTTCCGGCGCTTGCGGAACATGTTCCGGTGCTTCCGGAACATGTTCCGGTCCTTCCGGAACATGTTCCGGTGCTTCCGGAACATGTTCCGGTCCTTCCGGAACATGTTCCGGTGCTTCCGGAACATGTTCCGGCGCTTCCGGAACATGTTCCGGTCCTTCCGGAACATGTTCCGGCGCTTCCGGAACATGTTTGGGTCCTTCAGGAACATGTTCCGGCGCTTTCGGAACATGTTCTGGCGCTTCCGGAACATGATCCGGTGCTCCCGGAACATGTTCCGGCGCTTCCGGAACATGTTCCGGTGCTTCCAGAACATGTTCCGACGCTTCCGGAACATGATCCGGCGCTTCCGGAACATGTTGCGGTCCTTCCGGAACATGTTCCGGTGCTTCCGGAACATGTTCCGGCGCTTCCAGAACATGTTCCGGCGCTTCCGGAACATGTTCCGGTGCTTCCGGAACATGTTGCGGTCCTTCCGGAACATGTTCCGGTGCTTCCGGAACATGTTCCGGCGCTTCCGGATCATATTCCGGTGCTTCCGGAACATGTTCCGGTGCTTCCGGAACATGTTCCCGTCCTTCCGGAACATGTTCCGTTCCTTCCGGAACATGTTCCGGTCCTTCCGGAACATGTTCGGGTCCTTCCGGAACATGTTCGGGTCCTTCCGGAACATGTTCCGGCGCTTCCGGAACATGTTCCGGCGCTTCCGGAACATGTTCCGGTGCTTGCGGAACATGTTCCGGTCCTTCCGGAACATGTTCCGGTGCTTCCGGAACATGTTCCGCAAGCACCGGAACATGTTCCGGTCCTTCCGGAACATATTTCGGCGCTTCCGGAACATGTTCCCGTCCTTCCGGAACATGTTCCGGCGCTTCCGGAACATGTTCCGGTCCTTCCGGAACATGTTCCGGTCCTTCCGGAACATGTTCCGGCCTCTCCGGAACATGTTCCGGCGCTTCCGGAACATGTTCCGGCGCTTCCGGAACATGTTCCGGTGCTTGCGGAACATGTTCCGGTGCTTCCGGAACATGTTCCGGTGCTTCCGGAACATGTTCCGCAAGCACCGGAACATGTTCCGGTCCTTCCGGAACATGTTTCGGCGCTTCCTGAACATGTTCCCGTCCTTCGGGAACATGTTCCGGCGCTTCCGGAACATGTTCCGGTGCTTCCGGAACATGTTCCGGTCCTTCCGGAACATGTTCGGGTCCTTCCGGAACATGTTCTGGCGCTTCAGGAACATGTTCCGGCGCTTCCGGAACATGTTCCGGCGCTCCCGGAACATGTTCCGGTGCTTCCGGAACATGTTCCGGTGCTTCCGGATGTTCCGGTGCTTCTGGAACATGTTCCGGCGCTTCCGGATCATGTTCCGGTCCTTCCGGAACATGTTCCGGCGCTTGCGGAACATGTTCCGGTGCTTCCGGAACATGTTCCGGTCCTTCCGGAACATGTTCCGGTGCTTCCGGAACATGTTCCGGCGCTTCCGGAACATGTTCCGGTCCTTCCGGAACATGTTCCGGCGCTTCCGGAACATGTTTGGGTCCTTCAGGAACATGTTCCGGCGCTTCCGGAACATGTTCTGGCGCTTCCGGAACATGATCCGGTGCTTCCGGAACATGTTCCGGCGCTTCCGGAACATGTTCCGGTGCTTCCAGAACATCTTCCGACGCTTCCGGAACATGATCCGGCGCTTCCGGAACATGTTGCGGTCCTTCCGGAACATGTTCCGGTGCTTCCGGAACATGTTCCGGCGCTTCCAGAACATGTTCCGGCGCTTCCGGAACATGTTCCGGTGCTTCCGGAACATGTTGCGGTCCTTCCGGAACATGTTCCGGTGCTTCCGGAACATGTTCCGGCGCTTCCGGATCATATTCCGGTGCTTCCGGAACATGTTCCGGTGCTTCCGGAACATGTTCCCGTCCTTCCGGAACATGTTCCGTTCCTTCCGGAACATGTTCCGGTCCTTCCGGAACATGTTCGGGTCCTTCCGGAACATGTTCGGGTCCTTCCGGAACATGTTCCGGCGCTTCCGGAACATGTTTCGGCGCTTCCGGAACATGTTCCGGTGCTTGCGGAACATGTTCCGGTCCTTCCGGAACATGTTCCGGTGCTTCCGGAACATGTTCCGCAAGCACCGGAACATGTTCCGGTCCTTCCGGAACATATTTCGGCGCTTCCGGAACATGTTCCCGTCCTTCCGGAACATGTTCCGGCGCTTCCGGAACATGTTCCGGTGCTTCCGGAACATGTTCCGGTCCTTCCGGAACATGTTCCGGTCCTTCCGGAACATGTTCGGGTCCTTCCGGAACATGTTCGGGTCCTTCCGGAACATGTTCCGGCGCTTCCGGAACATGTTCCGGTGCTTGCGGAACATGTTCCGGTGCTTCCGGAACATGTTCCGGTGCTTCCGGAACATGTTCCGCAAGCACCGGAACATGTTCCGGTCCTTCCGGAACATATTTCGGCGCTTCCGGAACATGTTCCCGTCCTTCCGGAACATGTTCCGGCGCTTCCGGAACATGTTCCGGTGCTTCCGGAACATGTTCCGGTCCTTCCGGAACATGTTCGGGTCCTTCCGGAACATGTTCCGGCGCTTCAGGAACATGTTCCGGCGCTTCCGGAACATGTTCCGGCGCTTCCGGAACATGTTCCGGTGCTTCCGGAACATGTTCCGGTGCTTCCGGATGTTCCGGTGCTTCCGGAACATGTTCCGGCGCTTCCGGATCATGTTCCGGTCCTTCCGGAACATGTTCGGGCGCTTGCGGAACATGTTCCGGCGCTTCCGGAACATGTTCCGGTCCTTCCGGAACATGTTGCGGCGCTTCCGGAACATCATCCGGCGCTTCCGGAACATGTTGCGGTCCTTCCGGAACATGTTCCGGTGCTTCCGGAACATGTTCCGGCGCTTCCGGAACATGTTCCGGCGCTTCCGGAACATGTTCCGGTGCTTGCGGAACATGTTCCGGTGCTTTCGGAACATGTTCCGGTGCTTCCGGAACATGTTCCGCAAGCACCGGAACATGTTCCGGTCCTTCCGGAACATATTTCGGCGCTTCCGGAACATGTTCCCGTCCTTCCGGAACATGTTCCGGCGCTTCCGGAACATGTTCCGGTGCTTCCGGAACATGTTCCGGCGCTTCAGGAACATGTTCCGGCGCTTCCGGAACATGTTCCGGCGCTTCCGGAACATGTTCCGGTGCTTCCGGAACATGTTCCGGTGCTTCCGGATGTTCCGGTGCTTCCGGAACATGTTCCGGCGCTTCCGGATCATGTTCCGGTCCTTCCGGAACATGTTCCGGCGCTTGCGGAACATGTTCCGGCGCTTCCGGAACATGTTCCGGTCCTTCCGGGACATTTTCCGGTCCTTCCGGAACATGTTCGGGTCCTTCCGGAACATGTTCCGGCGCTTCCGGAACATGTTCCGGCGCTTCCGGAACATGTTCCGCTGCTTGCGGAACATGTTCCGGTGCTTCCGGAACATGTTCCGGTGCTTCCGGAACATGTTCCGCAAGCACCGGAACATGTACCGGTCCTTCCGGAACATGTTTCGGCGCTTCCGGAACATGTTCCCGTCCTTCCGGAACATGTTCCGGCGCTTCCGGAACATGTTCCGGTGCTTCCGGAACATGTTCCGGTCCTTCCGGAACATGTTCGGGTCCTTCCGGAACATGTTCCGGCGCTTCAGGAACATGTTCCGGCGCTTCCGGAACATGTTCCGGTGCTTCCGGAACATGTTCCGGTGCTTCCGGATGTTCCGGTGCTTCCGGAACATGTTCCGGCGCTTCCGGATCATGTTCCGGTCCTTCCGGAACATGTTCCGGCGCTTCCGGAACATGTTCCGGTCCTTCCGGAACATGTTCCGGCGCTTCCGGAACATGTTCCGGCGCTTCTGGAACATGTTCCGGCGCTTCTGGAACATGTTCCGGTGCTTCCGGAACATGTTCCGGTGCTTCCGGAACATGTTCCGGCGCTTCCGGAACATGTTCCGGTCCTTCCGGAACATGTTCGGTTCCTTCCGGAACATGTTCCGGTGCTTCCGGAACATGTTCCGGCGTTTCCGGAACTTCCGGAACATGTTCCGGTCCTTCCGGAACATGGTCCGGTCCTTCCGGAACATGTTCCGGTGCTTCCGGAACATGTTCCGGTGCTTCCGGAACATGGTCCGGCGCTTCCGGAACATGTTCCGGCGCTTCCGGAACATGTTCCGGTCCTTCCGGAACATGTTCCGGCGCTTCCGGAACATGTTCCGGTGCTTCCGGAACATGTTCTGGTGCTTCCGGAACATGTTCCGGCGCTTCCTTCCGGAAAATGTTCCGGCGCTTCCTTCCGGAACATGTTCCGGTCCTTCCGGAACATGTTCCGGTCCTTCTGGAACATGTTCCGGTCCTTTCGGAACATGTTCCGGCGCTTCCGGAACATGTTCCGGTCCTTCCGGAACATGTTCCGGCGCTTCCGGAACATGTTCCGGCGCTTCCGGAACATGTTCCGGTCCTTCCGGAACATGTTCCGGTGCTTCCGGACCATGTTCCGGTGCTTCTGGAACATGTTCGGGTCCTTCAAGAACATGTTCGGGCCCTTCCGGAACATGTTCCGGCGCTTCCGGAACATGTTCCGGTCCTTCCGGAACATGTTCCGGTGCTTCTGGAACATGTGCCGGCGCTTCCGGAACATGTTCCGGTGCTTCCGGAACATGTTCCGGTCCTTCCGGAACATGTTCCGGCGCTTCCGGAACATGTTCCGGCGCTTCCGGAACATGTTCCGGTGCTTCCGGAACATGTTCCGGCGCTTCCGGATGTTCCGGTGCTTCCGGAACATGTTCCGGCGCTTCCGGAACATGTTCCGGCGCTTCCGGAACATGTTTTGGTGCTTGCGGAACATTTTCAGGTGCTTCCGGAACATGTTCCGGTGCTTCCGGAACATGTTCCGCAAGCACCGGAACATGTTCCGGTCCTTCCGGAACATGTTTCGGCGCTTCCGGAACATGTTCCCGTCCTTCCGGAACATCTCCCGGCGCTTCAGGAACATGTTCCGGCGCTTCCGGAACATGTACCGGTGCTTCCGGAACATGTTCCGGTGCTTCCGGATGTTCCGGTGCTTCCGGAACATGTTCCGGCGCTTCCGGAACATGTTCCGGTCCTTCCGGAACATTTTCCGGCGCTTGCGGAACATGTTCCGGCGCTTCCGGAACATGTTCCGGCGCTTCCGGAACATGTTCCGGTGCTTCCGGAACATGTTCCGGTGCTTCCGGAACATGTTCCGGTCCCCTTCCGGATAATGTTCCGGTCCCCTTCCGGAACATGTTCCGGTCCCCTTCCGGAACATGTTCCGGTGCTTCCGGAACATGTTCCGGTCCTTCCGGAACATGTTCCGGCGCTTCCGGAACATGTTCCGGCGCTTCCGGAACATGTTCCGGCGCTTCCGGAACATGTTCCGGTCCTTCCGGAACATGTTCCGGTCCCCTTCCGGAACATGTTCCGGTCCCCTTCCGGAACATGTTCCGGTCCTTCCGGAACATGTTCCGGCGCTTCCGGAACATGTTTCGGCGCTTCCGGAACATGTTCCGGTCCTTCCGGAACATGTTCCGGCGCTTCCGGAACATGTTCCGGTGCTTCCAGAACATGTTCCGGCGCTTCCGGAACATGTTCGGGTCCTTCCGGAACATGTTCCGGTGCTTCCGGAACATGTTCCGGCGCTTCCGGAACATGTTCCGGCGCTTCCGGAACTTCCGGAACATGTTCCGGTCCTTCGGGAACATGGTCCGGTCCTTCCGGAACATGTTCCGGTGCTTCCGGAACATGTTCCGGTGCTTCCGGAACATGTTCCGGTGCTTCCGGAACATGTTCCGGTGCTTCCGGAACATGTTCCGGCGCTTCCTTCCGGAAAATGTTCCGGCGCTTCCTTCCGGAACATGTTCCGGTCCTTCCGGAACATGTTCTGGTCCTTCCGGAACATGTTCCGGTCCTTCCGGAACATGTTCCGGTCCTTCCGGAACATGTTCCGGTCCTTCCGGAACATGTTCCGGTCCTTCCGGAACATGTTCCGGCGGTTCCGGAACATGTTCCGGTCCTTCCGGAACATGTTCCGGCGCTTCCGGAACATGTTCCGGCGCTTCCGGAACATGTTTCGGCGCTTCCGGAACATGTTCCGGTCCTTCCGGAACATGTTCCGGCGCTTCCGGAACATGTTCCGGTCCCCTTCCGGAACATGTTCCGGTCCCCTTCCGGAACATGTTCCGGTCCTTCCGGAACATGTTCCGGTCCTTCCGGAACATGTTCCGGCGCTTCCGGAACATGTTCCGGTCCTTCCGGAACATGTTCCGGCGCTTCCGGAACATGTTCCGGCGCTTCCGGAACATGTTCCGGTGGTTCCGGATCATGTTCCGGTCCCCTTCCGGAACATGTTCCGGTCCCCTTCCGGAACATGTTCCGGTCCTTCCGGAACATGTTCCGGCGCTTCCGGAACATGTTTCGGCGCTTCCGGAACATGTTCCGGTCCTTCCGGAACATGTTCCGGCGCTTCCGGAACATGTTCCGGTGCTTCCAGAACATGTTCCGGCGCTTCCGGAACATGTTCCGGTCCTTCCGGAACATGTTCCGGCGCTTCCGGAACATGTTCCGGCGCTTCCGGAACATGTTCCGGTGCTTCCGGAACATGTTCCGATCCCCTTCCGGACCATGTTCCGGTCCCCTTCCGGAACATGTTCCGGTCCTTCCGGAACATGTTCCGGCGCTTCCGGAGTATGTTTCGGCGCTTCCGGAACATGTCCCGGTTCTTCCGGAACATGTTCCGGCGCTTCCGGAACATGTTCCGGTGCTTCCAGAACATGTTCCGGCGCTTCCGGAATATGTTCGGGTCCTTCCGGAACATGTTCCGGTGCTTCCGGAACATGTTCCGGCGCTTCCGGAACTTCCGGAACATGTTCCGGTCCTTCGGGAACATGGTCCGGTCCTTCCGGAACATGTTCCGGTGCTTCCGGAACATGTTCCGGTGCTTCCGGAACATGTTCCGGCGCTTCCGGAACATGTTCCGGTGCTTCCGGAACATGTTCCGGCGCTTCCTTCCGGAACATGTTCCGGTCCTTCCGGAACATGTTCTGGTCCTTCCGGAACATGTTCCGGTCCTTCCGGAACATGTTCCGGTGCTTCCGGAACATGTTCCGGTCGTTCCGGAACATGTTCCGGTCCTTCCGGAACATGTTCCGGTCCTTCCGGAACATGTTCCGGTCCTTCCGGAACATGTTCCGGCGCTTCCGGAACCTGTTCCGGTCCTTCCGGAACATGTTCCGGCGCTTCCGGAACATGTTCCGGCGCTTCCGGAACATGTTCCGGTGCTTCCGGAACATGTTCCGGTCCCCTTCCGGAACATGTTCCGGTCCCCTTCCGGAACATGTTCTGGTCCTTCCAGAACATGTTCCGGCGCTTCCGGAACATGTTTCGGCGCTTCCGGAACATGTTCCGGTCCTTCCGGAACATGTTCCGGCCCCCTTCCGGAACATGTTCCGGTCCCCTTCCGGAACATGTTCCGGTCCTTCCGGAACATGTTCCGGTCCTTCCGGAACATGTTCCGGCGCTTCCGGAACATGTTCCGGCGCTTCCGGAACATGTTCCGGCGCTTCCGGAACATGTTCCGGTGCTTCCGGAACATGTTCCGGTCCCCTTCCGGAACATGTTCCGGTCCCCTTCCGGAACATGTTCCGGTCCTTCCGGAACATGTTCCGGTCCTTCCGGAACATGTTTCGGCGCTTCCGGAACATGTTCCGGTCCTTCCGGAACATGTTCCGGCGCTTCCGGAACATGTTCCGGTGCTTCCAGAACATGTTCCTGCGCTTCCGGAACATGTTCGGGTCCTTCCGGAACATGTTCCGGTGCTTCCGGAACATGTTCCGGTCCCCTTCCGGAAAATGTTCCGGTCCCCTTCCGGAACATGTTCCGGTCCCCTTCCGGAACATGTTCCGGTCCTTCCGGAACATGTTCCGGTCCTTCCGGAACATGTTCCGGCGCTTCCGGAACATGTTCCGGCGCTTCCGGAACATGTTCCGGCGCTTCCGGAACATGTTCCGGTGCTTCCGGAACATGTTCCGGTCCCCTTCCGGAACATGTTCCGGTCCCCTTCCGGAACATGTTCCGGTCCTTCCGGAACATGTTCCGGTCCTTCCGGAACATGTTTCGGCGCTTCCGGAACATGTTCCGGTCCTTCCGGAACATGTTCCGGCGCTTCCGGAACATGTTCCGGTGCTTCCGGAACATGTTCCGGCGCTTCCGGAACATGTTCCGGTGCTTCCGGAACATGTTCCGGCGCTTCCGGAACATGTTCCGGTCCCCTTCCGGAACATGTTCCGGTCCCCTTCCGGAACATGTTCCGGTCCTTCCGGAACATGTTCCGGTCCTTCCGGAACATGTTCCGGCGCTTCCGGAACATGTTCCGGTCCTTCCGGAACATGTTCCGGCGCTTCCGGAACATGTTCCGGCGCTTCCGGAACATGTTCCGGTGCTTCCGGATCATGTTCCGGTCCCCTTCCGGAACATGTTCCGGTCCCCTTCCGGAACATGTTCCGGTCCTTCCGGAACATGTTCCGGCGCTTCCGGAACATGTTTCGGCGCTTCCGGAACATGTTCCGGTCCTTCCGGAACATGTTCCGGCGCTTCCGGAACATGTTCCGGTGCTTCCAGAACATGTTCCGGCGCTTCCGGAACATGTTCCGGTCCTTCCGGAACATGTTCCGGCGCTTCCGGAACATGTTCCGGCGCTTCCGGAATATGTTCCGGTGCTTCCGGAACATGTTCCGGTCCCCTTCCGGACCATGTTCCGGTCCCCTTCCGGAACATGTTCCGGTCCTTCCGGAACATGTTCCGGCGCTTCCGGAACATGTTTCGGCGCTTCCGAAACATGTTCCGGTTCTTCCGGAACATGTTCCGGCGCTTCCGGAACATGTTCCGGTGCTTCCGGAACATGTTCCGGCGCTTCCGGAATATGTTCGGGTCCTTCCGGAACATGTTCCGGTGCTTCCGGAACATGTTCCGGCGCTTCCGGAACTTCCGGAACATGTTCCGGTCCTTCGGGAACATGGTCCGGTCCTTCCGGAACATGTTCCGGTGCTTCCGGAACATGTTCCGGCGCTTCCGGAACATGTTCCGGTGCTTCCGGAACATGTTCCGGCGCTTCCTTCCGGAACATGTTCCGGTCCTTCCGGAACATGTTCTGGTCCTTCCGGAACATGTTCCGGTCCTTCCGGAACATGTTCCGGTGCTTCCGGAACATGTTCCGGTCGTTCCGGAACATGTTCCGGTCCTTCCGGAACATGTTCCGGTCCTTCCGGAACATGTTCCGGTCCTTCCGGAACATGTTCCGGCGCTTCCGGAACATGTTCCGGTCCTTCCGGAACATGTTCCGGCGCTTCCGGAACATGTTCCGGCGCTTCCGGAACATGTTCCGGTGCTTCCGGAACATGTTCCGGTCCCCTTCCGGAACATGTTCCGGTCCCCTTCCGGAACATGTTCTGGTCCTTCCGGAACATGTTCCGGCGCTTCCGGAACATGTTTCGGCGCTTCCGGAACATGTTCCGGTCCTTCCGGAACATGTTCCGGCGCTTCCGGAACATGTTCCGGCCCCCTTCCGGAACATGTTCCGGTCCCCTTCCGGAACATGTTCCGGTCCTTCCGGAACATGTTCCGGTCCTTCCGGAACATGTTCCGGCGCTTCCGGAACATGTTCCGGCGCTTCCGGAACATGTTCCGGCGCTTCCGGAACATGTTCCGGTGCTTCCGGAACATGTTCCGGTCCCCTTCCGGAACATGTTTCGGTCCCCTTCCGGAACATGTTCCGGTCCTTCCGGAACATGTTCCGGTCCTTCCGGAACATGTTTCGGCGCTTCCGGAACATGTTCCGGTCCTTCCGGAACATGTTCCGGCGCTTCCGGAACATGTTCCGGTGCTTCCAGAACATGTTCCGGCGCTTCCGGAACATGTTCGGGTCCTTCCGGAACATGTTCCGGTGCTTCCGGAACATGTTCCGGTCCCCTTCCGGAACATGTTCCGGTCCTTCCGGAACATGTTCCGGCGCTTCCGGAACATGTTTCGGCGCTTCCGGAACATGTTCCGGTCCTTCCGGAACATGTTCCGGTGCTTCCGGAACATGTTCCGGCCCCCTTCCGGAACATGTTCCGGTCCCCTTCCGGAACATGTTCCGGTCCTTCCGGAACATGTTCCGGCGCTTCCGGAACATGTTCCGGTCCTTCCGGAACATGTTCCGGCGCTTCCGGAACATGTTTCGGCGCTTCCGGAACATGTTCCGGTCCCCTTCCGGAACATGTTCCGGTCCTTCCGGAACATGTTCCGGCGCTTCCGGAACATGTTTCGGCGCTTCCGGAACATGTTCCGGTCCTTCCGGAACATGTTCCGGCGCTTCCGGAACATGTTCCGGTGCTTCCAGAACATGTTCCGGCGCTTCCGGAACATGTTCGGGTCCTTCCGGAACATGTTCCGGTGCTTCCGGAACATGTTCCGGTCCCCTTCCGGAACATGTTCCGGTCCTTCCGGAACATGTTCCGGCGCTTCCGGAACATGTTTCGGCGCTTCCGGAACATGTTCCGGTCCTTCCGGAACATGTTCCGGTGCTTCCGGAACATGTTCCGGTCCCCTTCCGGAACATGTTCCGGTCCCGTTCCGGAACATGTTCCGGTCCTTCCGGAACATGTTCCGGTCCTTCCGGAACATGTTCCGGCGCTTCCGGAACATGTTCCGGTCCTTCCGGAACATGTTCCGGCGCTTCCGGAACATGTTCCGGCGCTTCCGGAACATGTTCCGGTACTTCCGGAACATGTTCCGGTCCCCTTCCGGAACATGTTCCGGTCCCCTTCCGGAACATGTTCCGGTCCTTCCGGAACATGTTCCGGCGCTTCCGGAACATGTTTCGGCGCTTCCGGAACATGTTCCGGTGCTTCCGGAACATGTTCCGGTCCTTCCGGAACATGTTCCGGCGCTTCCGGAACATGTTCCGGTCCTTCCGGAACATGTTCCGGCGCTTCCGGAACATGTTCCGGCGCTTCCGGAACATGTTCCGGTGCTTCCGGAACATGTTCCGGTCCCCTTCCGGAACATGTTCCGGTCCCCTTCCGGAACATGTTCCGGTCCTTCCGGAACATGTTCCGGCGCTTCCGGAACATGTTTCGGCGCTTCCGGAACATTTTCCGGTCCTTCCGGAACATGTTCCGGCGCTTCCGGAACATGTTCCGGTGCTTCCAGAACATGTTCCGGCGCTTCCGGAACATGTTCGGGTCCTTCCGGAACATGTTCCGGTGCTTCCGGAACATGTTCCGGCGCTTCCGGAACATGTTCCGGCGCTTCCGGAACTTCCGGAACATGTTCCGGTCTTTCGGGAACATGGTCCGGTCCTTCCGGAACATGTTCCGGTGCTTCCGGAACATGTTCCGGTGCTTCCGGAACATGTTCCGGCGCTTCCGGAACATGTTCCGGTGCTTCCGGAACATGTTCCGGCGCTTCCTTCCGGAAAATGTTCCGGCGCTTCCTTCCGGAACATGTTCCGGTCCTTCCGGAACATGTTCTGGTCCCCTTCCGGAACATGTTCCGGTCCCCTTCCGGAACATGTTCCGGTGCTTCCGGAACATGTTCCGGCGCCTCCGGAACATGTTCCGGCGCTTCCGGAACATGTTCCGGTCCTTCCGGAACATGTTCCGGCGCTTCCGGAACATGTTCCGGCGCTTCCGGAACATGTTCCGGTGCTTCCGGAACATGTTCCGGTCCCCTTCCGGAACATGTTCCGGTCCCCTTCCGGAACATGTTCCGGTCCTTCCGGAACATGTTCCGGCGCTTCCGGAACATGTTTCGGCGCTTCCGGAACATGTTCCGGTCCTTCCGGAACATGTTCCGGTCCTTCCGGAACATGTTCCGGTGCTTCCGGAACATGTTCCGGCGCTTCCGGAACATGTTCGGGTCCTTCCGGAACATGTTCCGGCGCTTCCGGAACATGTTCCGGCGCTTCCGGAACATGTTCCGGTCCTTCCGGAACATGTTCCGGTCCTTCCGGAACATGTTCCGGCGCTTCCGGAACATGTTCCGGCGCTTCCGGAACATGTTCCGGTGCTTCCGGAACATGTTCCGGTCCCCTTCCGGAACATGTTCCGGTCCCCTTCCGGAACATGTTCCGGTCCTTTTGGAACATGTTCCGGCGCTTCCGGAACATGTTTCGGCGCTTCCAGAACATGTTCCGGTCCTTCCGGAACATGTTCCGGCGCTTCCGGAACATGTTCGGGTCCTTCCGGAACATGTTCCGGCGCTTCCGGAACATGTTCGGGTCCTTCCGGAACATGTTCCGGTGCTTCCGGAACATGTTCCGGCGCTTCCGGAACTTCCGGAACATGTTCCGGTCCTTCGGGAACATGGTCCGGTCCTTCCGGAACATGTTCCGGTGCTTCCGGAACATGTTCCGGTGCTTCCGGAACATGTTCCGGTGCTTCCGAAACATGTTCCGGCGCTTCCTTCCGGAAAATGTTCCCGCGCTTCCTTCCGGAACATGTTCCGGTCCTTCCGGAACATGTTCCGGTGCTTCCGGAACATGTTCCGGTCGTTCCGGAACATGTTCCGGTCCTTCCGGAACATGTTCCGGCGCTTCCGGAACATGTTCCGGTCCTTCCGGAACATGTTCCGGCGCTTCCGGAACATGTTCCGGCGCTTCCGGAACATGTTCCGGTGCTTCTGGAACATGTTCCGGTCCCCTTCCGGAACATGTTCCGGTCCCCTTCCGGAACATGTTCTGGTCCTTCCGGAACATGTTCCGGCGCTTCCGGAACATGTTTCGGCGCTTCCGGAACATGTTCCGGCGCTTCCGGAACATGTTCCGGTGCTTCCGGAACATGTTCCGGTCCCCTTCCGGAACATGTTCCGGTCCCCTTCCGGAACATGTTCTGGTCCTTCCGGAACATGTTCCGGCGCTTCCGGAACATGTTCCGGCCCCCTTCCGGAACATGTTCCGGTCCCCTTCCGGAACATGTTCCGGTCCTTCCGGAACATGTTCCGGTCCCCTTCCGGAACATGTTCCGGTCCTTCCGGAACATGTTCCGGCGCTTCCGGAACATGTTCCGGTCCTTCCGGAACATGTTCCGGCGCTTCCGGAACATGTTCCGGTCCTTCCGGAACATGTTCCGGTGCTTCCGGAACATGTTCCGGTCCTTCCGGAACATGTTCCGGCGCTTCCGGAACATGTTTCGGCGCTTCCGGAACATGTTCCGGTCCTTCCGGAACATGTTCCGGCGCTTCCGGAACATGTTCGGGTCCCTCCGGAACATGTTCCGGTGCTTCCGGAACATGTTCCGGTCCCCTTCCGGAACATGTTCCGGTGCTTCCGGAACATGTTCCGGCGGTTCCGGAACATGTTTCGGCGCTTCCGGAACATGTTCCGGTCCTTCCGGAACATGTTCCGGTGCTTCCGGAACATGTTCCGGTCCCCTTCCGGAACATGTTCCGGTCCCCTTCCGGAACATGTTCCGGTCCTTCCGGAACATGTTCCGGCGCTTCCGGAACATGTTCCGGTCCTTCCGGAACATGTTCCGGCGCTTCCGGAACATGTTCCGGCGCTTCCGGAACATGTTCCGGTGGTTCCGGAACATGTTCCGGTCCCCTTCCGGAACATGTTCCGGTCCCCTTCCGGAACATGTTCCGGTCCTTCCGGAACATGTTCCGGCGCTTCCGGAACATGTTTCGGCGCTTCCGGAACATGTTCCGGTCCTTCCGGAACATGTTCCGGCGCTTCCGGAACATGTTCCGGTCCCCTTCCGGAACATGTTCCGGTTGCCTTCCGGAACATGTTCCGGTCCTTCCGGAACATGTTCCGGTCCTTCCGGAACATGTTCCGGCGCTTCCGGAACATGTTCCGGTCCTTCCGGAACATGTTCCGGCGCTTCCGGAACATGTTCCGGCGCTTCCGGAACATGTTCCGGTGCTTCCAGAACATGTTCCGGCGCTTCCGGAACATGTTCGGGTCCTTCCGGAACATGTTCTGGTCCTTCCGGAACATGTTCCAGCGCTTCCGGAACATGTTCCGGCCCCCTTCCGGAACATGTTCCGGTCCCCTTCCGGAACATGTTCCGGTCCTTCCGGAACATGTTCCGGTCCTTCCGGAACATGTTCCGGCGCTTCCGGAACATGTTCCGGTCCTTCCGGAACATGTTCCGGCACTTCCGGAACATGTTCCGGCGCTTCCGGAACATGTTCCGGTGCTTCCGGAACATGTTCCGGTCCCCTTCCGGAACATGTTCCGGTCCCCTTCCGGAACATGTTCCGGTCCTTCCGGAACATGTTCCGGCGCTTCCGGAACATGTTTCGGCGCTTCCGGAACATGTTCCGGTCCTTCCGGAACATGTTCCGGCGCTTCCGGAACATGTTCCGGTGCTTCCAGAACATGTTCCGGCGCTTCCGGAACATGTTCGGGTCCTTCCGGAACATGTTCCGGTGCTTCCGGAACATGTTCCGGTCCCCTTCCGGAACATGTTCCGGTCCTTCCGGAACATGTTCCGGCGCTTCCGGAACATGTTTCGGCGCTTCCGGAACATGTTCCGGTCCTTCCGGAACATGTTCCGGTGCTTCCGGAACATGTTCCGGTCCCCTTCCGGAACTTGTTCCGGTCCCCTTCCGGAACATGTTCCGGTCCTTCCGGAACATGTTCCGGTCCTTCCGGAACATGTTCCGGCGCTTCCGGAACATGTTCCGGTCCTTCCGGAACATGTTCCGGCGCTTCCGGAACATGTTCCGGCGCTTCCGGAACATGTTCCGGTGGTTCCGGAACATGTTCCGGTCCCCTTCCGGAACATGTTCCGGTCCCCTTCCGGAACATGTTCCGGTCCTTCCGGAACATGTTCCGGCGCTTCCGGAACATGTTTCGGCGCTTCCGGAACATGTTCCGGTCCTTCCGGAACATGTTCCGGCGCTTCCGGAACATGTTCCGGTCCCCTTCCGGAACATGTTCCGGTTGCCTTCCGGAACATGTTCCGGTCCTTCCGGAACATGTTCCGGTCCTTCCGGAACATGTTCCGGCGCTTCCGGAACATGTTCCGGTCCTTCCGGAACATGTTCCGGCGCTTCCGGAACATGTTCCGGCGCTTCCGGAACATGTTCCGGTGCTTCCAGAACATGTTCCGGCGCTTCCGGAACATGTTCGGGTCCTTCCGGAACATGTTCTGGTCCTTCCGGAACATGTTCCAGCGCTTCCGGAACATGTTCCGGCCCCCTTCCGGAACATGTTCCGGTCCCCTTCCGGAACATGTTCCGGTCCTTCCGGAACATGTTCCGGTCCTTCCGGAACATGTTCCGGCGCTTCCGGAACATGTTCCGGTCCTTCCGGAACATGTTCCGGCACTTCCGGAACATGTTCCGGCGCTTCCGGAACATGTTCCGGTGCTTCCGGAACATGTTCCGGTCCCCTTCCGGAACATGTTCCGGTCCCCTTCCGGAACATGTTCCGGTCCTTCCGGAACATGTTCCGGCGCTTCCGGAACATGTTTCGGCGCTTCCGGAACATGTTCCGGTCCTTCCGGAACATGTTCCGGCGCTTCCGGAACATGTTCCGGTGCTTCCAGAACATGTTCCGGCGCTTCCGGAACATGTTCGGGTCCTTCCGGAACATGTTCCGGTGCTTCCGGAACATGTTCCGGTCCCCTTCCGGAACATGTTCCGGTCCTTCCGGAACATGTTCCGGCGCTTCCGGAACATGTTTCGGCGCTTCCGGAACATGTTCCGGTCCTTCCGGAACATGTTCCGGTGCTTCCGGAACATGTTCCGGTCCCCTTCCGGAACTTGTTCCGGTCCCCTTCCGGAACATGTTCCGGTCCTTCCGGAACATGTTCCGGTCCTTCCGGAACATGTTCCGGCGCTTCCGGAACATGTTCCGGTCCTTCCGGAACATGTTCCGGCGCTTCCGGATCATGTTCCGGCGCTTCCGGAACATGTTCCGGTGCTTCCGGAACATGTTCCGGTCCCCTTCCGGAACATGTTCCGGTCCCCTTCCGGAACATGTTCCGGTCCTTCCGGAACATGTTCCGGTCCTTCCGGAACATGTTCCGGCGCTTCCGGAACATGTTCCGGTCCCCTTCCGGAACATGTTCCGGTCCCCTTCCGGAACATGTTCCGGTCCTTCCGGAACATGTTCCGGTCCTTCCGGAACATGTTCCGGTCCTTCCGGAACATGTTCCGGTCCTTCCGGAACATGTTCCGGCGCTTCCGGAACATGTTCCGGCGCTTCCGGAACATGTTCCGGTGCTTCCGGAACATGTTCCGGTCCCCTTCCGGAACATGTTCCGGTCCCCTTCCGGAACATGTTCCGGTCCCCTTCCGGAACATGTTCCGGTCCTTCCGGAACATGTTCCGGCGCTTCCGGAACATGTTCCGGTCCTTCCGGAACATGTTCCGGCGCTTCCGGAACATGTTCCGGCGCTTCCGGAACATGTTCCGGTGCTTCCGGAACATGTTCCGGCGCTTCCGGAACATGTTCCGGTGCTTCCAGAACATGTTCCGGCGCTTCCGGAACTTCCGGAACATGTTCCGGTCCTTCGGGAACATGGTCCGGTCCTTCCGGAACATGTTCCGGTGCTTCCGGAACATGTTCCGGTGCTTCCGGAACATGTTCCGGTGCTTCCGGAACATGTTCCGGTGCTTCCGGAACATGTTCCGGTGCTTCCGGAACATGTTCCGGTGCTTCCGGAACATGTTCCGGCGCTTCCTTCCGGAAAATGTTCCGGCGCTTCCTTCCGGAACATGTTCCGGTCCTTCCGGAACATGTTCTGGTCCTTCCGGAACATGTTCCGGTCCTTCCGGAACATGTTCCGGCGCTTCCGGAACATGTTCCGGCGCTTCCGGAACATGTTCCGGTCCTTCCGGAACATGTTCCGGTGCTTCCGGAACATGTTCGGGTCCTTCCGGAACATGTTCGGGTCCTTCCGGAACATGTTCCGGCGCTTCCGGAACATGTTCCGGTCCTTCCGGAACATGTTCCGGCGCTTGCGGAACATGTTCCGGTGCTTCCGGAACATGTTCCGGTGCTTCCGGAACATGTTCCGGCGCTTCCGGAACATGTTCCGGCGCTTCCGGAACATGTTTTGGTGCTTGCGGAACATGTTCCGGTGCTTCCGGAACATGTTCCGGTGCTTCCGGAACATGTTCCGCAAGCACCGGAACATGTTCCGGTCCTTCCGGAACATGTTTCGGCGCTTCCGGAACATGTTCCCGTCCTTCCGGAACATGTTCCGGCGCTTCCGGAACATGTTCCGGTGCTTCCGGAACATGTTCCGGTCCTTCCGGAACATGTTCGGGTCCTTCCGGAACATGTTCCGGCGCTTCAGGAACATGTTCCGGCGCTTCCGGAACATGTACCGGTGCTTCCGGAACATGTTCCGGTGCTTCCGGATGTTCCGGTGCTTCCGGAACATGTTCCGGCGCTTCCGGAACATGTTCCGGTACTTCCGCAACATTTTCCGGCGCTTCCGGAACATGTTCCGGCGCTTCCGGAACATGTTCCGGTGCTTCCGGAACATGTTCCGGTGCTTCCGGAACATGTTCCGGTGCTTCCGGAACATGTTCCGGTCCTTCCGGAACATGTTCGGGTCCTTCCGGAACATGTTCCGGTGCTTCCGGAACATGTTCCGGCGCTTCCGGAACATGTTCCGGCGCTTCCGGACCTTCCGGAACATGTTCCGGTCCTTCCGGAACATGGTCCGGTCCTTCCGGAACATGTTCCGGTGCTTCCGGAACATGTTCCGGCGCTTCCTTCCGGAAAATGTTCCGGCGCTTCCTTCCGGAACATGTTCCGGTCCTTCCGGAACATGTTCTGGTCCTTCCGGAACATGTTCCGGTCCTTCCGGAACATGTTCCGGCGCTTCCGGAACATGTTCCGGTCCTTCCGGAACATGTTCCGGCGCTTCCGGCACATGTTCCGGCGCTTCCGGAACATGTTCCGGTCCTTCCGGAACATGTTCCGGCGCTTCCGGAACATGTTCTGGTCCTTCCGGAACATGTTCCGGCGCTTCCGGAACATGTTCCGGTGCTTCCGGAACATGTTCCGGTCGTTCCGGAACATGTTCCGGTCCTTCCGGAACATGTTCCGGTCCTTCCGGAACATGTTCCGGCGCTTCCGGAACATGTTCCGGTCCTTCCGGAACATGTTCCGGCGCTTCCGGAACATGTTCCGGCGCTTCCGGAACATGTTCCGGTGCTTCCGGAACATGTTCCGGTGCTTCCGGAACATGTTCCGGTCCCCTTCCGGAACATGTTCCGGTCCCCTTCCGGAACATGTTCCGGTCCCCTTCCGGAACATTTTCCGGTGCTTCCGGAACATGTTCCGGTGCTTCCAGAACATGTTCCGGCGCTTCCGGAACATGTTCGGGTTCTTCCGGAACATGTTCCGGTGCTTCCGGAACATGTTCCGGCGCTTCCGGAACATGTTCCGGCGCTTCCGGAACTTCCGGAACATGTTCCGGTCCTTCGAGAACATGGTCCGGTCCTTCCGGAACATGTTCCGGTGCTTCCGGAACATGTTCCGGTGCTTCCGGAACATGTTCCGGTGCTTCCGGAACATGTTCCGGCGCTTCCGGAACATGTTCCGGTGCTTCCGGAACATGTTCGGGTCCTTCCGGAACATGTTCCGGCGCTTCCGGAACATGTTCCGGTCCTTCCGGAACATGTTCCGGCGCTTGCGGAACATGTTCCGGCGCTTCCGGAACATGTTCCGGTGCTTCCGGAACATGTTCCGGTGCTTCCGGAACATGTTCCGGTCCCCTTCCGGAACATGTTCCGCTCCTTCCGGAACATGTTCCGGTCCTTCCGGAACATGTTCCGGCGCTTCCGGAACATGTTTCGGCGCTTCCGGAACATGTTCCGGTCCTTCCGGAATATGTTTCGGCGCTTCCGGAACATGTTCCGGTCCTTCCGGAACATGTTCTGGCGCTTCCGGAACATGTTCGGGTCCTTCCGGAACATGTTCCGGTGCTTCCGGAACATGTTCCGGCGCTTCCGGAACATGTTTTGGCGCTTCCAGAACTTCCGGAACATGTTCCGGTCCTTCCGGAACATGGTCCGGTCCTTCCGGAACATGTTCCGGTGCTTCCGGAACATGTTCCGGCGCTTCCTTCCGGAAAATGTTCCGGCGCTTCCTTCCGGAACATGTTCCGGTCCTTCCGGAACATGTTCTGGTCCTTCCGGAACATGTTCCGGTCCTTCCGGAACATGTTCCGGCGCTTCCGGCACATGTTCCGGCGCTTCCGGAACATGTTCCGGTCCTTCCGGAACATGTTCCGGCGCTTCCGGAACATGTTCCGGTCCTTCCGGAACATGTTCCGGCGCTTCCGGAACATGTTCCGGTCCTTCCCGAACATGTTCCGGTGCTTCCGGAACATGTTCCGGCGCTTCTGGAACATGTGCCGGCGCTTCCGGAACATGTTCCGGTGCTTGCGGAACATGTTCCGGTGCTTCCGGAACATGTTCCGGTGCTTCCGGAACATGTTCCGGCGCTTCCGGAACATGTTCCGGTGCTTCCCGAACATGTTCCGGTCCTTCCGGAACATGTTCTGGCGCTTCCGGAACATGTTCCGGTCCTTCCGGAACATGTTCCGGCGCTTCCGGAACATGTTCCGGCACTTCCGGAACATGTTCCGGTCCTTCCGGAACATGTTCCAGCGCTTCCGGATGATCCGGTGCTTCCGGTGCTTCCGGAACATGTTCCGGCGCTTCCGGATGATCCGGTGCTTCCGGAACATGTTCCGGTGCTTCCGGAACATGTTCCGGCGCTTCCGGAACATGTTCCGGAAGCGCCGGAACATGTTCCGGAAGCGGAACATGTTCCGCAAGCACCGGAACATGTTCCGGTCCCTCCGGAACATGATCCGGTGCTCCCGGAACATGATCCGGTCCTTCCGGAACATGTTCCGGTCCTTCCGGAACATGTTCCGGTCCCTCCGGAACATGTCCCGGTGCTTCCGGAACATGTTCCGGTGCTTCCGGAACATGTTCCGGTGCTTCCGGAACATGTTCCGGTCCTTCCGGAACATGTTCCCGTCCTTCCGGAACATGTTCCGGCCTCTCCGGAACATGTTCCGGCGCTTCCAGAACATGTTCCGCTGCTTCAGGAACATGATCCGGTCCTTCCGGAACATGTTCCGGTCCTTCCGGAACATGTTCCGGTCCCTCCGGAACATGTCCCGGTGCTTCCGGAACATGTTCCGGTGCTTCCGGAACATGTTCCGGTCCTTCCGGAACATGTTCCGGTCCTTCCGGAACATGTTCTTGTCCTTCCGGAACATGTTCCGGCCTCTCCGGAACATGTTCCGGCGCTTCCGGAACATGTTCCGGCGCTTCCGGAACAATTTCCGGTCCTTCCGGAACATGTTCCGGTCCTTCCGGAACATGTTCCGGCGCTTCCGGAACATGTTCCGGTCCTTCCGGAACATGTTCCGGTCCTTCCGGAACATGTTCTGGCGGTGCCGGAACATGTTCCGGTGCTCCCGGAACATGTTCCGGTGCTTCCGGAACATGTTCCGGCGCTTCCGGAACATGTTCCGGCGCTTCCGGAACATGTTCCGGTCCTTCCGGAACATGTTCCGGTGCTTCCGGAACATGTTCCGGCAGTGCCGGAACATGTTCCGGTGCTTCCGGAACATGTTCCGGTGCTTCGGGAACATGTTCCGGCGCTTCCGGAACATGTTCCGGTGCTTGCGGAACATGTTCCGGTGCTTCCGGAACATGTTCCGGTGCTTCCGGAACATGTTCCGCAAGCACCGGAACATGTTCCGGTCTCTCCGGAACATGTTTCGGCGCTTCCGGAACATGTTCCCGTCCTTCCGGAACATGTTCCGGCGCTTCCGGAACATGTTCCGGTGCTTCCGGAACATGTTCGGGTCCTTCCGGAACATGTTCCAGTCCTTCCGGAACATGTTCCGGCGCTTCCGGAACACGTTCCGGCGCTTCCGGAACATGTTCCGGTGCTTCCGGAACATGTTCCGGCGCTTCCGGATGTTCCGGTGCTTCCGGAACATGTTCCGGCGCTTCCGGAACATGTTCCGGTCCTTCCGGAACATGTTCCGGTCCTTCCTGAACATGTTCCGGCGCTTCCGGAACATGTTCCGGCGCTTCCGGAACATGTTCCGGTCCTTCCGGAACATGTTCGGGTCAGTCCGGAACATGTTCGGGTCCTTCCGGAACATGTTCCGGCGCTTCCGGAACATGTTCCGGCGCTTCCGGAACATGTTCCGCTGCGTCCGGAACATGATCCGGTCCTTCCGGAACATGTTCCGGTCCTTCCGGAACATGTTCCGGTCCCTCCGGAACATGTTCCGGTGCTTCCAGAGCATGTTCCGGTGCTTCCGGAACATGTTCCGGTCCTTCCGGAACATGTTCCGGTGCTTCCGGAACATGTTCCGGTCCTTCCGGAACATGTTCCGGTCCTTCCGGAACATGTTCCGGCCTCTCCGGAACATGTTCCGGCGCTTCCGGAACATGTTCCGGTGCTTCCGGAACATGTTCGGGTCCTTCCGGAACATGTTCGGGTCCTTCCGGAACATGTTCGGGTCCTTCCGGAACATGTTCCGGCGCTTCCGGAAGATGTTCCGGCGCTTCCGGAACATGTTCCGGTGCTTCCGGAACATGTTCCGGTGCTTCCGGAACATGGTCCGCAAGCACCGGAACATGTTCCGGTCCTTCCGGAACATGTTTCGGCGCTTCCGGAACATGTTCCGGTGCTTCCGGAACATGATCCGGTCCTTCCGGAACATGTTCGGGTCCTTCCGGAACATGTTCCGGTCCTTCCGGAACATGTTCCGGCGCTTCCGGAACATGTTCCGGTACTTCCGGAACATGTTCCGGCGCTTCCGGAACATGTTCCGGTCCTTCCGGAACATGTTCCGGCGCTTCCGGAACATGTTCCGGTTCTTTCGGAACATGTTCCGGTGCTTCCGGAACATGTTCCGGTCCTTCCGGAACATGTTCCGGCGCTTCTGGAACATGTTCCGGTGCTTCCGGAACATGTTCCGGTGCTTCCGGAACATGTTCCGGCGCTTCCGGAACATGATCCGGTGCTTCCGGAACATGATCCGGTGCTTCCGGAACATGATCCGGTGCTTCCGGAACATGTTCCGGTCCTTCCGGAACATGATCCGGTGCTTCCGGAACATGTTCCGGCGCTTCCGGAACCTGTTCCGGCGCTTCCGGAACATGTTCCGGTGCTTCCGGAACATGTTCCGGTCCTTCCGGAACATGTTCCGGTCCTTCCGGAACATGTTCCGGCCTCTCCGGAACATGTTCCGGTGCTTCCGGAACATGTTCCGGTCCTTCCGGAACATGTTCCGGCGCTTCCGGAACATGTTCCGGTCCTTCCGGAACATGTTCCGGTCCTTCCAGAACATGTTCCGGTGCTTCCGGAACATGTTCGGGTCCTTCCGGAACATGTTCCGGCGCTTCCGGAACATGTTCCGGCACTTCCGGAACATGTTCCGCTGCTTCCGGAACATGGTCCGCAAGCACCGGAACATGTTCCGGTCCTTCCGGAACATGTTTCGGCGCTTCCGGAACATGTTCCCGTCCTTCCGGAACATGTTCCGGCGCTTACGGAACATGTTCCGGTGCTTCCGGAACATGCCCCGGTCCTTCCGGAACATGTTCGGGTCCTTCCGGAACATGTTCCGGTCCTTCTGGAACATGTTCCGGCGCTTCCGGAACATGTTCCGGTGCTTCCGGAACATGTTCCGGCGCTTCCGGAACATGTTCCGGTGCTTCCGGAACATGTTCCGGTCCTTCCGGAACATGTTCCGGCGCTTCCGGAACATGTTCCGGTCCTTCCGGAACATGTTCCGGTCCTTCCGGAACATGTTCCGGTGCTTCCGGAACCTGTTCGGGTCCTTCCGGAACATGTTCGGGTCCTTCCGGAACACGTTCCGGCGCTTCCGGAACATGTTCCGGTGCTTCCGGAACATGTTCCGCTGCTTCCGGAACATGGTCCGCAAGCACCGGAACATGTTCCGGTCCTTCCGGAACATGTTTCGGCGCTTCCGGAACATGTTCCCGTCCTTCCGGAACATGTTCCGGCGCTTACGGAACATGTTCCGGTGCTTCCGGAACATGCTCCGGTCCTTCCGGAACATGTTCGGGTCCTTCCGGAACATGTTCCGGTCCTTCCGGAACATGTTCCGGCGCTTCCGGAACATGTTCCGGTGCTTCCGGAACATGTTCCGGCGCTTCCGGAACATGTTCCGGTCCTTCCGGAACATGTTGCGGTCCTTCCGGAACATGTTCCGGTGCTTCCGGAACCTGTTCGGGTCCTTCCGGAACATGTTCGGGTCCTTCCGGAACATGTTCCGGCGCTTCCGGAACATGTTCCGGTGCTTCCGGAACATGTTCCGGTGCTTCCGGAACATGGTCCGCAGGCACCGGAACATGTTCCGGTCCTTCCGGAACATGTTTCGGCGCTTCCGGAACATGTTCCCGTCCTTCCGGAACATGTTCCGGCGCTTCCGGAACATGTTCCGGTGCTTCCGGAACATGCTCCGGTCCTTCCGGAACATGTTCGGGTCCTTCCGGAACATGTTCCGGTCCTTCCGGAACATGTTCCGGCGCTTCCGGAACATGTTCCGGCGCTTCCGGAACATGTTCCGGCGCTTCCGGAACATGTTCCGGTCCTTCCGGAACATGTTCCGGCGCTTCCGGATGTTCCGGTGCTTCCGGAACATGTTCTGGCGCTTCCGGAACATGTTCCGGCGCTTCCGGAACATGTTCCGGTCCTTCCCGAACATGTTCCGGCGCTTCCGGAACATGTTCGGGAAGGACCGGAACATGTTCCGGAAGCACCGGAACATGTTCCGGTGCTTCCGGAACATGTTCCGGTCCTTCCGGAACATGTTCCGGCGCTTCCGGAACATGTTCTGGTCCCTCCGGAACATGATCCGGTGCTTCCGGAACATGTTCCGGTCCTTCCGGAAGATGTTCCGGTCCTTCCGGAACATGTTCCGGCGCTTCCGGAACATGTTCCGGCGCTTCCGGAACATGTTCCGCTGCTTCCGGAACATGATCCGGTCCTTCTGGAACATGTTCCGGTCCTTCCGGAACATGTTCCGGTCCCTCCTGAACATGTTCCGGTGCTTCCGGAACATGTTCCGGTCCTTCCGGAACATGTTCCGGCGCCTCCGGAACATGTTCCGGTGCTTCCGGAACATGTTCCGGTCCTTCCGGAACATGTTCCGGTCCTTCCGGAACATGTTCCGGTGCTTCCGGAACCTGTTCGGGTCCTTCCGGAACATGTTCGGGTCCTTCCGGAACATGTTCCGGCGCTTCCGGAACATGTTCCGGTGCTTCCGGAACATGTTCCGGTGCTTCCGGAACATGTTCCGGTGCTTCCGGAACATGTTCCGGTCCTTCCGGAACATGTTTCGGCGCTTCCGGAACATGTTCCCGTCCTTCCGGAACATGTTCCGGCGCTTACGGAACATGTTCCGGTGCTTCCGGAACATGCTCCGATCCTTCCGGAACATGTTCGGGTCCTTCCGGAACATGTTCCGGTCCTTCCGGAACATGTTCCGGCGCTTCCGGAACATGTTCCGGTCCTTCCGGAACACGTTCCGGCGCTTCCGGAACATGTTCCGGTCCTTCCGGAACATGTTCCGGTGCTTCCGGAACATGTTCCGGTGCTTCCGGAACATGTTCCGGCGCTTCCGGAACATGTTCCGGTCCTTCCGGAACATGTTGCGGTCCTTCCGGAACATGTTCCGGTGCTTCCGGAACCTGTTCGGGTCCTTCCGGAACATGTTCGGGTCCTTCCGGAACATGTTCCGGCGCTTCCGGAACATGTTCCGGTGCTTCCGGAACATGTTCCGGTGCTTCCGGAACATGGTCCGCAAGCACCGGAACATGTTCCGGTCCTTCCGGAACATGTTTCGGCGCTTCCGGAACATGTTCCCGTCCTTCCGGAACATGTTCCGGCGCTTCCGGAACATGTTCCGGTGCTTCCGGAACATGCTCCGGTCCTTCCGGAACATGTTCGGGTCCTTCCGGAACATGTTCCGGTCCTTCCGGAACATGTTCCGGCGCTTCCGGAACATGTTCCGGCGCTTCCGGAACATGTTCCGGCGCTTCCGGAACATGTTCCGGTCCTTCCGGAACATGTTCCGGCGCTTCCGGATGTTCCGGTGCTTCCGGAACATGTTCTGGCGCTTCCGGAACATGTTCCGGCGCTTCCGGAACATGTTCCGGTCCTTCCCGAACATGTTCCGGCGCTTCCGGAACATGTTCGGGAAGGACCGGAACATGTTCCGGAAGCACCGGAACATGTTCCGGTGCTTCCGGAACATGTTCCGGTCCTTCCGGAACATGTTCCGGCGCTTCCGGAACATGTTCTGGTCCCTCCGGAACATGATCCGGTGCTTCCGGAACATGTTCCGGTCCTTCCGGAAGATGTTCCGGTCCTTCCGGAACATGTTCCGGCGCTTCCGGAACATGTTCCGGCGCTTCCGGAACATGTTCCGCTGCTTCCGGAACATGATCCGGTCCTTCTGGAACATGTTCCGGTCCTTCCGGAACATGTTCCGGTCCCTCCTGAACATGTTCCGGTGCTTCCGGAACATGTTCCGGTCCTTCCGGAACATGTTCCGGCGCCTCCGGAACATGTTCCGGTGCTTCCGGAACATGTTCCGGTCCTTCCGGAACATGTTCCGGTCCTTCCGGAACATGTTCCGGTGCTTCCGGAACCTGTTCGGGTCCTTCCGGAACATGTTCGGGTCCTTCCGGAACATGTTCCGGCGCTTCCGGAACATGTTCCGGTGCTTCCGGAACATGTTCCGGTGCTTCCGGAACATGTTCCGGTGCTTCCGGAACATGTTCCGGTCCTTCCGGAACATGTTTCGGCGCTTCCGGAACATGTTCCCGTCCTTCCGGAACATGTTCCGGCGCTTACGGAACATGTTCCGGTGCTTCCGGAACATGCTCCGATCCTTCCGGAACATGTTCGGGTCCTTCCGGAACATGTTCCGGTCCTTCCGGAACATGTTCCGGCGCTTCCGGAACATGTTCCGGTCCTTCCGGAACACGTTCCGGCGCTTCCGGAACATGTTCCGGTCCTTCCGGAACATGTTCCGGTGCTTCCGGAACATGTTCCGGTGCTTCCGGAACATGTTCCGGTCCTTCCGGAACATGATCCGGTGCTTCCGGAACATGATCCGGTGCTTCCGGAACATGTTCCGGTCCTTCCGGAACATGATCCGGTGCTTCCGGAACATGTTCCGGTGCTTCCGGAACATGTTTTGGTGCTTCCGGAACATGTTCCGGTGCTTCCGGAACATGTTCCGGTGCTTCCGGAACATGTTCTGGCGGTTCCGGAACATGTTCCGGCGCTTCCGGAACATGTTCCGGTGCCTCCGGAACATGTTCCGGTCCTTCCGGAACATTTTCCGGTCCTTCCGGAACATGTTCCGGCGCTTCCGGAACATGTTCCGGTGCTTTTGGAACATGTTCCGGTGCTTCCGGAACATGTTCCGGTGCTTCCGGAACATGTTCCGGCGCTTACGGAATATGTTCCGGCGCTTCCGGAACATGTTCCGGTCCTTCCGGAACATGTTCCGGCGCTTCCGGAATATGTTCCGGCGCTTCCGGAACATGTTCCGGTGCTTCCGGAACATGTTCCGGTGCTTCCAGAAAATGTTCCGGTGCTTCCGGAACATGTTCCGGTGCTTTCGGAACATGTTCCGGAAGCATCGGAACATGTTCCGGTGCTTCCGGAATATGTTGCGGTCCTTCCGGAACATGTTCCGGCGCTTCCGGAACATGTTCCGGTGCTTGCGGAACATGTTCCGGTCCTTCCGGAACATGTTCCGGCGCTTCCGGAACATGTTCCGGTGCTTCCGGAACATGTTCTGGCGCTTCCGGAACATGTTCCGGCGCTTCCGGAAGATGTTCCGGCGCTTCCGGAACATGTTCCGGTGCTTCTGGAACATGTTCCGGCGCTTCCGGAACATGTTCCGGTCCTTCCGGAACATGTTCCGGTCCTTCCGGAACATGTTCCGGCGCTTCCGGAACATGTTCCGGTGCTTCCGGAACATGTTCCGGCGCTTACGGAACATGTTCCGGCGCTTCCGGAACATGTTCCGGTCCTTCCGGAACATGTTCCGGCGCTTCCGGAACATGTTCCGGCGCTTCCGGAACATGTTCCGGTGCTTCCGGAACATGTTCCGCTGCCTCCGGAACATGTTCCGGTCCTTCCGGAACATGTTCCGGTCCTTCCGGAACATGTTCCGGCGCTTCCGGAACATGTTCCGGTGCTTCCGGAACATGTTCCGGTGCTTCAAGAAAATGTTCCGGTGCTTCCGGAACATGTTCCGGTGCTTTCGGAACATGTTCCGGAAGCATCGGAACATGTTCCGGTGCTTCCGGAATATGTTCCGGTCCTTCCGGAACATGTTCCGGTGCTTCCGGAACATGTTCCGGCGCTTTCGGAACATGTTCCGGCGCTTCCGGAACATGTTCCGGTCCTTCCGGAACATGTTCCGGTCCTTCTGGAACATGTTCCGGTGCTTCCGGAACATGTTCCGGCGCTTCCGGAACATGTTCCGGTGCTTGCGGATTATGTTCCGGTCCTTCCGGAACATGTTCCGGTCCTTCCGGAACATGTTCCGGTCCCTCCGGAACATGTTCCGGTGCTTCCGGAACATGTTCCGGTGCTTCCGGAACATGTTCTGGCGCTTACGGAACATGTTCCGGCGCTTCCGGAACATGTTCCGGTCCTTCCGGAACATGTTCCGGCGCTTCCGGAATATGTTCCGGCGCTTCCGGAACATGTTCCGGTGCTTCCGGAACATGTTCCGGTGCTTCCAGAAAATGTTCCGGTGCTTCCGGAACATGTTCCGGTGCTTTCGGAACATGTTCCGGAAGCATCGGAACATGTTCCGGTGCTTCCCGAACATGTTCCGGTCCTTCCGGAACATGTTCTGGTCCTTCCGGAACATGTTCCGGTGCTTCCGGAACATGTTCCGGCGCTTCCGGAACATGTTCCGGCGCTTCCGGAACATGTTCCGTTCCTTCCGGAACATGTTCCGGCGCTTCCGGAACATGTTCCGGTCCTTCCGGAACATGTTCCGGCGCTTCCGGAACATGTTCCGGCGCTTCCGGAACATGTTCCGGCGCTTCCGGAACATGTTCCGGTGCTTCCGGAACATGTTCCGGTGCCTCCGGAACATGTTCCGGTGCTTCCGGAACATGTTCCGGTCCTTCCGGAACATGTTCCGGCGCTTCCGGAACATGTTCCGGTGCCTCCGGAACATGTTCCGGTCCTTCCGAAACATGTTCCGGTCCTTCCGGAACATGTTCCGGCGCTTCCGGAACATGTTCCGGTGCTTCCGGAACATGTCCCGGTGCTTCCGGAACATGTTCCGGTGCTTCCGGAACATGTTCCGGCGCTTCCGGAACATGTTCCGGTCCTTCCGGAACATGTTCCGGCGCTTCCGGAATATGTTCCGGCGCTTCCGGAACATGTTCCGGTGCTTCCGGAACATGTTCCGGTGCTTCCAGAAAATGTTCCGGTGCTTCCGGAACATGTTCCGGTGCTTTCGGAACATGTTCCGGAAGCATCGGAACATGTTCCGGTGCTTCCGGAACATGTTCCGGTCCTTCCGGAACATGTTCCGGTGCTTCCGGAACATGTTCCGGCGCTTCCGGAACATGTTCCGGTCCTTCTGGAACATGTTCCGGTGCTTCCAGAACATGTTCCGGTGCTTCCGGAACATGTTCCGGTGCTTCCAGAAAATGTTCCGGTGCTTCCGGAACATGTTCCGGTCCTTCCGGAACATGTTCCGGTCCTTCCGGAACATGTTCCGGTCCCTCCGGAACATGTTCCGGTGCTTCCGGAACATGTTCCGGTGCTTCCGGAACATGTTCTGGCGCTTCCGGAACATGTTCTGGCGCTTCCGGAACATGTTCCGCCGCTTCCGGAACATGATCCGGCGCTTCCGGAACATGTTCCGGCGCTTCCGGAATATGTTCCGGCGCTTCCGGAACATGTTCCGGCGCTTCCGGAACATGTTCCGGTCCTTCCGGAACATGTTCCGGCGCTTCCGGAACATGTTCCGGTGCTTTTGGAACATGTTCCGGTGCTTCCGGAACATGTTCCGGTGCTTCCGGAACATGTTCCGGTGCTTCCGGAACATGTTCCGGCGCTTACGGAACATGTTCCGGCGCTTCCGTAACATGTTCCGGTCCTTCCGGAACATGTTCCGGCGCTTCCGGAATATGTTCCGGCGCTTCCGGAACATGTTCCGGTGCTTCCGGAACATGTTCCGGTGCTTCCAGAAAATGTTCCGGTGCTTCCGGAACATGTTCCGGTGCTTTCGGAACATGTTCCGGAAGCATCGGAACATGTTCCGGTGCTTCCCGAATATGTTCCGGTCCTTCCGGAACATGTTCTGGTCCTTCCGGAACATGTTCCGGTGCTTCCGGAACATGTTCCGGCGCTTCCGGAACATGTTCCGGCGCTTCCGGAACATGTTCCGTTCCTTCCGGAACATGTTCCGGCGCTTCCGGAACATGTTCCGGTCCTTCCGGAACATGTTCCGGTCCTTCCGGAACATGTTCCGGCGCTTCCGGAACATGTTCCGGTCCTTCCGGAACATGTTCCGGCGCTTCCGGAACATGTTCCGGCGCTTCCGGAACATGTTGCGGCGCTTCCGGAACATGTTCCGGTCCTTCCAGAACATGTTCCGTCCTTCCGGAACATGTTCCGGTGCTTCCGGAACATGTTCGGGTCCTTCCGGAACATGTTCGGGTCCTTCCGGAACATGTTCCGGCGCTTCCGGAACATGTTCCGGTGCTTCCGGAACATGTTCCGGTGCTTCCGGAACATGGTCCGCAAGCACCGGAACATGTTCCGGTCCTTTCGGAACATGTTTCGGCGCTTCCGGAACATGTTCCCGTCCATCCGGAACATGTTCCGGCGCTTCCGGAACATGTTCCGGTGCTTCCGGAACATGCTCCGGTCCTTCCGGAACATGTTCGGGTCCTTCCGGAACATGTTCCGGCGCTTCCGGATGTTCCGGTGCTTCCGGAACATGTTCCGGCGCTTCCGGAACATGTTCCGGCGCTTCCGGAACATGTTCCGGTCCTTCCGGAACATGTTCCGGTCCTTCCGGAACATGTTCTGGCGCTTCTGGAACATGTTCCGGTCCTTCCGGAACATGATCCGGTGCTTCCGGAACACGATCCGGTGCTTCCGGAACATGTTCCGGCGCTCCCGGAACATGATCCGGTGCTTCCGGAACATGCACGGTGCTTCCGGAACATGATCCGGCGCTTCCGGAACATGTTCCGGTGCTTCCGGAACATGTTCCGGTGCTTCCGGAACATGTTCCGGCGCTTCCGGAATATCCTCCGGCGCTTCCGGAACATGTTCCGGTGCTTCCGGAACATGTTCCGGTGCTTCCAGAAAATGTTCCGGTGCTTCCGGAACATGTTCCGGTGCTTTCGGAACATGTTCCGGAAGCATCGGAACATGTTCCGGTGCTTCCCGAATATGTTCCGGTCCTTCCGGAACATGTTCCGGTCCTTCCGGAACATGTTCTGGTGCTTCCGGAACATGTTCCGGCGCTTCCGGAACATGTTCCGGCGCATCCGGAACATGTTCCGTTCCTTTCGGAACATGTTCGGGTCCTTCAAGAACATGTTCGGGTCCTTCCGGAACATGTTCCGGCGCTTCCGGAACATGTTCCGGCGCTTCCGGAACATGTTCCGGTCCTTCCAGAACATGTTCCGGTCCTTCCGGAACATGTTCCGGTGCTTCCGGAACATGTTCGGGTCCTTCCGGAACATGTTCGGGTCCTTCCGGAACATGTTCCGGCGCTTCCGGAACATGTTCCGGTGCTTCCGGAACATGTTCCGGTGCTTCCGGAACATGGTCCGCAAGCACCGGAACATGTTCCGGTCCTTTCGGAACATGTTTCGGCGCTTCCGGAACATGTTCCCGTCCTTCCGGAACATGTTCCGGCGCTTCCGGAACATGTTCCGGTGCTTCCGGAACATGCTCCGGTCCTTCCGGAACATGTTCGGGTCCTTCCGGAACATGTTCCGGTCCTTCCGGAACATGTTCCGGCGCTTCCGGATGTTCCGGTGCTTCCGGAACATGTTCCGGCGCTTCCGGAACATGTTCCGGCGCTTCCGGAACATGTTCCGGTCCTTCCGGAACATGTTCCGGTCCTTCCGGAACATGTTCCGGCGCTTCTGGAACATGTTCCGGTCCTTCCGGAACATGATCCGGTGCTTCCGGAACATGATCCGGTGCTTCCGGAACATGTTCCGGCGCTCCCGGAACATGATCCGGTGCTTCCGGAACATGCACGGTGCTTCCGGAACATGTTCCGGCGCTTCCGGAACATGTTCCGGTGCTTTTGGAACATGTTCCGGTGCTTCCGGAACATGTTCCGGTGCTTCCGGAACATGTTCCGGCGCTTCCGGAATATCCTCCGGCGCTTCCGGAACATGTTCCGGTGCTTCCGGAACATGTTCCGGTGCTTC
This sequence comes from Eutreptiella sp. 'Long Island Sound 2002', assembly GCA_964036045.1. Lineage (NCBI taxonomy): Eukaryota > Euglenozoa > Euglenophyceae > Eutreptiales > Eutreptiaceae > Eutreptiella > Eutreptiella sp. 'Long Island Sound 2002'. The sequence goes on from OZ038381.1 coordinate 11,274,020, forward strand.
CAGAAAATGTTCCGGTGCTTCCGGAACATGTTCCGGTGCTTTCGGAACATGTTCCGGAAGCATCGGAACATGTTCCGGTGCTTCCCGAATATGTTCCTGTCCTTCCGGAACATGTTCCGGTCCTTCCGGAACATGTTCCGGTGCTTCCGGAACATGTTCCGGCGCTTCCGGAACATGTTCCGGCGCTTCCGGAACATCTTCCGTTCCTTCCGGAACATGTTCCGGCGCTTCCGGAACATGTTCCGGTCCTTCCGGAGCATGTTCCGGTGCTTCCGGAACATGTTCGGGTCCTTCCGGAACATGTTCGGGTCCTTCCGGAACATGTTCCGGCGCTTCCGGAACATGTTCCGGCGCTTCCGGAACATGTTCCGGTGCTTCCGGAACATGTTCCGGCGCTTCCGGAACATGTTCCGGCGCTTCCGGAACATGTTCCGGTGCTTGCGGATTATGTTCCGGTCCTTCCGGAACATGTTCCGGCCTCTCCGGAACATGTTCCGGCGCTTCCGGAACATGTTCCGGCGCTTCCGGAACATGTTCCGGTCCTTCCGGAACATGTTCCGGCGCTTCCGGAACATGTTCCGGTCCTTCCGGAACATGTTCCGGTCCTTCCGGAACATGTTCGGGGGCTTCCGGAACATGTTCGGGTCCTTCCGGAACATGTTCCGGCGCTTCCGGAACATGTTCCGGCGCTTCCGGAACATGTTCCGGTGCTTCCGGAACATGTTCCGGTGCTTCCGGAACATGGTCCGCAAGCACCGGAACATGTTCCGGTCCTTCCGGAACATGTTTCGGCGCTTCCGGAACATGTTTCCGTCCTTCCGGAACATGTTCCGGCGCTTCCGGAACATGTTCCGGTGCTTCCGGAACATGCTCCGGTCCTTCCGGAACATGTTCGGGTCCTTCCGGAACATGTTCCGGCGCTTCCGGATGTTCCGGTGCTTCCGGAACATGTTTTGGCGCTTCCGGTACATGTTCCGGCGCTTCCGGAACATGTTCCGGTCCTTCCGGAACATGTTCTGGCTGTTCCGGAACATGTTCCGGTCCTTCCTGAACATGTTCCGGCGCTTCCGGAACATGTTCCGGTCCTTCCGGAACATGTTCCGGTCCTTCCGGAACATGTTCCGGTCCCTCCGGAACATGTTCCGGTGCTTCCGGAACATGTTCTGGCGCTTCCAGAACATGTTCTGGCGCTTCCGGAACATGTTCCGGCGCTTTTGGAACATGATCCGGCGCTTCCGGAACATGTTCCGGAAGCACCGGAACATGTTCCGGAAGCACCGGAACATGTTCCGGTCCTTCCGGAACATGTTCGGGTCCTTCCGGAACATGTTCGGGTCCTTCCGGAACATGTTCGGGTCCTTCCGGAACATGTTCGGGTCCTTCCGGAACATGTTCCGGCGCTTCCGGAACATGTTCCGGTGCTTCCGGAACATGTTCCCGCGCTTCCGGAACATGTTCCGGTCCTTCCGGAACATGTTTCGGCGCTTCCGGAACATGTTCCGGTGCTTCCGGAAACATGTTCCGGCGCTTCCGGAACATGTTCCGGCGCTTCCGGAACATGTTCCGGTCCTTCCGGAACATGTTCCGGCGCTTCCGGAACATGTTCCGGCGCTTCCGGAACATGTTCCGGTCCTTCCGGAACATGTTCCGGCGCTTCCGGAACATGTTCCGGTCCTTCCGGAACATCTTCCGGCGCTTCCGGAACATGTTCCGGTCCTTCCGGAACATGTTCCGGTGCTTCCGGAACATGTTCCGGTCCTTCCGGAACATGTTCCGGTCCTTCCGGAACATGTTCCGGTCCTTCCGGAAACATGTTCCGGTGCTTCCGGAACATGTTCTGGTCCTTCCGGAACATGTTCCGGTCCTTCCGGAACATGTTCCGGCGCTTCCGGAACATGTTCCGGCGCTTCCGGAACATGTTCCGGCGCTTGCGGAACATGTTCCGGTCCTTCCGGAACATGTTCCGGCGCTTCCGGAACATGTTCCGGTCCTTCCGGAACATCTTCCGGCGCTTCCGGAACATGTTCCGGTCCTTCCGGAACATGTTCCGGTCCTTCTGGAACATGTTCCGGTCCTTCCGGAACATGTTCCGGCCCTTCCGGAACATGTTCCGGCCCTTCCGGAACATGTTCCGGCCCTTCCGGAACATGTTCTGGCGCTTCCGGAACATTTTCCGGTGCTTCCGGAACATGTTCCGGCGCTTCCGGAACATGTTCCGGCGCTTCCGGAACATGTTCCGGCGCTTCCAGAACATGTTCCGGTCCTTCCGGAACATGTTCCGGCGCTTCCGGAACATGATCCGGTGCTTCCGGAACATGTTCCGGTGCTTCCGGAACATGTTCCGGTGCTTCCGGAACATGTTCCGGTGCTTCCGGGACATGTTCCGGTCCTTCCGGAACATGTTCCGGCGCTTCCGGAACATGTTCCGGTCCCTGCGGAACATGATCCGGTGCTTCCGGAACATGATCCGGTGCTTCCGCAACATGTTCCGGTCCTTCCGGAACATGTTCCGGTCCTTCCGGAACATGTTCCGGCGCTTCCGGAACATGTTCTGGCGCTTCCAGAACATGTTCTGGCGCTTCCGGAACATGTTCCGGAAGCACCGGAACATGTTCCGGAAGCACCGGAACATGTTCCGGAAGCACCGGAACATGTTCCGGAAGCGCCGGAACATGTTCCGGAAGCGCCGGAACGTGTTCCGGTCCTTCCGGAACATGTTCCGGTCCTTCCGGAACATGTTCTGGTCCTTGCGGAACATGTTCGGGTCCTTCCGGAACATGTTCGGGTCCTTCCGGAACATGTTCCGGCGCTTCCGGAACATGTTCCGGTGCTTCCGGAACATGTTCCCGCGCTTCCGGAACATGTTCCGGCGCTTCCGGAACATGTTCCGGTGCTTGCGGATTATGTTCCGGTGCTTCCGGAACATGTTCCGGTGCTTCCGGAACATGTTCCGCAAGCATCAGAACATGTTCCGGTCCTTCCGGAACATGTTTCGGCGCTTCCGGAACAAGTTTCCGTGCTTCCGGAAACATGTTCCGGTGCTTCCGGAACATGTTCCGGTCCTTCCGGAACATGTTCCGGTCCTTCCGGAACATGTTCCGGCGCTTCCGGAACATTTTCCGGCGCTTCCGGAACATGTTCCGGTCCTTCCGGAACATGTTCCGGCGCTTCCGGAACATGTTCCGGTCCTTCCGGAACATCTTCCGGCGCTTCCGGAACATGTTCCGGTCCTTCCGGAAACATGTTCCGGTGCTTCCGGAACATGTTCCGGTCCTTCCGGAACATGTTCCGGTCCTTCCGGAACATGTTCCGGTGCTTCCGGAACATGTTCTGGTCCTTCCGGAACATGTTCCGGTCCTTCCGGAACATGTTCCGGCGCTTCCGGAACATGTTCCGGCGCTTCCGGAACATGTTCCGGCGCTTGCGGAACATGTTCCGGTCCTTCCGGAACATGTTCCGGCGCTTCCGGAACATGTTCCGGTCCTTCCGGAACATCTTCCGGCGCTTCCGGAACATGTTCCGGTCCTTCCGGAACATGTTCCGGTCCTTCTGGAACATGTTCCGGTCCTTCCGGAACATGTTCCGGCCCTTCCGGAACATGTTCCGGCCCTTCCGGAACATGTTCCGGCCCTTCCGGAACATGTTCTGGCGCTTCCGGAACATTTTCCGGTGCTTCCGGAACATGTTCCGGCGCTTCCGGAACATGTTCCGGCGCTTCCGGAACATGTTCCGGCGCTTCCAGAACATGTTCCGGTCCTTCCGGAACATGTTCCGGCGCTTCCGGAACATGATCCGGTGCTTCCGGAACATGTTCCGGTGCTTCCGGAACATGTTCCGGTGCTTCCGGAACATGTTCCGGTGCTTCCGGGACATGTTCCGGTCCTTCCGGAACATGTTCCGGCGCTTCCGGAACATGTTCCGGTCCCTGCGGAACATGATCCGGTGCTTCCGGAACATGATCCGGTGCTTCCGCAACATGATCCGGTGCTTCCGGAACATGTTCCGGTCCTTCCGGAACATGTTCCGGCGCTTCCGGAACATGTTCTGGCGCTTCCAGAACATGTTCTGGCGCTTCCGGAACATGTTCCGGTGCTTTTGGAACATGATCCGGCGCTTCCGGAACATGTTCCGGAAGCACCGGAACATGTTCCGGAAGCACCGGAACATGTTCCGGAAGCACCGGAACATGTTCCGGAAGCGCCGGAACATGTTCCGGAAGCGCCGGAACATGTTCCGGTCCTTCCGGAACATGTTCCGGTCCTTCCGGAACATGTTCGGGTCCTTGCGGAACATGTTCGGGTCCTTCCGGAACATGTTCGGGTCCTTCCGGAACATGTTCCGGCGCTTCCGGAACATGTTCCGGTGCTTCCGGAACATGTTCCCGCGCTTCCGGAACATGTTCCGGCGCTTCCGGAACATGTTCCGGTGCTTGCGGATTATGTTCCGGTGCTTCCGGAACATGTTCCGGTGCTTCCGGAACATGTTCCGCAAGCATCAGAACATGTTCCGGTCCTTCCGGAACATGTTTCGGCGCTTCCGGAACATGTTCCGGTGCTTCCGGAAACATGTTCCGGTGCTTCCGGAACATGTTCCGGTCCTTCCGGAACATGTTCCGGTCCTTCCGGAACATGTTCCGGCCCTTCCGGAACATGTTCCGGCGCTTCCGGAACATGTTCCGGTCCTTCCGGAACATCTTCCGGCGCTTCCGGAACATGTTCCGGTCCTTCTGGAACATGTTCCGGTCCTTCCGGAACATGTTCCGGCCCTTCCGGAACATGTTCCGGCGCTTCCGGAACATTTTCCGGTGCTTCCGGAACATGTTCCGGCGCTTCCGGAACATGTTCCGGCGCTTCCAGAACATGTTCCGGTCCTTCCGGAACATGTTCCGGCGCTTCCGGAACATGATCCGGTGCTTCCGGAACATGTTCCGGTGCTTCCGGAACATGTTCCGGTGCTTCCGGGACATGTTCCGGTGCTTCCGGAACATGTTCCGGTGCTTCCGGAACATGTTCCGGTGCTTCCAGAACATTTTCCGGCGCTTCCGGAACATGTTCCGGTCCCTCCGGAACATGTTCCGGTGCTTCCCGAACATGATCCGGTGCTTCCGGAACATGTTCCGGTGCTTCCGGAACATGTTCCGGCGCTTCCGGAACATGTTCTGGCGCTTCCAGAACATGTTCTGGCCTTCCGGAACATGTTCCGGCGCTTCCGGAACATGATCCGGCGCTTCCGGAGCATGTTCCGGTGCTTCCGGAACATGTTCCGGTGCTTCCGGAACATGTTCCGGTCCTTCTGGAACATGTTCCGGTCCTTCCGGAACATGTTCCGGCGCTTCCGGAACATGTTCCGGTGCTTCCGGAACATGTTCCGGTGCTTCCGGAACATGTTCTGGTCCTTCTGGAACATGTTCCGGTCCTTCCGGAACATGTTCCGGCGCTTCCGGAACATGTTCCGGTGCTTCCGGAACATGTTCCGGTCCTTCCGGAACATATTCCGGTCCTTCCGGAACATGTTCCGGCGCTTCCGGAACATGTTCCGGTGCTTTTGGAACATGTTCCGGTGCTTCCGGAACATGTTCCGGTCCCTCCGGAACATGTTCCTGTCCTCCCGGAACATGTTCCGGCGCTTCCGGAACATGTTCCGGTGCTTCCGGAACATGTTCCGGTGCTTCCAGAAAATGTTCTGGTGCTTCCGGAACATGTTCCGGAAGCATGGGAACATGTTCCGGTGCTTCCGGAATATGTTCCGGTGCTTCCGGAACATGTTCCGGTCCTTCCGGAACATGTTCCGGTCCTTCCGGAACATGTTCCGGCGCTTCCGGAACATGTTCCGGCGCTTCCGGAACATGTTCCGGTGCTTTTGGAACATGTTCCGGTGGTTCCAGAACATGTTCCGGTGCTTCCGGAACATGTTCCGGTGCTTCCGGAACATGTTCCGGCGCTTCCGGAACATGTTCCGGCGCTTCCGGAACATGTTCCGCTGCTTCCGGAACATGTTCCGGTGCTTCCAGAAAATGTTCCGGTGCTTCCGGAACATGTTCCGGTGCTTTCGGAACGTGTTCCGGAAGCATCGGAACATGTTCCGGTGCTTCCGGAATATGTTCCGGTCCTTCCGGAACATGTTCCGGCGCTTCCGGAACATGTTCCGGTGCCCCCGGAACATGTTCCGGTCCTTCCGGAACATGTTCCCGCGCTTCCGGAACATGTTCCGGCGCTTCCTGAACATGTTCCGGTCCTTCCGGAACATGTTCCGGTGCTTCCGGAACATGTTCCGGTCCTTCGAGAACATGTTCTGGCCTTCCGGAACATGTTCCGGTGCTTCCGGAACATGTTCCGGTCCTTCCGGAACATGTTCCGGTGCTTCCGGAACATGTTCCGGTGCTTCCGGAACATGTTCCAGCGCTTCCGGAACATGTTCTGGCGCTTCCGGAACATGTTCCAGCCCTTCCGGGACATGTTCGGGTCCTTCCGGAACATGTTCCGGCGCTTCCGGAACATGTTCCGGTGCTTCCGGAACATGTTCCGGTGCTTCCGGAAAATGTTCCGGTCCTTCCGGAACATGTTCCAGTGCTTCCGGAACATGTTCCGGCGCTTCCGGAACATGTTCCGGCGCTTCCGGAACATGTTCCGCTGCTTCCGGAACATGTTCCGGTGCTTCCAGAAAATGTTCCGGTGCTTCCGGAACATGTTCCGGCGCTTCCGGAACATGTTCCGGCGCTTCCGGAACATGTTCCGGTCCTTCCGGAACATGTTCCCGCGCTTCCGGAACATGTTCCGGTGCTTCCGGAACATGTTCCGGTTCGTCCGGAACATGTTCCGGTGCTTCCGGAACATGTTCCGGTCCTTCCGGAACATGTTCCGGTCCTTCCGGAACATGTTCCGGCGCTTCCGGAACATGTTCCGGTGCTTCCGGAACATGTTCCGGTCCTTCCGGAACATGTTCCGGTGCTTCCGGAACATGTTCCGGCGCTTCCGGAACATGTTCCGGCGCTTCCGGAACATGTTCCGGTCCTTCCGGGACATGTTCCGGTCCTTCCGGAACATGTTCCGGCGCTTCCGGAACATGTTCCGGTGCTTCCGGAATATGTTCCGGTGCTTCCGGAACATGTTGCGGTCCTTCCGGAACATGTTCCGGTCCTCCCGGAACATGTTCCGGCGCTTGCGGAACATGTTCCGGTGCCTCCGGAACATATTCCGGTCCTTCCGGAACATGTTCCCGCGCTTCCGGAACATGTTCCGGCGCTTCCGGAACATGTTCCGGTCCTTCCGGAACATGTTCCGGTGCTTCCGGAACATGTTCCGGTCCTTCCGGAACATGTTCCGGTCCTTCCGGAACATGTTCCGGCGCTAACGGAACATGTTCCGGTCCTTCCGGAACATGTTCCGGTGCTTCCGGAACATGTTCCGGTCCTTCCGGAACATGTTCCGGCGCTTCCGGAACATGTTCCGGTCCTTCCGAACCATGTTCTGGCGCTTCCGGAACATGTTCCGGTGCTTCCGGAACATGTTCCGGTGCTTCCAGAAAATGTTCCGGTGCTTCCGGAACATGTTCCCGTGCTTTCGGAACATGTTCCGGAAGCATCGGAACATGTTCCGGTGCTTCCGGAACATGTTCCGGTGCTTCCGGAACATGTTCCGGCGCTTCCGGAACATGTTCCTTTGCTTCCGGAACATGTTCCGGTGCTTCCGGAACATGTTCCGGTCCTTCCCGAAAATGTTCCGGTCCTTCCGGAACATGTTCCGGTCCTTCCGGAACATGTTCGAGTGCTTCCGGAACATGTTCCGGTCCTTCCGGAACATGTTCCGGTCCTTCCGGAACATGTTCGGGTGCTTCCGGAACATGTTCCGGCCCTTCCGGAACATGTTCCGGCGTTTCCGGAACATGTTCCGGCGCTTCCGGAACATGTTCCGGTGCCTCCGGAACATGGTCCGGTCCTTCCGGAACATGTTCCGGTGCTTTCGGAACATGTTCCGGCGCTTCCCGAACATGTTCTGGCGCTTCCGGAACATGTTCCGGTCCTTCCGGAACATGTTCCAGCGCTTCCGGAACATGTTCCGGCGCTTCTGGAACATGTTCCGGCGCTTCCGGAACATGTTCCGGTGCTTCCGGAACATGTTCCGGTCCCTGCGGAACATGTTCGGGTGCTTCCGGAACATGTTCGGGTGCTTCCGGAACATGTTCCGGTCCTTCCGGAACATGTTCCGGCGCTTCCGGAACATGTTCCGGTGCCTCCGGAGCATGTTCCGGTCCTTCCGGAACATGTTCCGGTGCTTCCGGAACATGTTCCGGTGCTTTCGGAACTTGTTCCGGCGCTTCCCGAACATGTTCAGGCGCTTCCGGAACATGTTCCGGTCCTTCCGGAACATTTTCCAGCGCTTCCTGAACATGTTCCCGCGCTTCCGGAACATGTTCCGGCGCTTCCGGAACATGTTCCGGTGCTTTCAGAACATGTTCCAGTGCTTCCGGAACATGTTCCGGTCCTTCCGGAACATGTTCCGGTCCTTCCGGAACATGTTCGGGTGCTTCGGGTGCTTCCGGAACATGTTCCGGTCCTTCCGGAACATGTTCCGGCGATTCCGGAAGATGTTCCGGTGCCTCCGGAACATGTTCCGGTCCTTCCGGAACATGTTCCGCTCCTTCCGGAACATGTTCCGGTGCTTTCGGAACATGTTCCGGAAGCATTGGAACATGTTCCGGTCCTTCCGGAACATGTTCCGGCGCTTCCGGAACATGTTCCGGCGCTTCCGGAACATGTTCCGGTGCTTCCGGAACATGTTCCGGTGCTTCCGGAACATGTTCCGGCGCTTCCGGAACATGTTCCGGTCCTTCCGGAACATGTTCCGGTCCTTCCGGAACATGTTCCGGTGCTTCCGGAACATGTTCCGGTGCCTCCGGAGCATGTTCCGGTCCTTCCGGAACATGTTCCGGTGCTTCCGGAACATGTTTCGGTGCTTTCGGAACTTGTTCCGGCGCTTCCCGAACATGTTCAGGCGCTTCCGGAACATGTTCCGGTCCTTCCGGAACATGTTCCAGCGCTTCCGGAACATGTTCCCGCGCTTCCGGAACATGTTCCGGCGCTTCCGGAACATGTTCCGGTGCTTTCAGAACATGTTCCAGTGCTTCCGGAACATGTTCCGGTCCTTCCGGAACATGTTCCGGTCCTTCCGGAACATGTTCGGGTGCTTCGGGTGCTTCCGGAACATGTTCCGGTCCTTCCGGAACATGTTCCGGCGATTCCGGAAGATGTTCCGGTGCCTCCGGAACATGTTCCGGTCCTTCTGGAACATGTTCCGCTCCTTCCGGAACATGTTCCGGTGCTTTCGGAACATGTTCCGGAAGCATTGGAACATGTTCCGGTCCTTCCGGAACATGTTCCGGCGCTTCCGGAACATGTTCCGGTCGGTCCTTCCGGAACATGTTCCGGTCCTTCCGGAACATGTTCCGGCGCTTCCGGAACATGTTCCGGTGCTTCCGGAACATGTTCCGGTGCTTCCGGAACATGTTCCGGTCGTTCCGAAACATGTTCCGGTCCTTCCGGAACATGTTCCGGCGCTTCCGGAACATGTTCCGGTGCTTCCGGAACATGTTCCGGTGCTTCTGGAACATGTTCCGGCGCTTCCGGAACATGTTCCGGCGCTTCCGTTCCGGCGCTTCCGGAACATGTTCCGGCCCTTCCGGAACATGTTCCGGTCCTTCCGGAACATGTTCCGGTGCTTCCGGAACATGTTCCGGCGCTTCCAGAACATGTTCCGGCGCTTCCGGAACATGATCCGGCGCTTCCGGAACATGTTCCGGTCCTTCCGGAACATGTTTCGGCGCTTCCGGAACATGTTCCGGCGCTTTCGGAACATGTTCCGGTGCTTCCGGAACATGTTCCGGTACTTCCGGAACATGTTCCGGCGCTTCCGGAACATGTTCCGGCGCTTCCGGAACATGATCCGGCGCTTCCGGAACATGTTCCGGTCCTTCCGGAACATGTTCCGGTACTTCCGGAACATGTTTCGGCGCTTCCGGAACATGTTCCGGTGCTTCCGGAACATGTTCCGGCGCTTCCGAAACATGTTCCGGCGCTTCCGGAACATGATCCGGCGCTTCCGGAACATGTTCCGGTCCTTCCGGAACATGTTTCGGCGCTTCCGGAACATGTTCCGGCGCTTTCAGAACATGTTCCGGTGCTTCCGGAACATGCTCCGGTCCTTCCGGAACATTTTCCGGCGCTTCCGGAACATGTTCCGGAGGCGCCAGAACATGTTCGCTTCCGGAACATGTTCCGGTGCTTCCGGAACATGTTTCGGTGCTTCCGGAACATGTTCCGGCGATTCCGGAACATGTTCCGGTCCTTTCGGAACATGTTCCGGTCCTTCCGGAACATGTTCGAGTGCTTCCGGAACATGTTCCGGCGATTCCGGAACATGTTCCGGCGCTTCCGAAACATGTTTCGGTGCCTCCGGAACATGTTCCGGTCCTTCCGGAACATGTTCCAGTCCTTCCGGAACATGTTCCGGTCCTTCCGGAACATGTTCGGGTGCTTCCGGAACATGTTCCGGTCCTTCCGGAACATGTTCCGGCGATTCCGGAACATGTTCCGGCGCTTCCGGAACATGTTCCGGTGCCTCCGGAACATGTTCCGGTCCTTCCGGAACATGTTCCGGTCCTTCCGGAACATGTTCCGGTGCTTTCGGAACATGTTCCGGAAGCATCGGAACATGTTCCGGCGCTTCCGGAACATGTTCCGGCGCTTCCGGAACATGTTCCGGCGTTTCCGGAACATGTTCCGGTCCTTCCGGAACATGTTCCGGTGCTTCCGGAACATGTTCCGGCGTTTCCGGAACATGTTCCGGTGCTTCCGGAACATGTTCCGGTCCTTCCGGAACATGTTCCGGTGCTTCCGGAACATGTTCCGGCGCTTCCGGAACATGTTCCGGCGCTTCCGGAACATGTTCCGGTGCTTCCGGAACATGTTCCGGCGCTTCCGGATCATATTCTGGTGCTTCCGGAACATGTTCCGGCGCCTCCGGAACATGATCCGGCGCTTCCGGAACATGTTCCGGTGCTTCCGGAACATGTTCCGGTTCTTTCCGGAACATGTTCCGGCGCTTCCGGAACATGTTCCGGTGCCTCCGGAACACGTTCCGGCGCTTCCGGAACATGTTCCGGAAGCGCCGGAACGTGTTCCGGAGGCGCCGGAACATGTTCGCTTCCGGAACATGTTCCGGTGCTTCCGGAACATGTTCCGGTGCTTCCGGAACATGTTCCGGTGCCTCCGGAACATGTTCCGGTGCTTCCGGAACATGTTCCGGTGCTTCCGGAACATGTTCCGGCGCTTCCGGAACATGTTCCGGCGCCTCCGGAACATGTTCCGGTGCCTCCGGAACATGTTCCGGCGCTTCCGGAACATGTTCCGGCGCTTCCGAACATGTTCCGGTGCTTCCGGAACATGTTCCGGCGCTTCCGGAACATGTTCCGGCGCTTCCGGAACATGTTCCGGCGCCTCCGGAACATGTTCCGGTGCCTCCGGAACATGTTCCGGTGCCTCCGGAACATGTTCCGGCGCTTCCGGAACATGTTCCGGCGCTTCCGAACATGTTCCGGCGCTTCCGGAACATGTCCGGTGCTTCCGGAACATGTTCCTGTCCTCCCGGAACATGTTCCGGTGCTTCCAGAACATGTTCCGGTGCTTCCGGAACATTTTCCGGCGCTTCCGGAACATGTTCCGGTGCTTCCGGAACATGTTCCGGTGCTTTCGGAACATGTTCCGGCGCTTCCGGAACATGTTCCGGTGCTTCCGGAACATGTTCCGGTGCTTCCGGAACATGTTCCGGTCCTTCCGGAACATGTTCCGGCCCTTCCGGGACATGTTCCGGCGCTTCCGGAACATGTTCCGGCGCTTCCGGAACATGTTCCGGTGCTTCCGGAACATATTCCGGCGCTTCCGGAACATGTTCCGGCGCTTCCGGAACACTATTCGGCGCTTCCGGAACATGTTCTGGTGCTTCCGGAACATATTCCGGCGCTTCCGGAACATGTTCCGGTGCTTCTGGAACATGTTCCGGCGCTTCCGGAACATGTTCCGGTCCTTCCGGAACATGTTCCGGTCCTTCCGGAACATGTTCCGGCGCTTCCGGAACATGTTCCGGCGCTTCCGTTCCGGCGCTTCCGGAACATGTTCCGGCCCTTCTGGAACATGTTCCGGTGCTTCCGGAACATGTTCCGGCGCTTCCGGAACATGTTCCGGTGCTTCCGGAACATGTTCCGGCGCTTCCGGAACATGTTCCGGCGCTTCCGTTCCGGCGCTTCCGGAACATGTTCCGGCCCTTCCGGAACATGTTCCGGTGCTTCCGGAACATGTTCCGGCGCTTCCGGAACATGATCCGGTGCTTCCGGAACATGTTCCGGTCCTTCCGGAACATGTTCCGGTCCTTCCGGAACATGTTCCGGCGCTTCCGGAACATGTTCCGGCGCTCCCGGAACATGTTCCGGTGCTCCCGGAACATGTTTCGGCGCTTCCGGAACATGTTCCGGCGCTTCCGGAACATGTTCCGGCGCCTCCGGAACATGTTCCGGTGCCTCCGGAACATGTTCCGGTGCCTCCGGAACATGTTCCGGTGCCTCCGGAACATGTTCCGGCGCTTCCGGAACATGTTCCGGCGCTTCCGAACATGTTCCGGCGCTTCCGGAACATGTTCCGGTGCTTCCGGAACATGTTCCGGTGCTTCCGGAACATGTTCCGGTGCTTCCGGAACACGTTCCGGCGCTTCCGGAACATGTTCCGGCGCTTCCGGAACGTGTTCCGGCGCTTCCGGAACGTGTTCCGGCGCTTCCGGAACGTGTTCCGGCGCTTCCGGAATGTGTTCCGGCGCTTCCGGAACATGTTCCGGCGCTTCCGGAACATGTTCCCGCGCTTCCGGAACGTGTTCCGGCGCTTCCGGAACGTGTTCCGGCGCTTCCGGAACGTGTTCCGGTGCTTCCGGAACATGTTCCGGCGCTTCCGGAACATGTTCCGGCGCTTCCGGAACATGTTCCGGTCCTTCCCGAACATGTTCCGGTGCTTCCGGAACATGTTCCGGTCCTTCCGCAACATGTTCCGGCGGTTCTGGAACATGTTCCGGCGCTTCCGGAACATGTTCCGGTGCTTCCAGAACATGTTCCGGTCCTTCCGGAACATGTTCCGGCGCTTCCGGAACATGTTCCGGTCCTTCCCGAACATGTTCCGGTGCTTCCGGAACATGTTCCGGTGCTTCCGGAACATGTTCCGGTCCTTCCGCAACATGTTCCGGCGGTTCTGGAGCATGTTCCGGCGCTTCCGGACCATGTTCCGGTGCTTCCGGAACATGTTCCGGTGCTTCCGGAACATGTATCCGGAAGCACCGGAACATGTTCCGGTGCTTCCGGAACATGTTCCGGCGCTTCCGGAACATGTTCCGGTGCTTCCAGAACATGTTCCGGTCCTTCCGGAACATGTTCCGGTGCTTCCGGAATATGTTCCGGTGCTTCCGGAACATGTTCCGGTGCTTCCGGAACATGTTCCGGTCCTTCCGGAACATGTTCCGGTCCTTCCGGAACATGTTCCGGTCCTTCCGGAACATGTTCCGGCGCTTCCGGAACATGTTCCGGTGCTTCCGGAACATGTTCCGGTCCTTCCGGAACATGTTCCGGTCCTTCCGGAACATGTTCCGGTCCTTCCGGAACATGTTCCGGCGCTTCCGGAACATGTTCCGGTGCTTCCGGAACATGTTCCGGTGCTTCCGGAACATGTTCCGGCGCTTCCGGAACATACTCCGGTGCTTCCGGAACATGTTCCGGCGCTTCCGGAACATGTTCCGGTCCTTCCGGAACATGTTCCGGTGCTTCCTGAACATGTTCCGGTGCTTCCGGAACATGTTCCGGCGCTTCCGGAACATGTTCCTGTCCTTCCGGAACATGTCCCGGTGCTTCCGGAACATGTTCCGGTGCTTCCGGAACATGTTCCGGCGATTCCGGAACATGTTCCGGTGCCTCCGGAACATGTTCCGGTCCTTCCGGCACATGTTCCGGTGCTTCCGGAACATGTTCCGGCGCTTCCGGAACATGTTCCGGCGCTTCCGGAACATGTTCCTGTCCTTCCGGAACATGTCCCGGTGCTTCCGGAACATGTTCCGGTGCTTCCGGAACATGTTCCGGCGATTCCGGAACATGTTCCGGTGCCTCCGGAACATGTTCCGGTCCTTCCGGCACATGTTCCGGTGCTTCCGGAACATGTTCCGGCGCTTCCGGAACATGTTCCGGCGCTTCCGGAACATGATCCGGTGCTTCCGGAACATGTTCCGGCGCTTCCGGAACATGATCCGGTGCTTCCGGAACAAATTCCGGCGCTTCCGGAACATGTTCCGGCGCTTCCGGAACATGATCCGGCGCTTCCGGAACATGTTCCGGTGCTTCCGGAACATGTTCCGGTCCTTCCCTTCCGGAACATGTTCCGGTCCTTCCGGAACATGTTCCGGCGCTTCCGGAACATGTTCCGGTCCTTCCGGAACATCTTCCGGTGCTTCCTGAACATGTTCCGGTGCTTCCGGAACATGTTCCGGCGCTTCCGGAACATGTTCCGGTCCTTCCGGAACATGTTCCGGTACTTCCGGAACATGTTTCGGCGCTTCCGGAACATGTTCCGGTGCTTCCGGAACATGTTCCGGCGCTTCCGAAACATGTTCCGGCGCTTCCGGAACATGATCCGGCGCTTCCGGAACATGTTCCGGTCCTTCCGGAACATGTTTCGGCGCTTCCGGAACATGTTCCGGCGCTTTCAGAACATGTTCCGGTGCTTCCGGAACATGCTCCGGTCCTTCCGGAACATGTTCCGGCGCTTCCGGAACATGTTCCGGAGGCGCCAGAACATGTTCGCTTCCGGAACATGTTCCGGTGCTTCCGGAACATGTTTCGGTGCTTCCGGAACATGTTCCGGCGATTCCGGAACATGTTCCGGTCCTTTCGGAACATGTTCCGGTCCTTCCGGAACATGTTCGAGTGCTTCCGGAACATGTTCCGGCGATTCCGGAACATGTTCCGGCGCTTCCGAAACATGTTTCGGTGCCTCCGGAACATGTTCCGGTCCTTCCGGAACATGTTCCAGTCCTTCCGGAACATGTTCCGGTCCTTCCGGAACATGTTCGGGTGCTTCCGGAACATGTTCCGGTCCTTCCGGAACATGTTCCGGCGATTCCGGAACATGTTCCGGCGCTTCCGGAACATGTTCCGGTGCCTCCGGAACATGTTCCGGTCCTTCCGGAACATGTTCCGGTCCTTCAGGAACATGTTCCGGTGCTTTCGGAACATGTTCCGGAAGCATCGGAACATGTTCCGGCGCTTCCGGAACATGTTCCGGCGTTTCCGGAACATGTTCCGGTCCTTCCGGAACATGTTCCGGTGCTTCCGGAACATGTTCCGGCGTTTCCGGAACATGTTCCGGTGCTTCCGGAACATGTTCCGGTCCTTCCGGAACATGTTCCGGTGCTTCCGGAACATGTTCCGGCGCTTCCGGAACATGTTCCGGCGCTTCCGGAACATGTTCCGGTGCTTCCGGAACATGTTCCGGTGCTTCCGGAACATGTTCCGGCGCTTCCGGATCATATTCTGGTGCTTCCGGAACATGTTCCGGCGCCTCCGGAACATGATCCGGCGCTTCCGGAACATGTTCCGGTGCTTCCGGAACATGTTCCGGTCCTTCCGGAACATGTTCCGGCGCTTCCGGAACATGTTCCGGTGCCTCCGGAACACGTTCCGGCGCTTCCGGAACATGTTCCGGAAGCGCCGGAACGTGTTCCGGAGGCGCCGGAACATGTTCGCTTCCGGAACATGTTCCGGTGCTTCCGGAACATGTTCCGGTGCTTCCGGAACATGTTCCGGTGCCTCCGGAACATGTTCCGGTGCTTCCGGAACATGTTCCGGTGCTTCCGGAACATGTTCCGGCGCTTCCGGAACATGTTCCGGCGCCTCCGGAACATGTTCCGGTGCCTCCGGAACATGTTCCGGCGCTTCCGGAACATGTTCCGGCGCTTCCGAACATGTTCCGGTGCTTCCGGAACATGTTCCGGCGCTTCCGGAACATGTTCCGGCGCTTCCGGAACATGTTCCGGTGCCTCCGGAACATGTTCCGGTGCCTCCGGAACATGTTCCGGTGCCTCCGGAACATGTTCCGGCGCTTCCGGAACATGTTCCGGCGCTTCCGAACATGTTCCGGCGCTTCCGGAACATGTCCGGTGCTTCCGGAACATGTTCCTGTCCTCCCGGAACATGTTCCGGTGCTTCCAGAACATGTTCCGGTGCTTCCGGAACATTTTCCGGCGCTTCCGGAACATGTTCCGGTGCTTCCGGAACATGTTCCGGTGCTTTCGGAACATGTTCCGGCGCTTCCGGAACATGTTCCGGTGCTTCCGGAACATGTTCCGGTGCTTCCGGAACATGTTCCGGTCCTTCCGGAACATGTTCCGGCCCTTCCGGGACATGTTCCGGCGCTTCCGGAACATGTTCCGGCGCTTCCGGAACATGTTCCGGTGCTTCCGGAACATATTCCGGCGCTTCCGGAACATGTTCCGGCGCTTCCGGAACACTATTCGGCGCTTCCGGAACATGTTCTGGTGCTTCCGGAACATATTCCGGCGCTTCCGGAACATGTTCCGGTGCTTCCGGAACATGTTCCGGCGCTTCCGGAACATGTTCCGGTCCTTCCGGAACATGTTCCGGTCCTTCCGGAACATGTTCCGGCGCTTCCGGAACATGTTCCGGCGCTTCCGTTCCGGCGCTTCCGGAACATGTTCCGGCCCTTCTGGAACATGTTCCGGTGCTTCCGGAACATGTTCCGGCGCTTCCGGAACATGTTCCGGTGCTTCCGGAACATGTTCCGGCGCTTCCGGAACATGTTCCGGCGCTTCCGTTCCGGCGCTTCCGGAACATGTTCCGGCCCTTCCGGAACATGTTCCGGTGCTTCCGGAACATGTTCCGGCGCTTCCGGAACATGATCCGGTGCTTCCGGAACATGTTCCGGTCCTTCCGGAACATGTTCCGGTCCTTCCGGAACATGTTCCGGCGCTTCCGGAACATGTTCCGGCGCTCCCGGAACATGTTCCGGTGCTCCCGGAACATGTTTCGGCGCTTCCGGAACATGTTCCGGCGCCTCCGGAACATGTTCCGGTGCCTCCGGAACATGTTCCGGTGCCTCCGGAACATGTTCCGGTGCCTCCGGAACATGTTCCGGCGCCTCCGGAACATGTTCCGGCGCTTCCGGAACATGTTCCGGCGCTTCCGAACATGTTCCGGTGCTTCCGGAACATGTTCCGGTGCTTCCGGAACATGTTCCGGTGCTTCCGGAACACGTTCCGGCGCTTCCGGAACATGTTCCGGCGCTTCCGGAACGTGTTCCGGCGCTTCCGGAACGTGTTCCGGCGCTTCCGGAACGTGTTCCGGCGCTTCCGGAATGTGTTCCGGCGCTTCCGGAACATGTTCCGGCGCTTCCGGAACATGTTCCCGCGCTTCCGGAACGTGTTCCGGCGCTTCCGGAACGTGTTCCGGCGCTTCCGGAACGTGTTCCGGTGCTTCCGGAACATGTTCCGGCGCTTCCGGAACATGTTCCGGCGCTTCCGGAACATGTTCCGGTCCTTCCCGAACATGTTCCGGTGCTTCCGGAACATGTTCCGGTCCTTCCGCAACATGTTCCGGCGGTTCTGGAACATGTTCCGGCGCTTCCGGAACATGTTCCGGTGCTTCCAGAACATGTTCCGGTCCTTCCGGAACATGTTCCGGCGCTTCCGGAACATGTTCCGGTCCTTCCCGAACATGTTCCGGTGCTTCCGGAACATGTTCCGGTGCTTCCGGAACATGTTCCGGTCCTTCCGCAACATGTTCCGGCGGTTCTGGAGCATGTTCCGGCGCTTCCGGACCATGTTCCGGTGCTTCCGGAACATGTTCCGGTGCTTCCGGAACATGTATCCGGAAGCACCGGAACATGTTCCGGTGCTTCCGGAACATGTTCCGGCGCTTCCGGAACATGTTCCGGTGCTTCCAGAACATGTTCCGGTCCTTCCGGAACATGTTCCGGTGCTTCCGGAATATGTTCCGGTGCTTCCGGAACATGTTCCGGTGCTTCCGGAACATGTTCCGGTCCTTCCGGAACATGTTCCGGTCCTTCCGGAACATGTTCCGGTCCTTCCGGAACATGTTCCGGCGCTTCCGGAACATGTTCCGGTGCTTCCGGAACATGTTCCGGTCCTTCCGGAACATGTTCCGGTCCTTCCGGAACATGTTCCGGTCCTTCCGGAACATGTTCCGGCGCTTCCGGAACATGTTCCGGTGCTTCCGGAACATGTTCCGGTGCTTCCGGAACATGTTCCGGCGCTTCCGGAACATACTCCGGTGCTTCCGGAACATGTTCCGGCGCTTCCGGAACATGTTCCGGTCCTTCCGGAACATGTTCCGGTGCTTCCTGAACATGTTCCGGTGCTTCCGGAACATGTTCCGGCGCTTCCGGAACATGTTCCTGTCCTTCCGGAACATGTCCCGGTGCTTCCGGAACATGTTCCGGTGCTTCCGGAACATGTTCCGGCGATTCCGGAACATGTTCCGGTGCCTCCGGAACATGTTCCGGTCCTTCCGGCACATGTTCCGGTGCTTCCGGAACATGTTCCGGCGCTTCCGGAACATGTTCCGGCGCTTCCGGAACATGTTCCTGTCCTTCCGGAACATGTCCCGGTGCTTCCGGAACATGTTCCGGTGCTTCCGGAACATGTTCCGGCGATTCCGGAACATGTTCCGGTGCCTCCGGAACATGTTCCGGTCCTTCCGGCACATGTTCCGGTGCTTCCGGAACATGTTCCGGCGCTTCCGGAACATGTTCCGGCGCTTCCGGAACATGTTCCGGCGCTTCCGGAACATGATCCGGTGCTTCCGGAACATGTTCCGGCGCTTCCGGAACATGATCCGGTGCTTCCGGAACAAATTCCGGCGCTTCCGGAACATGTTCCGGCGCTTCCGGAACATGATCCGGCGCTTCCGGAACATGTTCCGGTGCTTCCGGAACATGTTCCGGTCCTTCCCTTCCGGAACATGTTCCGGTCCTTCCGGAACATGTTCCGGCGCTTCCGGAACATGTTCCGGTCCTTCCGGAACATCTTCCGGTGCTTCCTGAACATGTTCCGGTGCTTCCGGAACATGTTCCGGCGCTTCCGGAACATGTTCCGGTCCTTCCGGAACATGTTCCGGTCCTTCCGGAACATGTTCCGGTGCTTCCTGAACATGTTCCGGCGCTTCCGGAACATGTTCCGGTCCTTCCGGAACATGTTCCGGTGCTTCCTGAACATGTTCCGGCGCTTCCGGAACATGTTCTGGCGCTTCCGGAACATGTTCTGGCGCTTCCGGAACATGTTCCGGTGCTTCCGGAACATGTTCCGGTGCTTCCGGAACATGTTCCGGTGCTTTCGGAACATGTTCCGGTGCTTCCGGAACATCTTCTGGAGCTTCCGGAACATGTTCCGGCGCTTCCGGAACATGTTCCGGCGCTTCCGGAACATGTTCCGGAGCTTCCGGAACATGTTCCGGTGCTTCTAGAACATGTTCCGGCGCTTCCGGAACATGTTCCGGCGCTTCCGGAACATGTTCCGGTGCTTCCGGAAAATGTTCCGACGCTTCCGGAACATGTTCCGGCGCTTCCGGAACATGATCCGGCGCTTCCGGAACATGTTCCGGTGCTTCCGGAACATGTTCCGGTCCTTCCCTTCCGGAACATGTTCCGGTCCTTCCGGAACATGTTCCGGCGCTTCCGGAACATGTTCCGGTCCCTCCGGAACATGTTCCGGCGCTTCCGGAACATGTTCCGGTCCTTCCCGAACATGTTGCGGTGCTTCGGGAACATGTTCCGGTGCTTCCGGAACATGTTCCGGTCCTTCCGCAACATGTTCCGGTCCTTCAGGAACGTGTTCCGGCGCTTCCAGAACATGTTCCGGTCCCTCCGGACGGAACATGTTCCGGTCCTTCAGGAACGCGTTCCGGGGCTTCCGGAACATGTTCCGGTCCTTCCGGAACATGTTCCGGTGCTTCCGGAACATGATCCGGCGCTTCCGGAACATGTTCCGGTCCTTCCGGTACATGTTCCGGCGCTTCCGGAACATGTTCCGGCGCTTCTGGAACATGTTCCGGCGCTTCTGGAACATGTTCCGGTCCTTCCGGAACATGTTCCGGCGCTTCCGGAACATGTTCCCGCGCTTCCGGAACATGTTCCGGTCCTTCCGGAACATGTTCTGGCGCTTCCGGAACATGTTCCGGTGCTTCCGGAACATATTCTGGCGCTTCCGGAACATGTTCCGGCGCTTCCGGAACATGATCCGGCGCTTCCGGAACATGTTCCGCTGCTTCCGGAACATTTTCCGGTCCTTCCCTTCCGGAACATGTTCCGGTCCTTCCGGAACATGTTCCGGCGCTTCCGGAACATGTTCCGGTCCCTCCGGAACATGTTCCGGCGCTTCCGGAACATGTTCCGGTCCCTCCGGAACATGTTCCGGCGCTTCCGGAACATGTTCCGGTCCTTCCGGAACATGTTCCGGTGCTTCCGGGACATGTTACGGTGCTTCCGGAACATGTTCCGGTCCTTCCGGAACATGTTCCGGTCCTTCCGGAACATGTTCCGGCGCTTCCGGAACATGTTCCGGCGCTTCCGGAACATGTTCCGGTCCTTCCGGAACATGTTCCGGTGCTTCCGGAACATGTTCCGGTCCTTCCGGAACATGTTCCGGTGCTTCCGGAACATGTTCCGGTGCTTCCGGAACATGTTCCGGCGCTTCTGGAACATGTTCCGGCGCTTCCGGAACATGATCCGGCGCTTCCGGAACATGTTCCGGTGCTTCCGGAACATGTTGCGGTCCTTCCCTTCCGGAACATGTTCCGGATCTTCCGGAACATGTTCCGGCGCTTCCGGAACATGATCCGGCGCTTCCGGAACATGTTCCGGCGCTTCCGGAACATGTTCCGGTGCTTCCGGAACATGTTCCGGTCCTTCCGGAACATGTTCCGGTGCTTCCGGAACATGTTCCGGTCCTTCCGGAACATGTTCCGGTCCTTCCGGAACATGTTCCGGTCCTTCCGGAACATGTTCCGGCTCTTCCGGAACATGTTCCGGCGCTTCCGAAACATGTTCCGGCGCTTCCGGAACATGTTCCGGCGCTTCTGGAACATGTTCCGGCGCTTCCGGAACATGTTCCGGTGCTTCCGGAACATGTTCCGGTGCTTCCGGAACATGTTCCGGCGCTTCTGGAACATGTTCCGGCGCTTCCGGAACATGATCCGGCGCTTCCGGAACATGTTCCGGTGCTTCCGGAACA
The DNA here is from genome assembly GCA_964036045.1 of Eutreptiella sp. 'Long Island Sound 2002'. Taxonomy (NCBI): domain Eukaryota; phylum Euglenozoa; class Euglenophyceae; order Eutreptiales; family Eutreptiaceae; genus Eutreptiella; species Eutreptiella sp. 'Long Island Sound 2002'. The sequence continues at coordinate 11,295,358 of OZ038381.1, forward strand.
TGTTGCGGTCCTTCCCTTCCGGAACATGTTCCGGATCTTCCGGAACATGTTCCGGCGCTTCCGGAACATGATCCGGCGCTTCCGGAACATGTTCCGGCGCTTCCGGAACATGTTCCGGTGCTTCCGGAACATGTTCCGGTCCTTCCCCTCCGGAACATGTTCCGGATCTTCCGGAACATGTTCCGGCGCTTCCGGAACATGTTCCGGTGCTTCCCGAAAATGTTCCGGCGCTTCTGGAACATGTTCCGGCGCTTCCGGAACATGATCCGGCGCTTCCGGAACATGTTCCGGTGCTTCCGGAACATGTTCCGGTCCTTCCCTTCCGGAACATGTTCCGGTCCTTCCGGAACATGTTCCGGCGCTTCCGGAACATGTTCCGGTCCCTCCGGAACATGTTCCGGCGCTTCCGGAACATGTTCCGGTCCTTCCGGAACATGTTCCGGTGCTTCCGGAACATGTTCCGGTGCTTCCGGAACATGTTCCGGCGCTTCCGGAACATGTTCCGGTGCTTCCGGAACATGTTCCGGCGCTTCCGGAACATGTTCCGGCGCTTCCGGAACATGATCCGGCGCTTCCGGAACATGTTCCGGTGCTTCCGGAACATGTTCCGGTCCTTCCCTTCCGGAACATGTTCCGGATCTTCCGGAACATGTTCCGGCGCTTCCGGAACATGTTCCGGTGCTTCCGGAACATGTTCAAGCGCTTCCGGAACATGTTCCGGTGCTTCCGGAACATGTTCCGGTCCTTCCCTTCCGGAACATGTTCCGGTCCTTCCGGAACATGTTCCGGCGCTTCCGGAACATGTTCCGGTCCCTCCGGAACATGTTCCGGCGCTTCCGGAACATGTTCCGGTCCTTCCGGAACATGTTCCGGTCCTTCAGGAACGTGTTCCGGCGCTTCCGGAACATGTTCCGGTCCCTCCGGACGGAACATGTTCCGGTCCTTCAGGAACGTGTTCCGGCGCTTCCGGAACATGTTGCGGTGCTTCCGGGACATGTTCCGGTGCTTCCGGAACATGTTCCGGCGATTCCGGAACATGTTCCGGTGCCTCCGGAACATGTTCCGGCGCTTCCGGAACATGTTCCGGTCCTTCCGGAACATGTTCCGGTGCTTCCGGAACATGTTCCGGCGCTTCCGGAACATGTTCCGGCGCTTCCGAAACATGTTCCGGCGCTTCCGGAACATGTTCCGGTCCTTCCGGAACATGTTCCGGCGCTTCCGGAACATGTTCCGGCGATTCCGGAACATGTTCCGGAGCTTCCGGAACATGTTCTGGTCCTCCGGAACATGTTCCGGTCCTTCCGGAACATGTTCCGGTTGTTCCGGAACATGTTCCGGCGCTTCCGGAACATGTTCCGGTGCTTCCGGAACATATTCCGGCGCTTCCGGAACATGTTCCGGCGCTTCCGGAACATGATCCGGCGCTTCCGGAACATGTTCCGGTGCTTCCGGAACATGTTCCGGTCCTTCCCTTCCGGAACATGTTCCGGTCCTTCCGGAACATGTTCCGGCGCTTCCGGAACATGTTCCAGTCCTTCCGGAACATGTTCCGGTGCTTCCGGAACATGTTCCGGTCCTTCCGGAACATTTCCGGTCCTTCCGGAACATGTTCCGGCGCTTCCGGAACATGTTCCGGTCCTTCCGGAACATGTTCCGGTCCTTCCGGAACATGTTCCGGCGCTTCCGGAACATGTTCCGGTGCCTCCGGAACATGTTCCGGTGCTTCCGGCACATGTTCTGGTGCTTCCGGAACATGTTCCGGTGCTTCCGGAACATGTTCCGGCGCTTCCGGAACATGTTCCGGCGCTTCCGGAACATGTTCCTGTGCTTCCGGAACATATTCCGGTCCTCCCGGAACATGTTCCGGTGCTTCCGGAACATGTTCCGGTGCTTCCAAAACATGTTCCGGTGCTTCCGGAACATGTTCCGGTGCTTCCGGAACATGTTCCGGTCCTTCCGGAACATGTTCCGGTCCCTCCGGGAATATGTTCCGGTGCTTCCAGAACATGTTCCGGTGCTTCCGGAACATGTTCCGGTGCTTCCGGAACATGTTCCGGTGCTTCCGGAACATGTTCCGGTCCTTCCGGAACATGTTCCGGTCCTCCCGGAACATGTTCCGGTGCTTCCGGAACATGTTCCGGTCCTCCCGGAACATGTTCCGGTGCTTCCGGAACATGTTCCGGTCCTTCCGGAACATGTTCCGGTGCTTCCGGAACATGTTCCGGCGCTTCCGGAACATGTTCCGCTGCTTCCGGAACATGTTCCGGTCCTTCCGGAACATGTTCCGGTCCTTCCGGAACATGTTCCGGCGCTTCCAGAACATGTTCCGGTGCTTCCGGAACATGTTCCGGTGCTTCCGGAACATACTCCGGTGCTTCCGGAACATGTTCCGGTCCTTCCGGAACATGTTCCGGTCCTCCCGGAACATGTTCCGGTGCTTCCTGAACATGTTCCGGTGCTTCCGGAACATGTTCCCGCGCTTCCGGAACATGTTCCGGTCCTTCCGGAACATGTTCCGGTGCTTCCGGAACATGTTCCGGTGCTTCCGGAACATGTTCCGGCGCTTCCGGAACATGTTCCGGATCTTCCGGAACATGTTCCGGCGCTTCCGGAACATGTTCCGGTGCTTCCGGAACATGTTCCGGCGCTTCTGGAACATGTTCTGGTGCTTCCGGAACATGTTCCGGCGCTTCCGGAACATGATCCGGCGCTTCCGGAACATGTTCCGGTGCTTCCGGAACATGTTCCGGTCCTTCCGGAACATGTTCCGGTCCTTCAGGAACGCGTTCCGGCGCCTCCGGAACATGTTCCGGTCCCTCCGGACGGAACACGTTCCGGTCCTTCAGGAACGTGTTCCGGCGCTTCCGGAACATGTTCCGGTCCTTCCGGAACATGTTGCGGTGCTTCCGGAACATGTTCCGGCGATTCCGGAACATGTTCCGGTGCCTCCGGAACATGTTCCGGTCCTTCCGGCACATGTTCCGGTGCTTCCGGAACATGTTCCGGCGCTTCCGGAACATGTTTCGGTCCTTCCGGAACATGTTCCGGCGCTTCCGGAACATGTTCCGGTGCTTCCGGAACATGTTCCGGTCCTCCGGAACATGTTCCGGTCCTTCCGGAACATGTTCCGGTCCTTCCGGAACATGTTCCGGCGCTTCCGGAACATGTTCCGGTGCTTCCGGAACATATTCCGGCGCTTCCGGAACATGCTCCGGCGCTTCCGGAACATGATCCGGCGCTTCCGGAACATGTTCCGGCGCTTCCGGAACATGTTCCGGTCCTTCCCTTCCGGAACATGTTCCGGTCCTTCCGGAACATGTTCCGGCGCTTCCGGAACATGTTCCGGTCCTTCCGGAACTTGTTCCGGTCCTTCCGGAACATGTTCCGGCGCTTCCGGAACATGTTCCGGTGCCTCCGGAACATGTTCCGGTGCTTCCGGCACATGTTCCGGTGCTTCCGGAACATGTTCCGGCGCTTCCGGAACATGTTCCGGTCCTCCCGGAACATGTTCCGGTCCTTCCGGAACATTTTCCGGCGCTTCCGGAACATGTTCCCCCGCTTCCGGAACATGTTCCGGCTCTTCCGGAACATGTTCCTGTGCTTCCGGAACATGTTCCGGTCCTCCCGGAACATGTTCCGGTGCTTCCGGAACATGTTCCGGTGCTTCCGGAACATGTTCCGGTGCTTCCGGAACATGTTCCGGTGCTTCCGGAACATGTTCCGGTGCTTCCGGAACATGTTCCGGCGCTTCCGGAACATGTTCCGGCGCTTCCGGAACATGTTCCGGTCCCTCCGGAACATGTTCCGGCGCCTCCGGAACATGTTCCGGTCCTTCCGGAACATGTTCCGGTGCTTCCGGAACATGTTCCGGTGCTTCCAGAACATGTTCCGTTGATTCCGGAACAATTTTCCGGTGCCTCCGGAACATGTTCCGGCGCTTCCGGAACATGTTCCGGCGCTTCCGGAACATGTTCCGGTCTTTCCGGAACATGTTCCGGTGCTTCTGGAACATGTTCCGGCGCTTCCGGAACATGTTCCGGCGCTTCCGGAACATGTTCCGGCGCTTCCGGAACATGTTCCGGCGCTTCCGGAACATGTTCCGGTCCTTCCGGAACATGTTCCGGTCCTCCCGGAACATGTTCCGGTGCTTCCCGAACATGTTCCGGTGCTTCCGGAACATGTTCCGGTCCTTCCGGAACATGTTCCGGTCCTTCCGGAACATGTTCCGGTCCTCCCGGAACATGTTCCGGTGCTTCCCGAACATGTTCCGGTGCTTCCGGAACATGTTCCGGTGCTTCCGGAACATGTTCCGGTCCTTCCGGAACATGTTCCGGTCCTCCCGGAACATGTTCCGGTGCTTCCAGAACATGTTCCGGTGCTTCCGGAACATGTTCTGGCGCTTCCGGAACATGTTCCGGTGCTTCCGGAACATGTTCCGGTGCTTCCAGAACATGTTCCGGCGATTCCGGAACAATTTTCCGGTGCCTCCGGAACATGTTCCGGCGCTTCCGGAACATGTTCCGGTCTTTCCGGAACATGTTCCGGTGCTTCCGGAACATGTTCCGGCGCTTCCGGAACATGTTCCGGCGCTTCCGGAACATGTTCCGGCGCTTCCGGAACATGTTCCGGCGCTTCCGGAACATGTTCCGGTGCTTCCCGAACATGTTCCGGTGCTTCCGGAACATGTTCCGGTGCTTCCGGAACATGTTCCGGTCCTTCCGGAACATGTTCCGGTCCTCCCGGAACATGTTCCGGTGCTTCCGGAACATGTTCCGGCGCTTCCGGAACATGTTCCGGTCCTCCCGGAACATGTTCCGGTGCTTCCGGAACATGTTCCGGTGCTTCCAGAACATGTTCCGGTGCTTCCGGAACATGTTCCGGTGCTTCCGGAACATGTTCCGGCGCTTCCGGAACATGTTCCGGTGCTTCCGGAACATGTTCCGGCGCTTCCGGAACATGTTCCGGTGATTCCGGAACATGTTCCGGTCCTTCCGGAACATGTTCCGGTCCTTCAGGAACATGTTCCGACGCTTCCGGAACATGTTCCGGTCCCTCCGGAACATGTTCCGGCGCCTCCGGAACATGTTCCGGTCTTTCCGGAACATGTTCCGGTGCTTCTGGAACATCTTCCGGCGCTTCCGGAACATGTTCCGGCGCTTCCGGAACATGTTCCGGCGCTTCCGGAACATGTTCCGGTCCTTCCGGAACATGTTCCCGTCCTTCCGGAACATGTTCCGGTCCTTCCGGAACATGTTCCGGTCCTCCCGGAACATGTTCCGGTGCTTCCGGAACATGTTCCGGTGCTTCCCGAACATGTTCCGGTGCTTCCGGAACATGTTCCGGCGCTTCCGGAACATGTTCCGGTCCTCCCGGAACATGATCCGGTGCTTCCAGAACATGTTCCGGTGCTTCCGGAACATGTTCTGGCGCTTCCGGAACATGTTCCGGTGCTTCCGGAACATGTTCCGGTGCTTCCAGAACATGTTCCGGCGATTCCGGAACAATTTTCCGGTGCCTCCGGAACATGTTCCGGCGCTTCCGGAACATGTTCCGGCGCTTCCGGAACATGTTCCGGTCTTTCCGGAACATGTTCCGGTGCTTCCGGAACATGTTCCGGCGCTTTCGGAACATGTTCCGGCGCTTCCCGAACATGTTCCGGTGCTTCCGGAACATGTTCCGGTGCTTCCGGAACATGTTCCGGTCCTTCCGGAACATGTTCCGGTCCTCCCGGAACATGTTCCGGTGCTTCCAGAACATGTTCCGGTGCTTCCGGAACATGTTCTGGCGCTTCCGGAACATGTTCCGGTCCTTCCGGAACATGTTCCGGTGCTTCCGGAACATGTTCCGGTGCTTCCGGAACATGTTCTGGTCCTTCCGGAACATGTTCCGGTTCTTCCGGAACATGTTCCGGCGCTTCCGGAACATGTTCCGGTGCTTCCGGAACATGTTCCGGCGCTTCTGGAACATGATCCGGCGCTTCCGGAACATGATCCGGCGCTTCCGGAACATGTTCCGGTGCTTCCGGATCATGTTCCGGTCCTTCCCTTCCGGAACATGTTCCGGTCCTTCCGGAACATGTTCCGGCGCTTCCGGAACATGTTCCGGTCCTCCCGGAACATGTTCCGGCGCTTCCGGAACATGTTCCGGTGCTTCCCGAACATGTTCCGGTGCTTCCGGAACATGTTCCGGTCCTTCCGGAACATGTTCCGGTCCTCCCGGAACATGTTCTGGTGCTTCCAGAACATGTTCCGGTGCTTCCGGAACATGTTCTGGCGCTTCCGGAACATATTCCGGTCCTTCCGGAACATGTTCCGGTGCTTCCGGAACATGTTCCGGTGCTTCCGGAACATGTTCCGGTGCTTCCGGAACATGTTCCGGCGCTTCCGGAACATGTTCCGGCGCTTCCGGAACATGTTCTGGTCCTTCCGGAACATGTTCCGGTTCTTCCGGAACATGTTCCGGTCCTCCCGGAACATGTTCTGGTGCTTCCAGAACATGTTCCGGTCCCTCCGGAACATGTTCCGGCGCCTCCGGAACATGTTCCGGTCTTTCCGGAACATGTTCCGGTGCTTCTGGAACAACTTCCGGCGCTTCCGGAACATGTTCCGGCGCTTCCGGAACATGTTCCGGCGCTTCCGGAACATGTTCCGGTCCTTCCGGAACATGTTCCGGTCCTTCCGGAACATGTTCCGGTCCTTCCGGAACATGTTCCGGTCCTCCCGGAACATGTTCCGGTGCTTCCGGAACATGTTCCGGTGCTTCCCGAACATGTTCCGGTGCTTCCGGAACATGTTCCGGTCCTTCCGGAACATGTTCCGGTCCTCCCGGAACATGATCCGGTGCTTCCAGAACATGTTCCGGTGCTTCCGGAACATGTTCTGGCGCTTCCGGAACATGTTCCGGTGCTTCCGGAACATGTTCCGGTGCTTCCAGAACATGTTCCGGCGATTCCGGAACAATTTTCCGGTGCCTCCGGAACATGTTCCGGCGCTTCCGGAACATGTTCCGGCGCTTCCGGAACATGTTCCGGTCTTTCCGGAACATGTTCCGGTGCTTCCGGAACATGTTCCGGCGCTTCCGGAACATGTTCCGGCGCTTCCCGAACATGTTCCGGTGCTTCCGGAACATGTTCCGGTGCTTCCAGAACATGTTCCGGTGCTTCCGGAACATGTTCTGGCGCTTCCGGAACATGTTCCGGTCCTTCCGGAACATGTTCCGGTGCTTCCGGAACATGTTCCGGTGCTTCCGGAACATGTTCTGGTCCTTCCGGAACATGTTCCGGTTCTTCCGGAACATGTTCCGGCGCTTCCGGAACATGTTCCGGTGCTTCCGGAACATGTTCCGGCGCTTCTGGAACATGATCCGGCGCTTCCGGAACATGATCCGGCGCTTCCGGAACATGTTCCGGTGCTTCCGGATCATGTTCCGGTCCTTCCCTTCCGGAACATGTTCCGGTCCTTCCGGAACATGTTCCGGCGCTTCCGGAACATGTTCCGGTCCTCCCGGAACATGTTCCGGCGCTTCCGGAACATGTTCCGGTGCTTCCCGAACATGTTCCGGTGCTTCCGGAACATGTTCCGGTCCTTCCGGAACATGTTCCGGTCCTCCCGGAACATGTTCTGGTGCTTCCAGAACATGTTCCGGTGCTTCCGGAACATGTTCCGGCGCTTCCGGAACATATTCCGGTCCTTCCGGAACATGTTCCGGTGCTTCCGGAACATGTTCCGGTGCTTCCGGAACATGTTCCGGTGCTTCCGGAACATGTTCCGGCGCTTCCGGAACATGTTCCGGCGCTTCCGGAACATGTTCTGGTCCTTCCGGAACATGTTCCGGTTCTTCCGGAACATGTTCCGGAAGCACCGGAACATGTTCCGGCGCTTCCGGAACATGTTCCGGTGCTTCCGGAACATGTTCCGGCGCTTCTGGAACATGATCCGGCGCTTCCGGAACATGATCCGGCGCTTCCGGAACATGTTCCGGTGCTTCCGGAACATGTTCCGGTCCTTCCCTTCCGGAACATGTTCCGGTCCTTCCGGAACATGTTCCGGCGCTTCCGGAACATGTTCCGGTCCCTCCGGAACATGTTCCGGCGCTTCCGGAACATGTTCCGGTCCTTCCGGAACATGTTCCGGTCCTTCAGGAACATGTTCCGACGCTTCCGGAACATGTTCCGACGCTTCCGGAACATGTTCCGGTCCCTCCGGAACATGTTCCGGCGCCTCCGGAACATGTTCCGGTCCTTTCGGAACATGTTCCGGTGCTTGCGGAACATGTTCCGGTGCTTCCGGAACATGTTCCGGCGATTCCGGAACATGTTCCGGTGCTTCCCGAACATGTTCCGGTGCTTCCGGAACATGTTCCGGTGCTTCCGGAACATGTTCCGGTCCTTCCGGAACATGTTCCGGTCCTCCCGGAACATGTTCCGGTGCTTCCAGAACATGTTCCGGTGCTTCCGGAACATGTTCTGGCGCTTCCGGAACATGTTCCGGTCCTTCCGGAACATGTTCCGGTGCTTCCGGAACATGTTCCGGTGCTTCCGGAACATGTTCCGGCGCTTCCGGAACATGTTCTGGTCCTTCCGGAACATGTTCCGGTTCTTCCGGAACATGTTCCGGCGCTTCTGGAACATGTTCCGGTCCTTCCCTTCCGGAACATGTTACGGTCCTTCCGGAACATGTTCCGGCGCTTCCGGAACATGTTCCGGTCCCTCCGGAACATGTTCCGGCGCTTCCGGAACATGTTCCGGTCCTTCCGGAACATGTTCCGGTCCCTCCGGAACATGTTCCGGCGCCTCCGGAACACGTTCCGGTGCTTCCGGAACATGTTCCGGTGCTTCCGGAACATGTTCCGGCGATTCCGGAACATGTTCCGGTGCCTCCGGAACATGTTCCGGTCCTTCCGGCACATGTTCCGGTGCTTCCGGAACATGTTCCGGCGCTTCCGGAACATGTTCCGGCGCTTCCAGAACATGTTCCGGCGCTTCCGGAACATGTTCCGGCGCTTCCGGAACATGTTCCGGTCCTTCCGGAACATGTTCCGGTTCTTCCGGAACATGTTCCGGCGCTTCCGGAACATGTTCCGGTGCTTCCGGAACATGTTCCGGCGCTTCTGGAACATGATCCGGCGCTTCCGGAACATGATCCGGCGCTTCCGGAACATGTTCCGGTGCTTCCGGAACATGTTCCGGTCCTTCCCTTCCGGAACATGTTCCGGTCCTTCCGGAACATGTTCCGGCGCTTCCGGAACATGTTCCGGTCCCTCCGGAACATGTTCCGGCGCTTCCGGAACATGTTCCGGTCCTTCCGGAACATGTTCCGGTCCTTCGGGAACATGTTCCGGTCCTTCAGGAACATGTTCCGACGCTTCCGGAACATGTTCCGGTGCTTCCGGAACATGTTCCGGCGATTCCGGAACATGTTCCGGTGCCTCCGGAACATGTTCCGGTCCTTCCGGCACGTGTTCCGGTGCTTCCGGAACATGTTCCGGCGCTTCCGGAACATGTTCCGGCGCTTCCAGAACATGTTCCGGCGCTTCCGGAACATGTTCCGGCGCTTCCGGAACATGTTCCGGCGCTTCCGGAACATGTTCTGGTGCTTCCGGAACATGATCCGGCGATTCCGGAACATGTTCCGGCGCTTCCGGAACATGTTCCTGTCCTTCTGGAACATGTTCCGGCGCTTCCCGAGCATGTTCCGGTGCTTCCGGAACATGTTCCGGCGCTTCCGGAACATGTTCCGGCGCTTCTGGAACATGATCCGGCGCTTCCGGAACATGTCGCGGTCCTTCCGGAACATGTTCCGGTGCTTCCGGAACATGTTCCGGCGCTTCCGGAACATGTTCCGGTCCTTCCGGAACATGTTCCGGCGCTTCCGGAACATGTTCCGGTCCTTCCGGAACATGTTCCGGTCCTTCCGGAACATGCTCCGGCGCTTCCGGAACATGTTCCGGCGCTTCCGGAACATGTTCCGGTGCTTCCGGAACATGTTCCGGCGCTTCCGGAACATGATCCGGCGCTTCCGGAACATGATCCGGCGCTTCCGGAACATGTTGCGGTCCTTCCGGAACATGTTCCGGTGCTTGCGGAACATGTTCCGGCGCTTCCGGAACATGATCCGGCGCTTCCGGAACATGATCCGGCGCTTCCGGAACATGTTGCGGTCCTTCCGGAACATGTTCCGGTGCTTCCGGAACATGTTCCGGCGCTTCCGGAACATGTTCCGGTGCTTCCGGAACATGTTCCGGCGCTTCCGGAACATGTTCCGGTCCTTCCGGAACATGCTCCGGCGCTTCCGGAACATGTTCCGGCGCTTCCGGAACATGTTCCGGTCCTTCCTGAACATGTTCCAGCGCTTCCGGAACATGTTCCGGTGCTTCCGGATCATGTTCCGGCGCTTCCGGAACATGTTCCGGTGCGTTCGGAACATGGTCCGGTGCTTCCGGAACATGTTGCGGTCCTTCCGGAACATGTTCCGGTGCTTCCGAAACATGTTGCGGTCCTTCCGGAACATGTTCCGGTGCTTCCGGAACATGTTCTGGCGCTTCCGGAACATGTTCCGGTCTCTCCGGAACATGTTCCGGTGCTTCCGGAACATGTTCTGGCGCTTCCGGAACATGTTCCGGTCCTTCCGGAACATGATCCGGTCCTTCCGGAACATGTTCCGGTGCTTCCGGAACATGTTCCAGTCCTTCCTGAACATGTTCCAGCGCTTCCGGAACATGTTCCGGTGCTTCCGGATCATGTTCCGGCGCTTCCGGAACATGTTCTGGTGCGTTCGGAACATGGTCCGGTGCTTCCGGAACATGTTGCGGTCCTTCCGGAACATGTTCCGGTGCTTCCGAAACATGTTCCGGAATCGCCGGAACACGTTCCGGAGGCACCGGAACATGTTCCGGAAGCGCCGGAACATGTTCCGGTGCTTCCGGAACATGTTCCGGTGCTTCCGGAACATGTTCCAGTGCTTCCGGAACATGTTCCGGCGCTTCCGGAACATGTTCCGGCGCTTCCGGAACATGATCCGGCGCTTCCGGAACATGTTCCGGTGCTTCCGGAACATGTTCTGGCGCTTCCGGAACATGTTCCGGTCCTTCCGGAACATGTTCCGGTCCTTCCGGAACATGTTCCGGTCCTTCCGGAACATGTTCCGGTGCTTCCGGAACATGTTCCGGTCCTTCCTGAACATGTTCCAGCGCTTCCGGAACATGTTCCGGTGCTTCCGGAACATGTTCCGGCGCTCCCGGAACATGTTCCGGTGCGTTCGGAACATGGTCCGGTGCTTCCGGAACATGTTGCGGTCCTTCCGGAACATGTTCCGGTGCTTCCGAAACATGTTCCGGCGCTTCCGGAACGTGTTCCGGCGCTTCCGGAACATGTTCCGGTGCTTCCGGAACATGTTCCGGTGCTTCCGGAACATGTTCCGGTGCTTCCGGAACATGTTCCGGTGCTTCCGGAACATGTTCCGGAAGCGCCGGAACATGTTCCGGTGCTTCCGGAACATGCTCCGGTGCTTCCGGAACATGTTCCGGTGCTTCCGGATCATGTTCCGGCGCTTTCGGAACATGTTCCGGTGCGTTCGGAACATGGTCCGGTGCTTCCGGAACATGTTGCGGTCCTTCCGGAACATGTTCCGGTGCTTCCGAAACATGTTCCGGCGCTTCCGGAACATGTTCCGGTGCCTCCGGAACGTGTTCCGGCGATTCCGGAACATGTTCCGGCGCTTCCGGAACATGATCCGGTGCTTCCGGAACATGTTCCGGTCCTTCCGGCACATGTTCCGGTGCTTCCTGAACATGTTCCGGCGCTTCCGGAACATGTTCCGGTGCTTCCGGAACATGTTCCGGTCCTTCCGGAACATGTTCCGGTGCTTCCGGAACATGTTCCGGCGCTTCCGGAACATGATCCGGCGCTTCCGGAACATGTTGCGGTCCTTCCGGAACATGTTCCGGTGCTTCCGGAACATGTTCCGGCGCTTCCGGAACATGTTCCGGTCTCTCCGGAACATGTTCCGGTGCTTCCGGAACATGTTCTGGCGCTTCCGGAACATGTTCCGGTCCTTCCGGAACATGTTCCGGTCCTTCCGGAACATGTTCCGGAAGCACCGGAACATGTTCCGGTCCTTCCGGAACATGTTCCGGCGCTTCCGGAACATGTTCCGGTGCTTCCGGAACATGTTCCGGTCCTTCCGGAACATGTTCCGGTCCTTCCGGAACATGTTCCGGCGCTTCCGGAACATGTTCCGGTCCTTCCGCAACATGTTCCGGTGCTTCCGGAACATGTTCCGGTGCTTCCGGAACATGTTCCGCCGCTTCTGGAACATGATCCGGCGCTTCCGGAACATGTTGCGGTCCTTCCGGAACATGTTTTCGGTGCTTCCGGAACATGTTCCGGCGCTTCCGGAACATGTTCCGGTCCTTCCGGAACATGTTCCGGTCCTTCCGGAACATGTTCCGGTGCTTCCGGAACATGTTCCGGTCCTTCCTGAACATGTTCCGGCGCTTCCGGAACATGTTCCGGTGCTTCCGGATCATGTTCCGGTCCTTCCGGAACATGTTCCGGTCCTTCCAGAACATGTTCCGGTCCTTCCGGAACATGTTCCGGTGCTTCCGGAACATGTTCCGGTCCTTCCTGAACATGTTCCAGCGCTTCCGGATCATGTTCCGGCGCTTCCGGAACATGTTCCGGCGCTTCCGGAACATGTTCCGGTGCCTCCGGAACGTGTTCCGGCGATTCCGGAACATGTTCCGGCGCTTCCGGAACATGTTCCGGTGCTTCCGGAACATGTTCCGGAAGCGCCGGAACATGTTCCGGTGCTTCCGGAACATGTTCCGGTGCTTCCGGATCATGTTCCGGCGCTTTCGGAACATGTTCCAGTGCGTTCGGAACATGGTCCGGTGCTTCCTGGACATGTTGCGGTCCTTCCGGAACATGTTCCGGTGCTTCCGAAACATGTTCCGGCGCTTCCGGAACATGTTCCGGTGCCTCCGGAACGTGTTCCGGCGATTCCGGAACATGTTCCGGCGCTTCCGGAACATGTTCCGGTGCTTCCGGAACATGTTCCGGTGCTTCCGGAACATGTTCCGGCGCTTCCGGAACATGTTCTGGTGCTTGCGGAACATGTTCCGGTGCTTCCGGAACATGTTCCGGTCCTTCCGGCACATGTTCCGGTGCTTCCTGAACATGTTCCAGCGCTTCCGGAACATGTTCCGGTGCTTCCGGAACATGTTCCGGTGCTTCCGGAACATGTTCCGGTGCTTCCGGAACATGTTCTGGCGCTTCCGGAACATGATCCGGCGCTTCCGGAACATGTTGCGCTCCTTCCGGAACATGTTCCGGTGCCTCCGGAACATGTTCCGGCGCTTCCGGAACATGTTCCGGTCTCTCCGGAACATGTTCCGGTGCTTCCGGAACATGTTCTGGCGCTTCCGGAACATGTTCCGGTGCTTCCGGAACATGTTCCGGCGCTTCCGGAACATGTTCCGGTGCTTCCGGAACATGTTCCGGTCCTTCCGGAACATGTTCCGGCGCTTCCGGAACATGTTCCGGTCCTTCCGGAACATGTTCCGGTCCTTCCGGAACATGTTCTGGCGCTTCCGGAACATGTTCCGGTACTTCCGGAACATGTTCCGGTCCTTCCGGAACATGTTCCGGAAGCACCGGAACATGTTCCGGTCCTTCCGGAACATGTTCCGGCGCTTCCGGAACATGTTCCGGTCCTTCCGGAACATGTTCCGGTCCTTCCGGAACATGTTCCGGTCCTTCCGGAACATGTTCCGGCGCTTCCGGAACATGTTCCGGTCCTTCCGCAACATGTTCCGGTGCTTCCGGAACATGTTCCGGTGCTTCCGGAACATGTTCCGGCGCTTCTGGAACATGATCCGGCGCTTCCGGAACATGTTGCGGTCCTTCCGGAACATGTTTTCGGTGCTTCCGGAACATGTTCCGGCGCTTCCGGAACATGTTCCGGTCCTTCCGGAACATGTTCCGGTCCTTCCGGAACATGTTCCGGTGCTTCCGGAACATGTTCCGGTCCTTCCTGAACATGTTCCGGCGCTTCCGGAACATGTTCCGGTGCTTCCGGATCATGTTCCGGCGCTTCCGGAACATGTTCCGGTGCGTTCAGAACATGGTCCGGTGCTTCCGGAACATGTTGCGGTCCTTCCGGAACATGTTCCGGTGCTTTCGAAACATGTTCCGGCGCTTCCGGAACATTTTCCGGTGCCTCCGGAACGTGTTCCGGCGATTCCGGAACATGTTCCGGCGCTTCCGGAACATGTTCCGGTGCTTCCGGAAAATGTTCCGGCGATTCCGGAACATGTTCCGGTCCTTCCGGAACATGTTCCGGTGCTTCCGAAACATGTTCCGGCGCTTCCGGAACATGTTCCGGTGCCTCCGGAACGTGTTCCGGCGATTCCGGAACATGTTCCGGTCCTTCCGGAACATGTTCCGGTCCTTCCGGAACATGTTCCGGTCCTTCCGGCACTTTTTCCGGTGCTGCCGGAACATGTTCCGGCGCTTCCGGAACATGTTCAGGTGCTTCCGGAACATGTTCCGGTGCTTCCGGAACATGTTCCGGCGCTTCCGGAACATGTTCCGGTGCTTCCGGAACATGATCTGGCGCTTCCGGAACATGTTCCGGCGCTTCCGGAACATGTTCCGGTCCTTCCGGAACATGTTCCGGTCCTTCCGGAACATGTTCCGGTCCTTCCGGCACTTGTTCCGGTGCTTCCGGAACATGATCCGGCGCTTCCGGATCATGTTCCGGCGCTTCCGGAACATGATCCGGCGCTTCCGGAACATGTTCCGGTCCTTCCGGAACATGTTCCGGTGCTTCCGGAACATGTTCCGGCGCTTCCGGAACATGTTCCGGTCCTTCCGGAACATGTTCCGGCGCTTCCGGAACATGTTGCGGTCCTTCCGGAACATGCTCCGGCGCTTCCCGAACATGTTCCGGTGCTTCCGGAACATGTTCCGGCGCTTCCGGAACATGTTCCGGCGCTTCCGGAACATGATCCGGCGCTTCCGGAACATGTTGCGGTCCTTCCGGAACATGTTCCGGTGCTTCCGGAACATCATCCGGCGCTTCCGGAACATGTTCCGGTCTCTCCGGAACATGTTCCGGTGCTTCCGGAACATGTTCTGGCGCTTCCGGAACATGTTCTGGTCCTTCCGGAACATGTTCCGGTGCTTCCAGAACATGTTCCGGTGCTTCCGGAACATGTTCCGGTCCTTCCTGAACATGTTCCAGCGCCTTCGGAACATGTTCCGGTGCTTCCGGATCATGTTCCGGCGCTTCCGGAACATGTTCCGGTGCTTCCGGAACATGTTCCGGCGCTTCCGGAACATGATCCGGCGCTTCCGGAACATGTTGCGGTCCTTCCGGAACATGTTCCGGCGCTTCCGGAACATGTTCCGGCGCTTCCGGAACATGTTCCGGTCTCTCCGGAACATGTTCCGGTGCTTCCGGAACATGTTCTGGCGCTTCCGGAACATGTTCCGGTGCTTCCGGAACATGTTCCGGCGCTTCCGGAACATGTTCCGGTGCTTCCGGAACATGTTCCGGTCCTTCCGGAACATGTTCCGGCGCTTCCGGAACATGTTCCGGTCCTTCCGCAACATGTTCCGGTGCTTCCGGAACATGTTCTGGCGCTTCCGGAACATGTTCCGGTCCTTCCGGAACATGTTCCGGTCCTTCCGGAACATGTTCCGGAAGCACCGGAACATGTTCCGGTGCTTCCGGAACATGTTCCGGCGCTTCCGGAACATGTTCCGGTGCTTCCGGAACATGTTCCGGTCCTTCCGGAACATGTTCCGGTCCTTCCGGAACATGTTCCGGCGCTTCCGGAACATGTTCCGGTCCTTCCGCAACATGTTCCGGTGCTTCCGGAACATGTTCCGGTGCTTCCGGAACATGTTCCGGTGCTTCCGGAACATGTTCCGGCGCTTCTGGAACATGATCCGGCGCTTCCGGAACATGTTGCGGTCCTTCCGGAACATGTTTTCGGTGCTTCCGGAACATGTTCCGGTGCTTCCGGAACATGTTCCGGTCCTTCCGGAACATGTTCCGGTCCTTCCGGAACATGTTCCGGCGCTTCCGGAACATGTTCCGGTCCTTCCGCAACATGTTCCGGTGCTTCCGGAACATGTTCTGGCGCTTCCGGAACATGTTCCGGTCCTTCCGGAACATGTTCCGGTCCTTCCGGAACATGTTCCGGAAGCACCGGAACATGTTCCGGTGCTTCCGGAACATGTTCCGGCGTTTCCGGAACATGTTCCGGTGCTTCCGGAACATGTTCTGGCGCTTCCGGAACATGTTCCGGTGCTTCCGGAACATGTTCCGGCGCTTCCGGAACATGTTCCGGTGCTTCCGGAACATGTTCCGGTCCTTCCGGAACATGTTCCGGCGCTTCCGGAACATGTTCCGGTCCTTCCGCAACATGTTCCGGTGCTTCCGGAACATGTTCTGGCGCTTCCGGAACATGTTCCGGTCCTTCCGGAACATGTTCCGGTCCTTCCGGAACATGTTCCGGAGGCACCGGAACATGTTCCGGTGCTTCCGGAACATGTTCCGGCGCTTCTGGAACATGATCCGGCGCTTCCGGAACATCTTGCGGTCCTTCCGGAACATGTTTTCGGTGCTTCCGGAACATGTTCCGGCGCTTCCGGAACATGTTCCGGTCCTTCCGGAACATGTTCCGGTCCTTCCGGAACATGTTCCGGTGCTTCCGGAACATGTTCCGGTCCTTCCTGAACATGTTCCGGTGCTTCCGGAACATGTTCCGGCGCTTCCGGAACATGTTCCGGTCCTTCCGCAACATGTTCCGGTGCTTCCGGAACATGTTCTGGCGCTTCCGGAACATGTTCCGGTGCTTCCGGAACATGTTCCGGAAGCACCGGAACATGTTCCGGTGCTTCCGGAACATGTTCCGGCGCTTCCGGAACATGTTCCGGTCCTTCCGGAACATGTTCCGGTCCTTCCGGAACAGGTTCCGGTCCTTCCGGAACATGTTCCGGCGCTTCCGGAACATGTTCCGGTCCTTCCGCAACATGTTCCGGTGCTTCCGGAACATGTTCCGGTGCTTCCGGAACATGTTCCGGCGCTTCTGGAACATGATCCGGCGCTTCCGGAACATGTTGCGGTCCTTCCGGAACATGTTTTCGGTGCTTCCGGAACATGTTCCGGCGCTTCCGGAACATGTTCCGGTCCTTCCGGAACATGTTCCAGTCCTTCCGGAACATGTTCCGGCGCTTCCGGAACATGTTCCGGTGCTTCCGGATCATGTTCCGGCGCTTCCGGAACATGTTCCGGTGCGTTCAGAACATGGTCCGGTGCTTCCGGAACATGTTGCGGTCCTTCCGAAACATGTTCCGGCGCTTCCGGAACATTTTCCGGTGCCTCCGGAACGTGTTCCGGCGATTCCGGAACATGTTCCGGCGCTTCCGGAACATGTTCCGGTGCTTCCGGAAAATGTTCCGGCGATTCCGGGACATGTTCCGGTCCTTCCGGAACATGTTCCGGTGCTTCCGAAACATGTTCCGGCGCTTCCGGAACATATTCCGGTGCCTCCGGAACGTGTGCCGGCGATTCCGGAACATGTTCTGGCGCTTCCGGAACATGTTCCGGTGCCTCCGGAACGTGTTCCGGCGATTCCGGAACATGTTCCGGTCCTTCCGGAACATGTTCCGGTCCTTCCGGAACATGTTCCGGTCCTTCCGGCACTTGTTCCGGTGCTGCCGGAACATGTTCCGGCGCTTCCGGAACATGTTCAGGTGCTTCCGGAACATGTTCCGGTGCTTCCGGAACATGTTCCGGCGCTTCCGGAACATGTTCCGGTGCTTCCGGAACATGATCTGGCGCTTCCGGAACATGTTCCGGCGCTTCCGGAACATGTTCCGGTCCTTCCGGAACATGTTCCGATCCTTCCGGAACATGTTCCGGTCCTTCCGGCACTTGTTCCGGTGCTTCCGGAACATGATCCGGCGCTTCCGGAACATGTTGCGGTCCTTCCGGAACATGTTCCGGTGCTTCCGGAACATGTTCCGGCGCTTCCGGAACATGTTCCGGTCCTTCCGGAACATGTTCCGGCGCTTCCGGAACATGTTGCGGTCCTTCCGGAACATGCTCCGGCGCTTCCCGAACATGTTCCGGTGCTTCCGGAACATGTTCCGGCGCTTCCGGAACATGTTCCGGCGCTTCCGGAACATGACCCGGCGCTTCCGGAACATGTTGCGGTCCTTCCGGAACATGTTCCGGTGCTTCCGGAACATCATCCGGCGCTTCCGGAACATGTTCCGGTCTCTCCGGAACATGTTCCGGTGCTTCCGGAACATGTTCTGGCGCTTCCGGAACATGTTCCGGTCCTTCCGGAACATGTTCCGGTGCTTCCAGAACATGTTCCGGTGCTTCCGGAACATGTTCCGGTCCTTCCTGAACATGTTCCAGCGCTTCCGGAACATGTTCCGGTGCTTCCGGATCATGTTCCGGCGCTTCCGGAACATGTTCCGGTGCGTTTCGGAACCTGGTCCGGTGCTTCCGGAACATGTTGTGGTCCTTCCGGAACATGTTCCGGTGCTTCCGAAACATGTTCCGGCGCTTCCGGAACATGTTCCGGTGTCTCCGGAACGTGTTCCGGCGATTCCGAAACATGTTCCGGCGCTTCCGGAACATGTTCCGGTGCTCCCGGAACATGTTCCGGTGCTTCCGGAACATGTTCCGGTCCTTCCGGAACATGTTCCGGTCCTTCCGGAACATGTTCCGGCGCTTGGGGAACATGTTCAGGTGCTTCCGGAACATGTTCCGGTGCTTCCGGAACATGTTCCGGCGCTTCCGGAACATGTTCCGGCGCTTCCGGAACATGTTCCGGTGCTTCCGGAACATGATCTGGCGCTTCCGGAACATGTTCCGGTCCTTCCGGAACATGTTCCGGCGCTTCCCGAACATGTTCCGGTGCTTCCGGAACATGTTCCGGCGCTTCCGGAACATGTTCCGGCGCTTCCGGAACATGTTGCGGTCCTTCCGGAACATTTTCCGGTGCTTCCGGAACATGTTCCGGCGCTTCCGGAACGTGTTCCGGTCCTTCCGGAACATGTTCCGGTGCCTCCGGAACATGGGAACATGTTCCGGCCCTTCCCGAACATGTTCCGGTGCTTCCGGAACATGTTCCGGCGCTTCCGGAACATGTTCTGGTGCTTCCGGAAGATGTTCCGGTGCTACCGGAACATGTTCCGCCGCTTCCGGAAGATGTTCCGGTGCTTCCGGAACATGTTCCGGTCCTTCCGGAACATGTTCCGGTCCTTCCCCAACATGTTCCGGTGCTTCCCCAACATGTTCCGGCGCTTCCGGAACATGTTCCGGCGCTTCCGGAACATGTTCCGCTGCTTCCGGAACATGTTCTGGTGCTTCCGGAACATGTTCCGGTGCTTCCGGAACATGTTCCGGCGATTCCGGAACATGTTCCGGCGCTTCCGGAACATGTTCCGGTGCCTTCGGAACATGTTCCGGCGCTTCCGGAACATGTTGCGGCGCTTCCGGAACATGTTCTGGTGCTTCCGGAACATGTTCCGGTGCTTCCGGAACATGTTCCGGCGCTTCCGGAACATGTTCCGGTGCTTCCGGAACATGTTCCGGTGCTTCCGGAACATGTTCCGGCGCTTCCCGAACATGTTCCGGTGCTTCCGGAACATGTTCCGGTGCTTCCGGAACATGTTCCGGCGCTTCCAAACATGTTCCGGTCCTTCCGGAATATGTTCCGGTCCTTCCGGAACATGTTCCTGCGCTTCCGGAACATGTTCCGGTGCTTCCGGAACATGATCCGGCGCTTCCGGAACATGTTCCGGTGCTCCAGGAACATGTTCCGGCGCTTCCGGAACATGTTCCGGTGTTTCCGGAACATGTTCCGGCGCTTCCGGAACATGTTCCGGCGCTTCCGGAACATGTTCCGGTGCTTCCGGAACATGTTCCGGTGCTTCCGGAACATGTTCCGGCGATTCCGGAACATGTTCCGGCGCTTCCGGAACATGTTCCGGTGCCTTCGGAACATGTTCCGGCGCTTCCGGAACATGTTCCGGCGCTTCCGGAACGTGTTCCGGTGCTTCCGGAACATGTTCCGGTGCTTCCGGAACATGTTCCGGCGCTTCCCGAACATGTTCCGGTGCTTCCGGAACATGTTCCGGTGCTTCCGGAACATGTTCCGGCGCTTCCGAACTTGTTCCGGTCCTTCCGGAACATGTTCCTGCGCTTCCGGAACATGTTCCGGTGCTTCCGGAACATGATCCGGCGCTTCCGGAACATGTTCCGGTGCTTCCGGAACATGTTCCGGTCCTTCCGGAACATGTTCCGGTGTTTCCGGAACATGTTCCGGCGCTTCCGGAACATGTTCCGGCGCTTCCGGAACATGATCCGGCGCTTCCGGAACATGTTCCGGTGCTTCCGGAACATGTTCCGGTCCTTCCGGAACGTGTTCCGGTCCTTCCGGAACGTGTTCCGGCGCTTCCGGAACACGTTCCGGTCCTTCCAGAACATGTTCCGGTCCTTCCGGAACACGTTCCGGTGCTTCCGGAACATGTTCCGGTCCTTCCGGAACGTGTTCCGGCGCTTCCGGAACATGTTCAGGTGCTTCCGGAACATGTTCCGGTGCTTCCGGAACATGTTCCGGCGCTACCGGAACATGTTCCGGCGCTTCCGGAACATGTTCAGGTGCTTCCGGAACATGTTCCGGTCCTTCCGGAACACGTTCCGGTGCTTCCGGAACATGTTCCGGTGCTTCCGGAACATGTTCCGGCGCTTCCGGAACATGTTCCGGTGCTTCCGGAACATGTTCCGGTGCTTCCGGAACATGTTCCGGCGCTTCCGAACATGTTCCGGTCCTTCCGGAACATGTTCCGGTCCTTCCGGAACATGTTCCGGTGCTTCCGGAACATGTTGCGGTCCTTCCAGAACATGTTCCGGTGCTTCCGGAACATGTTCCGGCACTTCCGGAACATGTTCCGGCGCTTCCGGAACATGTTCAGGTGCTTCCGGAACATGTTCCGGTGCTTCCGGAACATGTTCCGGTGCTTCCGGAACATGTTCCGGTGCTTCCGGAACATGTTCCGGCGCTTCCGAACATGTTCCGGTCCTTCCGGAACATGTTCCGGTCCTTCCGGAACATGTTCCGGTGCTTCCGGAACATGTTGCGGTCCTTCCAGAACATGTTCCGGTGCTTCCGGAACATGTTCCGGCACTTCCGGAACATGTTCCGGTGCTTCCGGAACATGTTCCGGCACTTCCGGAACATGTTCCGGCGCTTCCGGAACATGTTCTGGTGCTTCCGGAAGATGTTCCGGTGCTTCCGGAACATGTTCCGCCGCTTCCGCAACATGTTCCGGTGCTTCCGGAACATGTTCCGGTCCTTCCGGAACATGTTCCGGCACTTCCGGAACATGTTCCGGCGCTTCCGGAACATGTTCTGGTGCTTCCGGAAGATGTTCCGGTGCTTCCGGAACATGTTCCGCCGCTTCCGGAACATGTTCCGGTGCTTCCGGAACATGTTCCGGTGCTTCCGGAACATGTTCCGGCGCTTCCGAACATGTTCCGGTCCTTCCGGAACATGTTCCGGTCCTTCCGGAACATGTTCCGGTGCTTCCGGATCATGTTGCGGTCCTTCCAGAACATGTTCCGGTGCTTCCGGAACATGTTCCGGCACTTCCGGAACATGTTCCGGTGCTTCCGGAACATGTTCCGGCACTTCCGGAACATGTTCCGGCGCTTCCGGAACATGTTCTGGTGCTTCCGGAAGATGTTCCGGTGCTTCCGGAACATGTTCCGCCGCTTCCGGAACATGTTCCGGTGCTTCCGGAACATGTTCCGGTCCTTCCGGAACATGTTCCGGTCCTTCCGGAACATGTTCCGGTCCTTCCCCAACATGTTCCGGTGCTTCCCCAACATGTTCCGGCGCTTCCGGAACATGTTCCGGCGCTTCCGGAACATGTTCCGGTGCTCCCGGAACATGTTCCGGTGCTTCCGGAACATGTTCCGGCGATTCCGGAACATGTTCCGGCGCTTCCGGAACATGTTCCGGTGCCTTCGGAACATGTTCCGGCGCTTCCGGAACATGTTCCGGCGCTTCCGGAACATGTTCTGGTGCTTCCGGAACATGTTCCGGTGCTTCCGGAACATGTTCCGGCGCTTCCCGAACATGTTCCGGTGCTTCCGGAACATGTTCCGGTGCTTCCGGAACATGTTCCGGCGCTTCCGGAACATGTTCCGGTGCTTCCGGAACATGTTCCGGTCCTTCCGGAACGTGTTCCGGTCCTTCCGGAACGTGTTCCGGCGCTTCCGGAACATGTTCCGGTCCTTCCGGAACACGTTCCGGTGCTTCCGGAACATGTTCCGGTCCTTCCGGAACATGTTCTGGCGCTTCCGGAACATGTTCAGGTGCTTCCGGAACATGTTCCGGTGCTTCCGGAACATGTTCCGGCGCTACCGGAACATGTTCCGGCGCTTCCGGAACATGTTCAGGTGCTTCCGGAACATGTTCCGGCGCTTCCGGAACATGTTCCGGCGCTTCCGGAACATGTTCCGGTCCTTCCGGAACATGTTCCGGCGCTTCCGGAACATGTTCCGGCGCTTCCGGAACATGTTCTGGTGCTTCCGGAACATGTTCTGGCGCTTCCGGAACATGTTCCGGTGCTTCCGGAACATGTTCCGGCGCTTCCGGAACATGTTCCGGTGTTTCCGGAACATGTTCCGGCGCTTCCGGAACATGTTCCGGCGCTTCCGGAACATGATCCGGCGCTTCCGGAACATGTTCCGGTGCTTCCGGAACATGTTCCGGTCCTTCCGGAACGTGTTCCGGCGCTTCCGGAACATGTTCCGGTCCTTCCGGAACATGTTCCGGTCCTTCCGGAACACGTTCCGGTGCTTCCGGAACATGTTCCGGTCCTTCCGGAACATGTTCTGGCGCTTCCGGAACATGTTCAGGTGCTTCCGGAACATGTTCCGGTGCTTCCGGAACATGTTCCGGCGCTACCGGAACATGTGCCGGCGCTTCCGGAACATGTTCAGGTGCTTCCGGAACATGTTCCGGCGCTTCCGGAACATGTTCCGGCGCTTCCGGAACATGTTCCGGTCCTTCCGGAACATGTTCCGGCGCTTCCCGAACATGTTCCGGTGCTTCCGGAACATGTTCTGGCGCTTCCGGAACATGTTCGGGCGCTTCCGGAACATGTTGCGGTCCTTCCGGAACATGTTCCGGTGCTTCCGGAACATGTTCTGGCGCTTCCGGAACATGTTCCGGTCCTTCCGGAACATGTTCCGGTGCCTCCGGAACATGGGAACATGTTCCGGCGCTTCCCGAACATGTTCCGGTGCTTCCGGAACATGTTCCGGCGCTTCCGGAACATGTTCCGGCGCTTCCGGAACATGATCCGGCGCTTCCGGAACATGTTGCGGTCCTTCCGGAACATGTTCCGGTGCTTCCGGAACATGTTCCGGCGCTTCCGGAACATGTTCCGGTCCTTCCGGAACATGTTCCGGCGCTTCCGGAACATGTTCCGGCGCTTCCGGAACATGTTCCGGCGCTCCTGGAACATGATCCGGCGCTTCCGGAACATGTTGCGGTCCTTCCGGAACATGTTCCGGTGCTTCCGGAACATGTTCCGGCGCTTCCGGAACATGTTCCGGTGCTTCCGGAACATGTTCCGGTGCTTCCGGAACATGTTGCGGTCCTTCCTGAACATGTTCCGGTGCTTCCGGAACATGTTCCGGTGCTTCCGGAACATGTTCCGGCGCTTCCGGAACATGATCCGGCGCTTCCGGAACATGTTGCGGTCCTTCCGGAACATGTTCCGGTGCTTCCGGAACATGTTCCGGCGCTTCCGGAACATGTTCTGGTGCTTCCGGAAGATGTTCCGGTGCTTCCGGAACATGTTCCGGCGCTTCCGGAACATGTTCCGGCGCTTCCGGAACATGTTGCGGTCCTTCCGGAACATGTTCCGGTGCTTCCGGAACATGTTCCGGCGCTTCCGGAACATGTTCTGGTCCTTCCGGAACATGTTCCGGTCCCTCCGGAACATGGGAACGTGTTCCGGCGCTTCCCGAACATGTTCCGGTGCTTCCGGAACATGTTCCGGCGCTTCCGGAACATGTTCTGGCGCTTCCGGAACATGATCCGGCGCTTCCGGAACATGTTGCGGTCCTTCCGGAACATGTTCCGGTGCTTCCGGAACATGTTCCGGCGCTTCCGGAACATGTTCCGGTGCTTCCGGAACATGTTCCGGCGCTTCCGGAACATGATCCGGCGCTTCCGGAACATGTTGCGGTCCTTCCGGAACATGTTCCGGTGCTTCCGGAACATGTTCCGGCGCTTCCGGAACATGTTCCGGTGCTTCCGGAACATGTTCCGGCGCTTCCGGAACATGTTCCGGCGCTTCCGGAACATGTTCTGGTGCTTCCGGAAGATGTTCCGGCGCTTCCGGAACATGTTCCGGTCCTTCCGGAACATGTTCCGGTGCTTCCGGAACATGTTCAGGTGCTTCGGAACATGTTCCGGTCCTTCCGGAACATGTTCCGGTCCTTCCGGAACATGTTCCGGTGCTTCCGGAACATGTTCCGGTGCTTCCGGAACATGTTCAGGTGCTTCGGAACATGTTCCGGTCCTTCCGGAACATGTTCCGGTCCTTCCGGAACATGTTCCGGTGCTTCCCCAACATGTTCCGGTGCTTCCGGAACATGTTCCGGCGCTTCCGGAACATGTTCCGGTGCTTCCGGAACATGTTCGGCGATTCCGGAACATGTTCCGGCGCTTCCGGAACATGTTCCGGTGCCTTCGGAACATGTTCCGGCGCTTCCGGAACATGTTCCGGCGCTTCCGGAACATGTTCCGGTGCTTCCGGAACATGTTCCGGCGCTTCCGGAACATGTTCCGGTGCTTCCGGAACATGTTCCGGTGCTTCTGGAACATGTTCCGGCGCTTCCCGAACATGTTCCGGTGCTTCCGGAACATGTTCCGGTGCTTCCGGAACATGTTCCGGCGCTTCCGGAACATGTTCCGGCGCTTCCGGATGATGTTCCGGTCCTTCCGGAACATGTTCCGGTCCTTCCGGAACATGTTCCGGCGCTTCCGGAACATGTTCCGGCGCTTCCGGAACATGATCCGGCGCTTCCGGAACATGATCTGGCGCTTCCGGAACATGTTCCGGCGCTTCCGGAACATGATCCGGCGCTTCCGGAGCATGATCCGGCGCTTCCGGAACATGTTCCGGTGCTTCCGGAACGTGTTCCGGTCCTTCCGGAACGTGTTTCGGTCCTTCCGGAACGTGTTCCGGCGCTTCCGGAACATGTTCCGGTCCTTCCGGAACATGTTCTGGCGCTTCCGGAACATGTTCCGGCGCTTCCGGAACATGTTCCGGTGCTTCCGGAACATGTTCCGGCGCTTCCGGAACATGTTCCGGCGCTTCCGGAACATGTTCCGGTGCTTCCGGAACATGTTCCGGCGCTTCCGGAACATGTTCCGGCGCTTCCGGAACATGTTCTGGTCCTTCCGGAACATGTTCCGCTGCTTCCCGAACATGTTCCGGTGCTTCCGGAACATGTTGCGGTCCTTCTGGAACATGTTCCGGTGCTTCCGGAACATGTTCCGGCGCTTCCGGAACATGTTCCGGTCCTTCCGGAACATGTTCCGGTGCCTCCGGAACATGGGAACATGTTCCGGCGCTTCCCGAACATGTTGCGGTGCTTCCGGAACATGATCCGGCGCTTCCGGAACATGTTGCGGTCCTTCCGGAACATGTTCCGGTGCTTCCGGAACATGTTCCGGCGCTTCCGGAACATGTTCCGGTCCTTCCGGAACATGTTCCGGTGCTTCCGGAACATGTTCCGGCGCTTCCGGAACATGTTCCAGCGATTCCGGAACATGATCCGGCGCTTCCGGAACATGTTGCGGTCCTTCCGGAACATGTTCCGGCGCTTCCGGAACATGTTCCGGCGCTTCCGGAACATGTTCCGTTGCTTCCGGAACATGTTGCGGTCCTTCCGGAAGATGTTCCGGTGCTTCCGGAACATGTTCCGGCGCCTCCGGAACATGTTCCGGTCCTTCCGGAACATGTTCCGGTGCTTCCGGAACATGTTCCGGTCCTTCCGGAACATGTTCCCGTCCTTCCGGAACATGTTCCCGTCCTTCCGGAACATGTTCCGGTCCTTCCCGAACATGTTCCGGTGCTTCCGGAACATGTTCTGGCGGTTCCGGAACATGCTCCGGTGCTTCCGGAACATGTTCCGGTGCTTCCGGAACATGTTCCGGTGCTTCCGGAACATGTTCCGGTCCTTCCGGAACATGTTCGGCGATTCCGGAACATGTTCCGGCGCTTCCGGAACATGTTCCGGTGCCTTCGGAACATGTTCCGGTGCTTCCGGAACATGTTCCGGCGCTTCCGGAACATGTTCCGGTGCTTCCGGAACATGTTCCGGTGCTTCCGGAACATGTTCCGGCGCTTCCGGAACATGATCCGGCGCTTCCGGAACATGTTGCGGTCCTTCCGGAACATGTTCCGGTGCTTCCGCAACATGTTCCGGCGCTTCCGGAACATGTTCTGGTGCTTCCGGAAGATGTTCCGGCGCTTCCGGAACATGTTCCGGTCCTTCCGGAACATGTTCCGGTGCTTCCGGAACATGTTCAGGTGCTTCGGAACATGTTCCGGTCCTTCCGGAACATGTTCCGGTGCTTCCCCAACATGTTCCGGCGCTTCCGGAACATGTTCCGGTGCTTCCGGAACATGTTCGGCGATTCCGGAACATGTTCCGGCGCTTCCGGAACATGTTCCGGTGCTTCCGGAACATGTTCCGGCGCTTCCGGAACATGTTCCGGTGCTTCCGGAACATGTTCCGGTGCTTCTGGAACATGTTCCGGCGCTTCCCGAACATGTTCCGGTGCTTCCGGAACATGTTCCGGTGCTTCCGGAACATGTTCCGGCGCTTCCGGAACATGTTCCGGCGCTTCCGGATGATGTTCCGGTCCTTCCGGAACATGTTCCGGTCCTTCCGGAACATGTTCCGGTCCTTCCGGAACATGTTCCGGTGCTTCCGGAACATGATCCGGCGCTTCCGGAACATGTTCCGGTGCTTCCGGAACGTGTTCCGGTCCTTCCGGAACGTGTTTCGGTCCTTCCGGAACGTGTTCCGGCGCTTCCGGAACATGTTCCGGTCCTTCCGGAACATGTTCCGGTGCTTCCGGAACATGTTCCGGTCCTTCCGGAACATGTTCTGGCGCTTCCGGAACATGTTCAGGTGCTTCCGGAACATGTTCCGGTGCTTCCGGAACATGTTCCGGCGCTTCCGGAACATGTTCCGGCGCTTCCGGAACATGTTCCGGTGCTTCCGGAACATGATCCGGCGCTTCCGGAACATGTTCCGGCGCTTCCGGAACATGTTCTGGTCCTTCCGGAACATGTTCCGCTGCTTCCCGAACATGTTCCGGTGCTTCCGGAACATGTTCCGGCGCTTCCGGAACATGTTCCGGCGCTTCCGGAACATGTTGCGGTCCTTCCGGAACATGTTCCGGTGCTTCCGGAACATGTTCCGGCGCTTCCGGAACATGTTCCGGTCCTTCCGGAACATGTTCCGGTGCCTCCGGAACATGGGAACATGTTCCGGCGCTTCCCGAACATGTTGCGGTGCTTCCGGAACATGATCCGGCGCTTCCGGAACATGTTGCGGTCCTTCCGGAACATGTTCCGGTGCTTCCGGAACATGTTCCGGCGCTTCCGGAACATGTTCCAGCGATTCCGGAACATGATCCGGCGCTTCCGGAACATGTTGCGGTCCTTCCGGAACATGTTCCGGCGCTTCCGGAACATGTTCCGGCGCTTCCGGAACATGTTCCGTTGCTTCCGGAACATGTTGCGGTCCTTCCGGAAGATGTTCCGGTGCTTCCGGAACATGTTCCGGCGCCTCCGGAACATGTTCCGGTCCTTCCGGAACATGTTCCGGTGCTTCCGGAACATGTTCCGGCGCCTCCGGAACATGTTCCGGTCCTTCCGGAACATGTTCCCGTCCTTCCGGAACATGTTCCCGTCCTTCCGGAACATGTTCCGGTCCTTCCCGAACATGTTCCGGTGCTTCCGGAACATGTTCTGGCGCTTCCGGAACATGCTCCGGTGCTTCCGGAACATGTTCCGGTGCTTCCGGAACATGTTCAGGTGCTTCCGGAACATGTTCCGGTCCTTCCGGAACATGTTCGGCGATTCCGGAACATGTTCCGGCGCTTCCGGAACATGTTCCGGTGCCTTCGGAACATGTTCCGGTGCTTCCGGAACATGTTCCGGCGCTTCCGGAACATGTTCCGGTGCTTCCGGAACATGTTCCGGTCCTTCCGGAACATGTTCCGGCGCTTCCGGAACATGTTCCGGCGCTTCCGGAACATGTTCCGGTGCTTCCGGAACATGTTCCGGTGCTTCCGGAACATGTTCCGGCGCTTCCCGGACATGTTCCGGTGCTTCCGGAACATGTTCCGGTGCTTCCGGAACATGTTCCGGTGCTTCCGGGACATGTTCCGGCGCTTCCGGAACATGTTCCGGTGTTTCCGGAACATGTTCCGGCGCTTCCGGAACATGTTCCGGCGCTTCCGGAACATGTTCCGGTGCTTCCGGAACATGATCCGGCGCTTCCGGAACATGTTCCGGCGCTTCCGGAACATGTTCCGGTGCTTCCGGAACACGTTCCGGTCCTTCCGGAACGTGTTCCGGTCCTTCCGGAACGTGTTCCGGCGCTTCCGGAACATGTTCCGGTCCTTCCGGAACATGTTCCGGCGCGTCCGGAACATGTTCCGGCGCTTCCGAAACATGTTCTGGTGCCTCCGAAACATGTTCCGGCGATTCCGGAACATGTTCCGGCGCTTCCGGGACATGTTCCGGCGCTTCCGGAACATGTTCCGGTGCTTCCGGAACATGATCCGGCGCTTCCGGAACATGTTCCGGTCCTTCCGGAACATGTTCCGGTCCTTCCGGAACATGTTCCGGCGCGTCCGGAACATGTTCCGGCGCTTCTGAAACATGTTCCGGTGCTTCCGGAACATGTTCCGGTGCTTCCGGAACATGATCCGGCGCTTCCGGAACATGTTCCGGTGCTTCCGGAACATGATCCGGCGCTTCCGGAACACGTTCCGGTCCTTCCGGAACATGTTCCGGTCCTTCCGGAACATGTTCCGGCGCGTCCGGAACATGTTCTGGCGCTTCCGAAACATGTTCCGGTTCCTCCGGAACATGTTCCGGCGATTCCGGAACATGTTCCGGCGCTTCCGGGACATGTTCCGGCGCTTCCGGAACATGTTCCGGTGCTTCCGGAACATGATCCGGCGCTTCCGGAACATGTTCCGGTGCTTCCGGAACATGTTCTGGTGCTTCCGGAACATGTTCGCTTCCGGAACATGTTCCGGTGCTTCCGGAACATGTTCCGGCGATTCCGGAACATGTTCCGGTGCCTCCGGCACATGTTCCGGTGCTTCCGGAACATGTTCTGGTGCTTCCGGAAATTGTTCCGGCGCTTCCGGAACATGTTCCGGTCCTTCCGGAACATGTTCTAGCGCTTCCGGAACATGTTCCGGCGCTTCCGGGACATGTTCCGGTCCTTCCGGAACATGTTCCGGCGCTTCCCGAACATGTTCCGGTGCTTCCGGAACATGTTCCGGCGCTTCCGGAACATGTTCCGGTCCTTCCGGAACATGTTCCGGTGCTTCCGGAACATGTTCCGGTCCTTCCGGAACATGTTCCGGTCCTTCCGGAACATGTTCCGGTCCTTCCGGAACATGTTCCGGTGCTTCCGGAACATGATCCGGCGCTTCCGGAACATGTTCCGGCGCTTCCGGAACATGTTCCGGCGCTTCCGGAACATGTTCCGGTGCTCCCGGAACATGTTCCGGTCCTTCCGGAACATGTTCCGGTCCTTCCGGAACATGTTCCGGTCCTTCCGGAACATGTTCCGGTCCTTCCGGAACATGTTCCGGCGCTTCCGGAACATGTTCCGGTGCTTCCGGAACATGTTCCGGTGCTTCCGGAACATGTTCCGGTCCTTCCGGAACATGTTCCGGTCCTTCCGGAACATGTTCCGGCGCTTCCGGAACATGTTCCGGCGCTTCCGGAACATGTTCCGGTGCTTCCGGAACATGTTCCGGTGCTTCCGGAACATGTTCCGGCGCTTCCCGAACATGTTCCGGTGCTTCCGGAACATGTCCCGGTGCTTCCGGAACATGTTCCGGCGCTTCGGGAACATGTTCCGGCGCTTCCGGAACATGTTCCGGTCCTTCCGGAACATGTTCCGGCGCTTCCGGAACATGTTCCGGCGCTTCCGGAACATGATCCGGCGCTTCCGGAACATGATCCGGCGCTTCCGGAACATGATCCGGCGCTTCCGGAACATTTTCCGGCGCTTCCGGAACATGTTCCGGCGCTTCCGGAACATGATCCGGCGCTTCCGGAACATGATCCGGCGCTTCCGGAACATGTTCCGGTGCTTCCGGAACGTGTTCCGGTCCTTCCGGAACGTGTTCCGGTCCTTCCGGAACGTGTTCCGGTCCTTCCGGAACGTGTTCCGGTCCTTCCGGAACATGTTCCGGTGCTTCCGGAACATGATCCGGCGCTTCCGGAACATGTTCCGGTGCTTCCGGAACGTGTTCCGGTCCTTCCGGAACGTGTTCCGGTCCTTCCGGAACGTGTTCCGGTCCTTTCGGAACGTGTTCCGGCGCTTCCGGAACATGTTCCGGTCCTTCCGGAACATGTTCAGGTGCTTCCGGAACATGTTCCGGTGCTTCCGGAACATGTTCCGGCGCTTCCGGAACATGTTCCGGTGCTTCCGGAACATGTTCCGGTGCTTCCGGAACATGTTCCGGTCCTTCCGGAACATGTTCCGGCGCTTCCGGAACATGTTCCGGCGCTTCCGGAACATGTTCCGGCGCTTCCGGAACATGTTCCGGTGCTTCCGGAACATGTTCCGGTGCTTCCGGAACATGTTCCGGCGCTTCCCGAACATGTTCCGGTGCTTCCGGAACATGTCCCGGTGCTTCCGGAACATGTTCCGGCGCTTCGGGAACATGTTCCGGCGCTTCCGGAACATGTTCCGGTCCTTCCGGAACATGTTCCGGCGCTTCCGGAACATGTTCCGGCGCTTCCGGAACATGATCCGGCGCTTCCGGAACATGATCCGGCGCTTCCGGAACATGATCCGGCGCTTCCGGAACATGTTCCGGCGCTTCCGGAACATGTTCCGGCGCTTCCGGAACATGATCCGGCGCTTCCGGAACATGATCCGGCGCTTCCGGAACATGTTCCGGTGCTTCCGGAACGTGTTCCGGTCCTTCCGGAACGTGTTCCGGTCCTTCCGGAACGTGTTCCGGTCCTTCCGGAACGTGTTCCGGTCCTTCCGGAACATGTTCCGGTGCTTCCGGAACATGTTCCGGTGCTTCCGGAACATGATCCGGCGCTTCCGGAACATGTTCCGGTGCTTCCGGAACGTGTTCCGGTCCTTCCGGAACGTGTTCCGGTCCTTTCGGAACGTGTTCCGGCGCTTCCGGAACATGTTCCGGTCCTTCCGGAACATGTTCCGGTCCTTCCGGAACATGTTCAGGTGCTTCCAGAACATGTTCCGGTGCTTCCGGAACATGTTCCGGCGCTTCCGGAACATGTTCCGGCGCTTCCGGAACATGTTCCGGTCCTTCCGGAACATGTTCCGCTGCTTCCCGAACATGTTCCGGTGCTTCCGGAACATGTTCCGGCGCTTCCGGAACATGTTCCGGCGCTTCCGGAACATGTTGCGGTCCTTCCGGAACATGTTCCGGCGCTTCCGGAACATGTTCCGGTCCTTCCGGAACATGTTCCGGCGCTTCCGGAACATGTTCCGGTCCTTCCGGAACATGATCCGGTGCTTCCGGAACATGTTCCGGCGCTTCCGAAACATGTTCCGGTGCTTCCGGAACATGTTCCGGTCCTTCCGGAACGTGTTCCGGTCCTTCCGGAACGTGTTCCGGCGCTTCCGGAACATGTTCCGGTCCTTCCGGAACATGTTCCGGCGCGTCCGGAACATGTTCCGGCGCTTCCGAAACATGTTCTGGTGCCTCCAAAACATGTTCCGGCGATTCCGGAACATGTTCCGGCGCTTCCGGGACATGTTCCGGCGCTTCCGGAACATGTTCCGGTGCTTCCGGAACATGATCCGGCGCTTCCGGAACATGTTCCGGTCCTTCCGGAACATGTTCCGGTCCTTCCGGAACATGTTCCGGCGCGTCCGGAACATGTTCCGGCGCTTCTGAAACATGTTCCGGTGCCTCCGGAACATGTTCCGGCGATTCCGGAACATGTTCCGGCGCTTCCGGGACATGTTCCGGCGCTTCCGGAACATGTTCCGGTGCTTCCGGAACATGATCCGGCGCTTCCGGAACATGTTCCGGTGCTTCCGGAACATGTTCCGGCGCTTCCGGAACATGTTCCGGTGCTTCCGGAACATGATCCGGCGCTTCCGGAACATGTTCCGGTGCTTCCGGAACATGATCCGGCGCTTCCGGAACACGTTCCGGTCCTTCCGGAACATGTTCCGGTCCTTCCGGAACATGTTCCGGCGCGTCCGGAACATGTTCCGGCGCCTCCGAAACATGTTCCGGTTCCTCCGGAACATGTTCCGGCGATTCCGGAACATGTTCCGGCGCTTCCGGGACATGTTCCGGCGCTTCCGGAACATGTTCCGGTGCTTCCGGAACATGATCCGGCGCTTCCGGAACATGTTCCGGTCCTTCCGGAACATGTTGCGGCGCTTCCGGAACATGTTCTGGTGCTTCCGGAACATGTTCGCTTCCGGAACATGTTCCGGTGCTTCCGGAACATGTTCCGGCGATTCCGGAACATGTTCCGGTGCCTCCGGAACATGTTCCGGTGCTTCCGGAACATGTTCTGGTGCTTCCGGAAATTGTTCCGGCGCTTCCGGAACATGTTCCGGTCCTTCCGGAACATGTTCTAGCGCTTCCGGAACATGTTCCGGTCCTTCCGGAACATGTTCCGGTCCTTCCGGAACATGTTCCGGCGCTTCCCGAACATGTTCCGGTGCTTCTGGAACATGTTCCGGTCCTTCCGGAACATGTTCCGGCGCTTCCGGAACATGTTCCGGTCCCTCCGGAACATGTTCCGGCGCTTCCGGAACATGTTCCGGTCCTTCCGGAACATGTTCCGATCCTTCCGGAACATGTTCCGGTGCTTCCGGAACATGTTCCGGTCCTTCCGGAACATGTTCCGGCGCTTCCGGAACATGTTCCGATGCTTCCGGAACATGTTCCGGTGCTTCCGGAACATGTTCCGGTCCTTCCGGAACATGTTCCGGCGCTTCCGGAACATGTTCCGGCGCTTCCGGAACATGTTCCGGCGCTTCCGGAACATGTTCCGGTGCTTCCGGAACATGTTCCGGCGCTTCCCGAACATGTTCCGGTGCTTCCGGAACATGTCCCGGTGCTTCCGGAACATGTTCCGGCGCTTCGGGAACATTTTCCGGCGCTTCCGGAACATGTTCCGGCGCTTCCGAAACATGTTCCGGTTCCTCCGGAACATGTTCCGGCGATTCCGGAACATGTTCCGGCGCTTCCGGGACATGTGCCGGCGCTTCCGGAACATGTTCCGGTGCTTCCGGAACATGATCCGGCGCTTCCGGAACATGTTCCGGTGCTTCCGGAACATGTTGCGGCGCTTCCGGAACATGTTCTGGTGCTTCCGGAACATGTTCGCTTCCGGAACATGTTCCGGTGCTTCCGGAACATGTTCCGGCGATTCCGGAACATGTTCCGGTGCCTCCGGAACATGTTCCGGTGCTTCCGGGACATGTTCTGGTGCTTCCGGAAATTGTTCCGGCGCTTCCAGAACATGTTCCGGTCCTTCCGGAACATGTTCTAGCGCTTCCGGAACATGTTCCGGCGCTTCCGGGACATGTTCCGGTCCTTCCGGAACATGTTCCGGCGCTTCCCGAACATGTTCCGGTGCTTCCGGAACATGTTCCGGCGCTTCCGGAACATGTTCCGGTGCTCCCGGAACATGTTCCGGTGCTTCCGGAACATGTTCCGGTCCTTCCGGAACATGTTCCGGTCCTTCCGGAACATGTTCCGGTCCTTCCGGAACATGTTCCGGCCCTTCCGGAACATGTTCCGGCCCTTCCGGAACATGTTCCGGTCCTTCCGGAACATGTTCCGGTCCTTCCGGAACATGTTCCGGCGCTTCCGGAACATGTTCCGGCGCCTCCGGAACATGTTCCGGCGCTTCCGGAACATGATCCGGCGCTTCCGGAACATGATCCGGCGCTTCCGGAACATTTTCCGGTGCTTCCGGAACATGTTCCGGTGCTTCCGGAACATGTTCCGGTCCTTCCGGAACATGTTCCGGTCCTTCCGGAACATGATCCGGCGCTTCCGGAACATGTTCCGGTGCTTCCGGAACGTGTTCCGGTGCTTCCGGAACGTGTTCCGGTCCTTCCGGAACGTGTTCCGGTCCTTCCGGAACGTGTTCCGGTCCTTCCGGAACGTGTTCCGGCGCTTCCGGAACATGTTCCGGTCCTTCCGGAACATGTTCAGGTGCTTCCGGAACATGTTCCGGTCCTTCCGGAACATGTTCCGGTGCTTCCGGAACATGTTCCGGTGCTTCCGGAACATGATCCGGCGCTTCCGGAACATGTTTTGGCGCTTCCGGAACATGTTCCGGTCCTTCCGGAACATGTTCCGCTGCTTCCCGAACATGTTCCGGTGCTTCCGGAACATGTTCCGGCGCTTCCGGAACATGTTCCGGCGCTTCCGGAACATGTTGCGGTCCTTCCGGAACATGTTCCGGCGCTTCCGGAACATGTTCCGGGGCTTCCGGAACATGTTGCGGTCCTTCCGGAACATGTTCCGGTGCTTCCGGAACATGTTCCGGCGCTTCCGGAACATGTTCTGGTCCTTTCGGTACATGTTCCGGAAGCACCGGAACATGTTCCGGTGCTTCCGGAACATGTTCCGGCGCTTCCGGAACATGTTCCGGCGCTTCCGGGACATGTTCCGGTCCTTCCGGAACATGTTCCGGTCCTTCCGGAACATGTTCCGGCGCTTCCCGAACATGTTCCGGTGCTTCCGGAACATGTTCCGGCGCTTCCGGAACATGTTCCGGTGCTTCCGGAACATGTTCCGGTCCTTCCGGAACATGTTACGGTCCTTCCGGAACATGTTCCGGTGCTTTCGGAACATGTTCCGGTCCTTCCGGAACATGTTCCGGTCCTTCCGGAACATGTTCCGGTGCTTCCGGAACATGATTCGGCGCTTCCGGAACATGTTCCGGCGCTTCCGGAACATGTTCCGGTGCTTCCGGAACATGTTCCGGTGCTTCCGGAACATGTTCCGGTGCTTCCGGAACATGTTCCGGTGCTTCCGGAACATGTTCCGGTCCTTCCGGAACATGTTCCGGCCCTTCCGGAACATGTTCCGGCGCTTCCGGAACATGTTCCGGTCCCTCCGGAACATGTTCCGGCGCTTCCGGAACATGTTCCGGTCCTTCCGGAACATGTTCCGATCCTTCATGAACATGTTCCGGTGCTTCCGGAACATGTTCCGGAAGGACCGGAACATGTTGCGGAAGGACCAGAACATGTTCCGGCGCTTCCGGAACATGTTCCGGTGCTTCCGGAACATGTTCCGGTCCTTCGGGAACATGTTTCGGTCCTTCCGGAACATGTTCCGGTCCTTCCGGAACATGTTCCGGCGCCTCCGGAACATGTTCCGGCGCTTCCGGAACATGTTCCGGTGCTTCCGGATTATGTTCCGGTGCTTCCGGATCATGTTCCGGTGCTTCCAGAACATGTTCCGGCGCTTCCGGAACATGTTCCGGTCCTTCCGGAACATGTTCCGGTGCTTCCGGAACATGTTCCGGTGCTTCCGGAACATGTTCCGGCGCTTCCCGAACATGTTCCGGTGCTTCCGGAACATGTTCCGGCGCTTCCGGAACATGTTCCGGTGCCTCCGGAACATGTTCCGGCGATTCCGGAACATCTTCCGGCGCTTCCGGAACATGTTCCGGTGCTTCCGGAACATGTTCCGGCGCTTCCGGAACATGTTCCGGTGCCTCCGGAACATGTTCCGGCGATTCCGGAACATGTTCCGGTCCTTCCGGAACATGTTCCGGTCCTTCCGGAACATGTTCCGGTTCTTTCGGAACATGTTCCGGTGCTTCCGGAACATGTTCAGGTGCTTCCGGAACATGTTCCGGTCCTTCCGGAACATGTTCCGGTGCTTCCGGAACATGTTCCGGTGCTTCCGGAACATGATCCGGCGCTTCCGGAACATGTTTTGGCGCTTCCGGAACATGTTCCGGTCCTTCCGGAACATGTTCCGCTGCTTCCCGAACATGTTCCGGTGCTTCCGGAACATGTTCCGGCGCTTCCGGAACATGTTCCGGCGCTTCCGGAACATGTTGCGGTCCTTCC
Source organism: Eutreptiella sp. 'Long Island Sound 2002' (assembly GCA_964036045.1). Classification (NCBI taxonomy): domain Eukaryota; phylum Euglenozoa; class Euglenophyceae; order Eutreptiales; family Eutreptiaceae; genus Eutreptiella; species Eutreptiella sp. 'Long Island Sound 2002'. The sequence goes on from OZ038381.1 coordinate 11,331,795, forward strand.
GGAACATGTTCCGGCGCTTCCGGAACATGTTCCGGGGCTTCCGGAACATGTTGCGGTCCTTCCGGAACATGTTCCGGTGCTTCCGGAACATGTTCCGGCGCTTCCGGAACATGTTCTGGTCCTTTCGGAACATGTTCCGGAAGCACCGGAACATGTTCCGGTGCTTCCGGAACATGTTCCGGCGCTTCCGGAACATGTTCCGGCGCTTCCGGGACATGTTCCGGTCCTTCCGGAACATGTTCCGGTCCTTCCGGAACATGTTCCGGCGCTTCCCGAACATGTTCCGGTGCTTCCGGAACATGTTCCGGCGCTTCCGGAACATGTTCCGGTGCTTCCGGAACATGTTCCGGTCCTTCCGGAACATGTTCCGGTCCTTCCGGAACATGTTCCGGTCCTTCCGGAACATGTTCCGGTGCTTCCGGAACATGTTCCGGTCCTTCCGGAACATGTTCCGGTCCTTCCGGAACATGTTCCGGTCCTTCCGGAACATGTTCCGGCCCTTCCGGAACATGTTCCGGTCCCTCCGGAACATGTTCCGGCGCTTCCGGAACATGTTCCGGTCCTTCCGGAACATGTTCCGATCCTTCATGAACATGTTCCGGTGCTTCCGGAACATGTTCCGGTGCTTCCGGAACATGTTCCGGTGCTTCCGGAACATGTTCCGGCGCTTCCCGAACATGTTCCGGCGCTTCCGGAACATGTTCCGGCGCTTCCGGAACATGTTCCGGTGCCTCCGGAACATGTTCCGGCGATTCCGGAACATGTTCCGGCGCTTCCGGAACATGTTCCGGTGCTTCCGGAACATGTTCCGGCGCTTCCGGAACATGTTCCGGTGCCTCCGGAACATGTTCCGGCGATTCCGGAACATGTTCCGGTCCTTCCGGAACATGTTCCGGTCCTTCCGGAACATGTTCCGGTTCTTTCGGAACATGTTCCGGTGCTTCCGGAACATGTTCCGGTGCTTCCGGAACATGTTCCGGCGCTTCCAGAACATGTTCCGGCGCTTCCGGAACATGTTCCGGTCCTTCCGGAACATGTTCCGGTGCTTCCGGAACATGTTCCGGTGCTTCCGGAACATGTTCCGGTGCTTCCGGAACATGTTCCGGCGCTTCCCGAACATGTTCCGGTGCTTCCGGAACATGTTCCGGCGCTTCCGGAACATGTTCCGGTGCCTCCGGAACATGTTCCGGCGATTCCGGAACATCTTCCGGCGCTTCCGGAACATGTTCCGGTGCTTCCGGAACATGTTCCGGCGCTTCCGGAACATGTTCCGGTGCCTCCGGAACATGTTCCGGCGATTCCGGAACATTTTCCGGTCCTTCCGGAACATGTTCCGGTCCTTCCGGAACATGTTCCGGTTCTTTCGGAACATGTTCCGGTCCTTCCGGAACATGTTCCGGTTCTTTCGGAACATGTTCCGGTTCTTCCGGAACATGTTCCGGTCCTTCCGGAACATGTTCCGGCGCTTCCGGAACATGTTCCGGTGCCTCCGGAACATGTTCCGGCGATTCCGGAACATGTTCCGGCGCTTCCGGAACATGTTCCGGCGCTTCCGGAACATGTTCCCGCGCTTCCGGAACATGTTCCGGCGCTTCCGGAACATGTTCCGGTGCTTCCGGAACATGTTCCGGCGATTCCGGAACATGTTCCGGTCCTTCCGGAACATGTTCCGGCGATTCCGGAACATGTTCCGGTCCTTCCGGAACATGTTCCGGTTCTTTCGGAACATGTTCCGGTCCTTCCGGAACATTCTCCGGTTCTTTCGGAACATGTTCCGGTTCTTCCGGAACATGTTCCGGTCCTTCCGAAACATGTTCCGGCGCTTCCGGAACATGTTCCGGGGCTTCCGGAACATGTTCCGGCGCTTCCGGAACATGTTCCGGCGCTTCCGGAACATGTTCCGGTGCTTCCGGAACATGTTCCGGCGCTTCCGGAACATGTTTCGGCGCTTGCGGAACATGTTCCGGCGCTTCCGGAACATGTTTCGGCGCTTCCGGAACATGTTCCGGCGCTTCCGGAACATGTTCCGGTTCTTCCGGAACATGTTCCGGTCCTTTCGGAACATGTTCCGGCGCTTCCGGAACATGTTCCGGCGCTTCCGGAACATGTTCCGGCGCTTCCGGAACATGTTCCGGCGCTTCCGGAACGTGTTTCGGCGCTTCCGGAACATGTTCCGGCGCTTCCGGAACATGTTCCGGTCCTTCCGGAGCATGTTCCGGTCCTTCCGGATCATGTTCCGGTCCTTCCGGAGCATGTTCCGGTCCTTCCGGAACATGTTCCGGCGCTTCCGGAACATGTTCCGGCGATTCCGGAACATGTTCCGGCGCTTCCGGAACATGTTCCGGTGCTTCCGGAACATGTTCCGGCGCTTCCGGAACATGTTCCGGCACTTCCGGAACATGTTCCGGAAGCGCCGGAACATGTTCCGGTGCTTCCGGAACATGTTCCGGCGATTCCGGAACATGTTCCGGTCCTTCCGGAACATGTTCCGGCGCTTCCGGAACATGTTCCGGTCCTTCCGGAACATGTTCGGGTCCTACCGGAACATGTTCCGGTCCTTCCGGAACATGTTCCGGTTCTTTCGGAACATGTTCCGGCGCTTCCGGAACATGTTCCGGCGCTTCCTGAACATGTTCCGGCGCTTCCGGAACATGTTCCGGCGCTTCCGGAACATGTTCCGGCGCTTCCGGAGCATGTTCCGGTCCTTCCGGAGCATGTTCCGGTCCTTCCGGAACATGTTCCGGCGCTTCCGGAACATGTTCCGGTGCTTCCAGAACATGTTTCGGTCCTTCCGGAACATGTTCCGGCGCTTCCGGAACATGTTCCGGCGCTTCCGGAACATGTTCCGGTGCTTCCGGAACATGTTCCGGCGCTTCCGGAACATGTTCCGGCGCTTCCGGAACATTTTCCGGCGCTTCCGGAACATGTTCCGGCGCTTCCGGAACATGTTCCGGTCCTTCCGGAACATGTTCCGGTCCTTCCGGAAAAATGTTGCGGTCCTTCCGGAACATGTTCCGGTGCTTCCGGAACATGTTCCGGCGCTTCCGGAACATGTTCCGGTGCTTCCGGAACATGTTCTGGCGCTTCCGGAACATGTTCCGGTGCCTCCGGAACATGTTCCGGCGATTCCGGAACATGTTCCGGTCCTTCCGGAACATGTTCCGGTCCTTCCGGAACATGTTCCGGCGCTTCCGGAACATGTTCCGGTCCTTCCGGAAAATGTTCCGGTGCCTCCGGAACATGTTCCGGCGCTTCCGGAACATGTTCCGGCGCGTCCGGAACATGTTCCGGTGCTTCCGGAACATGTTCCGGCGCCTCCGGAACATGTTCCGGCGATTCCGGAACATGTTCCGGTCCTTCCGGAACATGTTCCGGTCCTTCCGGAACATGTTCCGGCGCTTCCGGAACATGTTCCGGCGCTTCCGGAACATGTTCCGGCGCTTCCGGAACATGTTCCGGTGCTTCCGGAACATGTTCCGGCGCTTCCGGAACATGTTCCGGCGCTTCCGGAACATGTTCCGGCGCTTCCGGAACATGTTCCGGTCCTTCCGGAACATTTTCAGGTGCTTCCGGAACATGTTCCGGTGCTTCCGGAACATGTTCCGGTGCTTCCGGAACATGTTCCGGTGCTTCCGGAACATGTTGCGGTCCTTCCGGAACATGTTCCGGCGCTTCCGGAACATGTTCCGGCGCTTCCGGAACATGTTGCGGTCCTTCCGGAACATGTTCCGGTGCTTCCGGAACATGTTCCGGCGCTTCCGGAACATGTTGCGGTCCTTCCGGAACATGTTCCGGTCCTTCCGGAACATGTTCGGGTCCTTCCGGAACATGTTCCGGCGCTTCCCGAACATGTTCCGGTGCTTCCGGAACATGTTCCGGCGCTTCCGGAACATGTTCCGGCGCTTCCGGAACATGTTCCGGTGCCTCCGGAACATGTTCCGGTGCTTCCGGAACATGTTCCGGTCCTTCCGGAACATGTTCCGGTCCTTCCGGAACATGTTCCGGCGCTTCCAGAACATGTTCCGGCGCTTCCGGAACATCTTCCGGCGCTTCCGGAACATGTTCCGGTGCTTCCGGAACATGTTCCGGTGCTTCCGGAACATGTTCCGGTGCTTCCGGAACATGTTCCGGTGCTTCCGGAACATGTTCCGGCGCTTCCGGAACATGTTCCGGTGCTTCCGGAACATGTTCCGGTGCTTCCGGAACATGTTCCGGCGCTTCCGGAACATGTTCCGGCGCTTCCGGAACATGTTCCGGTCCTTCCGGAACATGTTCCGGCGCTTCTGGAACATGTTCCGGTCCTTCTGGAACATGTTCCGGTGCTTCCGGAACATGTTCCGGTGCTTCCGGAACATGTTCCGGAAGCGCCGGAACATGTTCCGGAAGGACCGCAACATGTTCTGGAAGCGCCGGAACATGTTCGGGCGCTTCCGGAACATGTTCCGGCGCTTCCAGAACATGTTGCGGTCATTCCGGAACATGTTCCGGCGCTTCCGGAACATGTTGCGGTCCTTCCGGAACATGTTCCGGTCCTTCCGGAACATGTTCCGGTCCTTCCGGAACATGTTCCGGCGCTTCCCGAACATGTTCCGGTGCTTCCGGAACATGTTCCGGCGCTTCCGGAACATGTTCCGGTGCTTCCGGAACATGTTCCGGTGCTTCCGGAACATGTTCCGGCGCTTCCGGAACATGTTCCGGCGCTTCCGGAACATGTTCCGGGGCCTCCGGAACATGTTCCAGTGCTTCCGGAACATGTTCCGGTCCTTCCGGAACATGTTCCGGTCCTTCCGGAACATGTTCCGGTTCTTCCGGAACATGTTCCGGTCCTTCCGGAACATGTTCCGGCGCTTCCGGAACATCTTCCGGCGCTTCCGGAACATCTTCCGGCGCTTCCGGAACATGTTCGGGTCCTTCCGGAACATGTTCCGGTCCTTCCGGAACATGTTCCGGTTCTTTCGGAACATGTTCCGGTTCTTCCGGAACATGTTCCGGTCCTTCCGGAACATGTTCCGGCGCTTCCGGAACATGTTCCGGCGCTTCCGGAGCATGTTCCGGTGCTTCCGGAGCATGTTCCGGTCCTTCCGGAACATGTTCCGGCGCTTCCGGAACATGTTCCGGCGCTTCCGGAGCATGTTCCGGCGCTTCCAGAACATGTTGCGGTCCTTCCGGAACATGTTCCGGCGCTTCCGGAACATGTTGCGGTCCTTCCGGAACATGTTCCGGTCCTTCCGGAACATGTTCCGGTCCTTCCGGAACATGTTCCGGCGCTTCCCGAACATGTTCCGGTGCTTCCGGAACATGTTCCGGCGCTTCCGGAACATGTTCCGGTGCTTCCGGAACATGTTCCGGCGCTTCCGGAACATGTTCCGGCGCTTCCGGAACATGTTCCTGGGCCTCCGGAACATGTTCCGGTGCTTCCGGAACATGTTCCGGTGCTTCCGGAACATGTTCCGGTCCTTCCGGAACATGTTCCGGTTCTTCCGGAACATGTTCCGGTCCTTCCGGAACATGTTCCGGCGCTTCCGGAACATGTTCCGGCGCTTCCGGAACATCTTCCGGCGCTTCCGGAACATGTTCCGGTCCTTCCGCAACATGTTCGGGTCCTTCCGGAACATGTTCTGGTCCTTCCGGAACATGTTCCGGTTCTTTCGGAACATGTTCCGGTTCTTCCGGAACATGTTCCGGTCCTTCCGGAACATGTTCCGGCGCTTCCGGAACATGTTACGGCGCTTCCGGAGCATGTTCCGGTGCTTCCGGAGCATGTTCCGGTCCTTCCGGAACATGTTCCGGCGCTTCCGGAACATGTTCCGGCGCTTCCGGAACATGTTCCGGTGCTTCCGGAACATGTTCCGGTCCTTCCGGAACATGTTCCGGTCCTTCCGGAACATGTTCCGGCGCTTCCGGAACATGTTCCGGTGCTTCCGGAACATGTTCCGGTGCTTCCGGAACATGTTCCGGTCCTTCCGGAACATGTTCCGGCGCTTCCGGAACATGTTCCGGCGCTCCCGGAACATGTTCCGGCGCTTCCGGAACATGTCCCGGTGCTTCCGGAACATGTCCCGGTGCTTCCGGAACATGTTGCGGTCCTTCCGGAACATGTTGCGGTCCTTCCGGAACATGTTCCGGCGCTTCCGGAACATGTTCCGGCGCTTCCGGAACATGTTGCGGTCCTTCCGGAACATGTTCCGGTGCTTCCGGAACATGTTGCGGTCCTTCCGGAACATGTTCCGGTCCTTCCGGAACATGTTCCGGTCCTTCCGGAACATGTTCCGGCGCTTCTCGAACATGTTCCGGTGCTTCCGGAACATGTTCCGGCGCTTCCGGAACATGTTCCGGCGCTTCCGGAACATGTTCCGGTGCCTCCGAAACATGTTCCGGTGCTTCCGGAACATGTTCCGGTGCTTCCGGAACATGTTCCGGTCCTTCCGGAACATGTTCCGGTTCTTCCGGAACATGTTCCGGTCCTTCCGGAACATGTTCCGGCGCTTCCGGAACATGTTCCGGCGCTTCCGGAACATGTTCCGGCGCTTCCGGAACATGTTCCGGCGCTTCCGGAACATGTTCCGCTGCTTCCGGAACATGTTCCGGCGCTTCCGGAACATGTTCCGGCGCTTTTGGAACATGTTGCGGCGCTTCCGGAACATGTTCCGGTGCTTCCGGAACATGTTCCGGCGCTTCCGGAACATGTTCCGGTGCTTCCGGAACATGTTGCGGTCCTTCCGGAACATGTTCCCGCTCTTCCCGAACATGTTCCGGCGATTCCGGAACATGTTGCGGTCCTTCCGGATCATGTTCCGGTGCTTCCGGAACATGTTCCGGCGCTTCCGGAACATGTGCGGTCCTTCCGGAACATGTTCCGGTCCTTCCGGAACATGTTCCGGTCCCTCCGGAACATGTTCCGGCGCTTCCCGAACATGTTCCGGTGCTTCCGGAACATGTTCCGGTGCTTCTGGAACATGTTCCGGTGCTTCCGGAACATGTTCCGGCGCTTCCGGAACATGTTCCGGCGCGTCCGGAACATGTTCCGGTGCTTCCGTAACATGTTCCGGTGCTTCCGGAACATGTCCCGGCGCGTCCGGAACATGTTCCGGTGCCTCCGGAACATGTTCCGGCGATTCCGGAACATTTTCCGGTCCTTCCGGAACATGTTCCGGCGCTTCCGGAACATGTTCCGGCGCTTCCGGAACATGTTCCGGTGCTTCCGGAACATGTTCCGGCGCTTCCGGAACATGTTCCCGTCCTTCCGGAACATGTTCCGGTGCTTTTGGAACATGTTCCGGCGCTTCCGGAACATGTTGCGGTGCTTCCGTAACATGTTCCGGTGCTTCCGGAACATGTCCCGGCGCGTCCGGAACATGTTCCGGTGCCTCCGGAACATGTTCCGGCGATTCCGGAACATTTTCCGGTCCTTCCGGAACATGTTCCGGCGCTTCCGGAACATGTTCCGGTCCTTCTGGAACATGTTCCGGTGCTTCCGGAACATGTTCCGGCGCTTCCGGAACATGTTCCCGTCCTTCCGGAACATGTTCCGGTGCTTCTGGAACATGTTCCGGTCCTTCCGGAACATGTTCCGGTTCTTTCGGAACATGTTCCGGTTCTTCCGGAACATGTTCCGGTCCTTCCGGAACATGTTCCGGCGCTTCCGGAGCATGTTCCGGTCCTTCCGGAGCATGTTCCGGTCCTTCCGGAGCATGTTCCGGCGCTTCCGGAACATGTTCCGGCGCTTCCGGAACATGTTCCGGCGCTTCCGGAACATGTTCCGGTCCTTCCGGAACATGTTCCGGTCCTTCCGGAACATGTTCCGGTCCTTCCGGAACATGTTCCGGCGCTTCCGGAACATGTTCCGGCGCTTCCGGAACATGTTCCGGCGCTTCCGGAACATGTTCCGGTCCTTCCGGAAAATGTTCCGGTGCTTCCGGAACATGTTCCGGCGCTTCCGGAACATGTTCCGGCGCTTCCGGAACATGTTCCGGCGCTTCCGGAACATGTTGCGGCGCTTCCGGAACATGTTCCGGTGCTTCCGGAACATGTTCCGGTGCTTCCGGAACATGTTCCGGTGCTTCCGGAACATGTTGCGGTCCTTCCGGAACATGTTCCGGCGCTCCCGGAACATGTTCCGGCGCTTCCGGAACATGTTCCGGCGCTTCCGGAACATGTTCCGGCGCTTCCGGAACATGTTGCGGCGCTTCCGGAACATGTTCCGGTGCTTCCGGAACATGTTCCGGTGCTTCCGGAACATGTTCCGGCGCTTCCGGAACATGTTCCGGTGCTTCCGGAACATGTTGCGGTCCTTCCGGAACATGTACCGGCGCTTCCGGAACATGTTCCGGCGCTTCCGGAACATGTTGCGGTCCTTCCGGATGATGTTCCGGTCCTTCCGGAACATGTTCCGGCGCTACCGGAACATGTTGCGGTCCTTCCGGAACATGTTCCGGCGCTTCCCGAACATGTTCCGGTGCTTCCGGAACATGTTCCGGCGCTTCCGGAACATGTTCCGGTGCTTCCGGAACATGTTCCGGTGCTTCTGGAACATGTTCCGGTGCTTCCGGAACATGTTCCGGCGCTTCCGGAACATGTTCCGGTGCTTCCGGAACATGTTCCGGCGCTTCCGGCCGGAACATGTTCCGGCGCTTCCGGAACATGTTCCGGTGCTTCCGTAACATGTTCCGGTGCTTCCGGAACATGTCCCGGCGCGTCCGGAACATGTTCCAGTGCCTCCGGAACATGTTCCGGCGATTCCGGAACATTTTCCGGTCCTTCCGGAACATGTTCCGGCGCTTCCGGAACATGTTCCGGTCCTTCTGGAACATGTTCCGGTGCTTCCGGAACATGTTCCGGCGCTTCCGGAACATGTTCCCGTCCTTCCGGAACATGTTCCGGTGCTTCTGGAACATGTTCCGGTCCTTCCGGAACATGTTCCGGTTCTTTCGGAACATGTTCCGGTTCTTCCGGAACATGTTCCGGTCCTTCCGGAACATGTTCCGGCGCTTCCGGAACATGTTCCGGCGCTTCCGGAGCATGTTCCGGTCCTTCCGGAGCATGTATCGGTCCTTCCGGAACATGTTCCGGCGCTTCCGGAACATGTTCCGGCGCTTCCGGAACATGTTCCGGTCCTTCCGGAACATGTTCCGGTCCTTCCGGAACATGTTCCGGTCCTTCCGGAACATGTTCCGGCGCTTCCGGAACATGTTCCGGCGCTTCCGGAACATGTTCCGGCGCTTCCGGAACATGTTCCGGTGCTTCCGGAACATGTTCCGGTCCTTCCGGAACATGTTCCGGTCCTTCCGGAACATGTTCCGGCGCTTCCGGAACATGTTCCGGTGCTTCCGGAACATGTTGCGGTCCTTCCGGAACATGTTCCGGCGCTTCCGGAACATGTTGCGGCGCTTCCGGAACATGTTCCGGCGCTTCCGGAACATGTTCCGGCGCTTATGGAACATGTTCCGGCGCTTCCGGAACATGTTCCGGCGCTTCCGGAACATGTTCCGGTGCTTCCGGAACATGTTCCGGCGCTTCCGGAACATGTTCCGGTCCTTCCGGAACATGTTCCGGCGCTTCCGGAACATGTTCCGGTGCTTCCGGAACATGTTCCGGCGCTTCCGGAACATGTTGCGGTCCTTCCGGAACATGTTCCGGCGCTTCCGGAACATGTTCCGGCGCTTCCGGAACATGTTGCGGTCCTTCCGGATCATGTTCCGGTGCTTCCGGAACATGTTCCGGCGCTTCCGGAACATGTTGCGGTCCTTCCGGAACATGTTCCGGTCCTTCCGGAACATGTTCCGGTCCTTCCGGAACATGTTCCGGTCCTTCCGGAACATGTTCCGGCGCTTCCCGAACATGTTCCGGTGCTTCCGGAACATGTTCCGGCGCTTCCGGAACATGTTCCGGTGCTTCCGGAACATGTTCCGGTGCTTCTGGAACATGTTCCGGTGCTTCCGGAACATGTTCCGGCGCTTCCGGAACATGTTCCGGTGCTTTCGTAACATGTTCCGGTGCGTCCGGAACATGTCCCGGCGCGTCCGGAACATGTTCCGGTGCCTCCGGAACATGTTCCGGCGATTCCGGAACATTTTCCGGTCCTTCCGGAACATGTTCCGGCGCTTCCGGAACATTTTCCGGTCCTTCTGGAACATCTTCCGGTGCTTCCGGAACATGTTCCGGCGCTTCCGGAACATGTTCCCGTCCTTCCGGAACATGTTCCGGCGCTTCCGGAACATGTTCCGGTCCTTCCGGAACATGTTCCAGTCCTTCCGGAACATGTTCCGGTTCTTTCGGAACATGTTCCGGTTCTTCTGGAACATGTTCCGGTCCTTCCGGAACATGTTCCGGCGCTTCCGGAACATGTTCCGGCGCTTCCGGAGCATGTTCCGGTCCTTCCGGAGCATGTTCCGGTCCTTCCGGAACATGTTCCGGCGCTTCCGGAACATGTTCCGGCGCTTCCGGAACATGTTCCGGTCCTTCCGGAACATGTTCCGGTGCTTCCGGAACATGTTCCGGTCCTTCCGGAACATGTTCCGGTGCTTCCGGAACATGTTCCGGCGCTTCCGGAACTTGTTCCGGCGCTTCCGGAACATGTTCCGGTCCTTCCGGAACATGTTCCGGCGCTTCCGGAACATGTTCCGGTCCTTCCGGAACATGTTCCGGCGCTTCCGGAACATGTTCCGGTCCTTCCGGAAAATGTTCCGGTGCTTCAGGAACATGTTCCGGCGCTTCCGGAACATGTTGCGGTCCTTCCGGAACATGTTCCGGCGCTACCGGAACATGTTGCGGTCCTTCCGGAACATGTTCCGGTGCTTCCGGAACATGTTCCGGCGCTTCCGGAACATGTTGCGGCCCTTCTGGACCATGTTCCGGTGCTTCCGGAACATGTTCCGGCGCTCCCGGAACATGTTCCGGTGCTTCCGGAACATGTTCCGGTGCTTCCGGAACATGTTCCGGTCCTTCCGGAACATGTTCCGGTGCTTCCGGAACATGTTCCGGTGCTTCCGGAACATGTTCCGGTCCTTCCGGAACATGTTCCGGCGCTTCCGGAACATGTTCCGGCGCTTCCGGAACATGTTCCGGCGCTTCCGGAACATGTTCCGGTGCCTCCGGAACATGTTCCGGCGATTCCGGAACATGTTCCGGCGCTTCCGGAACATGTTCCGGCGCTTCCGGAACATGTTCCGGCGCTTCCGGAACATGTTCCGGCGCTTCCGGAACATGTTCCGGTGCTTCCGGAACATGTTCCGGCGCTTCCGGAACATGTTCCGGTGCTTCCGGAACATGTTCCGGCGATTCCGGAACATGTTCCGGTCCTTCCGGAACATGTTCCGGTCCTTCCGGAACATGTTCCGGCGCTTCCGGAACATGTTCCGGTCCTTCCGGAACATGTTCCGGTCCTTCCGGAACATGTTCCGGCGATTCCGGAACATGTTCCGGCGCTTCCGGAACATGTTCCGGCGATTCCGGAACATGTTCCGGTCCTTCCGGAACATGTTCCGGCGCTTCCGGAACATGTTCCGGCGATTCCGGAACATGTTCCGGTCCTTCCGGAACATGTTCCGGCGATTCCGGAACATGTTCCGGTGCTTCCGGAACATGTTCCGGTGCTTCCGGAACATGTTCCGGTCCTTCCGGAACATGTTCCGGTCCTTCCGGAACATGTTCCGGCGCTTCCGGAACATGTTCCGGTGCCCCCGGAAGATGTTCCCGCGATTCCGGAACATGTTCCGGCGCTTCCGGAACATGTTCCGGTGCTTCGGGAACATGTTCCGGCGCTTCCGGAACATGTTCCGGTGCCTCCGGAAGATGTTCCGGCGATTCCGGAACATGTTCTGGCGCTTCCGGAACATGTTCCGGTGCTTCCGGAACATGTTCCGGCGCTTCCGGAACATGTTCCGGCGCTTCCGGAACATGTTCCGGTGCTTCCGGAACATGTTGCGGTCCTTCCGGAACATGTTCCGGTGCTTCCGGAACATGTTCCGGCGCTTCCGGAACATGTTGCGGCTCTTCTGGACCATGTTCCGGTGCTTCCGGAACATGTTCCGGTGCTTCCGGAACATGTTCCGGTCCTTCCGGAACATGTTCCGGCGCTTCCCGAACATGTTCCGGTGCTTCCGGAACATGTTCCGGCGCTTCCGGAACATGTTCCGGTGCTTCCGGAACATGTTCCGGCGCTTCCGGAACATGTTCCGGCGCTTCCGGAACATGTTCCGGTGCTTCCGGAACATGTTCCGGTCCTTCCGGAACATGTTCGGGTGCCTCCGGAACATGTTCCGGTGCTTCCGGAACATGTTCCGGTGCTTCCGGAACATGTTCCGGTGCTTCCGGAACATGTTCCGGTGCTTCCGGAACATGTTCTGGCGCTTCCGGAACATGTTCCGGTGCTTCCGGAACATGTTCCGGTGCTTCCGGAACATGTTCCGGCGATTCCGGAACATGTTCCGGTCCTTCCGGAACATGTTCCGGCGCTTCCGGAACATGTTCCGGCGCTTCCGGAACATGTTCCGGTCCTTCCGGAACATGTTCCGGTCCTTCCGGAACATGTTCCGGCGCTTCCGGAACATGTTCCGGTGCCTCCGGAAGATGTTCCGGTGCTTCCGGAACATGTTCCGGTGCTTCGGGAACATGTTCCGGAGCTTCCGGAACATGTTCCGGTGCCTCCGGAAGATGTTCCGGCGATTCCGGAACATGTTCCGGCGCTTCCGGAACATGTTCCGGTGCTTCGGGAACATGTTCCGGCGCTTCCGGAACATGTTCCGGTGCTTCCGGAACATGTTCCGGTCCTTCCGGAACATGTTCCGGCGCTTCCGGAACATGTTCCGGTCCTTCCGGAACATGTTCCGGCGCTTCCGGCCGGAACATGTTCCGGCGGTTCCGGAACATTTTCCGGCGATTCCGGAACATGTTGCGGTGCTTCCGGAACATGTTGCGGTCCTTCCGGAACATGTTCCGCTCCTTCCGGAACATGTTCCGGCGCTTCCGGAACATGTTCCGGTGCCTCCGGAACATGCTCCGGCGATTCCGGAACATGTTCCGGTCCTTCCGGAACATGTTCCGGCGCTTCCGGAACAAGTTCCGGTGCTTCCGGAACATGTTCCGGCGCTTCCGGAACATGTTTCGGTGCCTCCTGAACATGTTCCGGCGATTCCGGAACATGTTCCGGTCCTTCCGGAACATGTTTCGGCGCTTCCGGAACATGTTCCGGTCCTTCCGGAACATGTTCCGGTTCTTTCGGAACATGTTCCGGTCCTTCGGGAACATGTTCCGGTCCTTCCGGAACATGTTCCGGCGCTTCCGGAACATGTTCCGGCGCTTCCGGAACATGTTCCGGTCCTTCCGGAACATGTTCCGGTCCTTCCGGAACATGTTCCGGTGCTTCCGGAACATGTTCCGGTGCTTCCGGAACATGTTCCGGCGCTTCCGGAACATGTTCCGGCGCTTCCGGAACATGTTCCGGTGCTTCCGGAACATGTTCCGGTCCTTCCGGAACATGTTCCGGCGATTCCGGAACATGTTCCGGCGCTTCCGGAACATGTTCCGGTCCTTCCGGAACATGTTCCGGTCCTTCCGGAACATGTTCCGGTCCTTCCGGAACATGTACCGGCGCTTCTCGAACATGTTCCGGTGCTTCCGGAACATGTTCCGGTGCTTCCGGAACATGTTCCGGTGCTTCCGGAACATGTTCCGGCGCTTCCAGAACATGTTCCGGTGCTTCCGGAACATGTTCCGGCGCTTCCGGAACATGTTCCGGTGCCTCCGGAACATGTTCCGGTGATTCCGGAACATGTTCCGGTCCTTCCGGAACATGTTCCGGCGCTTCCGGAACATGTTCCGGTCCTTCCGGAACATGTTCCGGTTCTTTCGGAACATGTTCCGGTCCTTCGGGAACATATTCCGGTGCCGCCGGAACATGTTCCGGCGATTCCGGAACATGTTCCGGCGCTTCCGGAACATGTTCCGGTGCTTCCGGAACATGTTCCGGTGCTTCCGGAACATGTTCCGGTGCTTCCGGAACATGTTCCGGTGCTTCCGGAACATGTTCCGGCGCTTCCGGCACATGTTCCGGCGCTTCCGGAACATGTTCCGGCGCTTCCGGAACATGTTCCGGCGCTTCCGGAACATGTTCCGGTCCTTCCGGAACATGCTCCGGCGATTCCGGAACATGTTCCGGTCCTTCCGGAACATGTTCCGGCGCTTCCGGAACATGTTCTGGTGCTTCCGGAACATGTTCCGGCGCTTCCGGAACATGTTCCGGTGCCTCCGGAACATGTTCCGGCGATTCCGGAACATGTTCCGGTCCTTCCGGAACATGTTCCGGCGCTTCCGGAACATGTTCCGGTCCTTCCGGAACATGTTCCGGTTCTTTCGGAACATGTTCCGGTCCTTCGGGAACATATTCCGGTGCCGCCGGAACATGTTCCGGCGATTCCGGAACATGTTCCGGCGCTTCCGGAACATGTTCCGGTGCTTCCGGAACATGTTCCGGTCCTTCCGGAACATGTTCCGGCGATTCCGGAACATGTTCCGGTCCTTCCGGAACATGTTCCGGTGCCTCCGGAACATGTTCCGGCGCCTCCGGAACATGTTCCGGTGCTTCCGGAACATGTTCCGGTGCTTCCGGAGCATGTTCCGGTCCTTCCGGAACATGTTCCGGTGCTTCCGGAACATGTTCCGGCGCTTCCGGCACATGTTCCGGAGCTTCCGGAACATGTTCCGGCGCTTCCGGAACATGTTCCGGTGCTTCCGGAACATGTTCCGGTCCTTCCGGAACATGTTCCGGCGCTTCCGGAACATGTTCCGGTCCTTCCGGAACATGTTCCGGCGCTTCCGGCCGGAACATGTTCCGGCGGTTCCGGAACATTTTCCGGCGATTCCGGAACATGTTGCGGTGCTTCCGGAACATGTTGCGGTCCTTCCGGAACATGTTCCGCTCCTTCCGGAACATGTTCCGGCGCTTCCGGAACATGTTCCGGTGCCTCCGGAACATGCTCCGGCGATTCCGGAACATGTTCCGGTCCTTCCGGAACATGTTCCGGCGCTTCCGGAACATGTTCCGGTGCTTCCGGAACATGTTCCGGCGCTTCCGGAACATGTTTCGGTGCCTCCGGAACATGTTCCGGCGATTCCGGAACATGTTCCGGTCCTTCCGGAACATGTTTCGGCGCTTCCGGAACATGTTCCGGTCCTTCCGGAACATGTTCCGGTTCTTTCGGAACATGTTCCGGTCCTTCGGCAACATATTCTGGTCCTTCCGGAACATGTTCCGGCGCTTCCGGAACATGTTCCGGTCCTTCCGGAACATGTTCCGGTCCTTCCGGAACATGTTCCGGTCCTTCCGGAACATGTTCTGGTGCTTCCGGAACATGTTCCGGCGCTTCCGGAACATGTTCCGGCGCTTCCGGAACATGTTCCGGTGCTTCCGGAACATGTTCCGGTCCTTCCGGAACATGTTCCGGCGATTCCGGAACATGTTCCGGCGCTTCCGGAACATGTTCCGGTCCTTCCGGAACATGTTCCGGTCCTTCCGGAACATGTTCCGGTCCTTCCGGAACATGTTCCGGCGATTCCGGAACATGTTCCGGCGCTTCCGGAACATGTTCCGGTGCTTCCGGAACATGTTCCGGTGCTTCCGGAACATGTTCCGGTGCTTCCGGAACATGTTCCGGCGCTTCCGGAACATGTTCCGGTGCTTCCGGAACATGTTCCGGCGCTTCCGGAACATGTTCCGGTCCTTCCGGAACATGTTCCGGTCCTTCCGGAACATGTTCCGGTCCTTCCGGAACATGTTCCGTTTCTTTCGGAACATGTTCCGGTTCTTCCGGAACATGTTCCGGTCCTTCCGGAACATGTTCCGGCGCTTCCGGAACATGTTCCGGCGCTTCCGGAACATGTTCCGGCGCTTCCGGAACATGTTCTGGCGCTTCCGGAACATGTTCCGGCGCTTCCGGAACATGTTCCGGTGCCTCCGGAACATGCTCCGGCGATTCCGGAACATGTTCCGGTCCTTCCGGAACATGTTCCGGCGCTTCCGGAACATGTTCCGGCGCTTCCGGAACATGTTCTGGTGCTTCCGGAACATGTTCCGGCGCTTCCGGAACATGTTCCGGTGCCTCCGGAACATGTTCCGGCGATTCCGGAACATGTTCCGGTCCTTCCGGAACATGTTCCGGCGCTTCCGGAACATGTTCCGGTACTTCCGGAACATGTTCCGGTTCTTTCGGAACATGTTCCGGTCCTTCGGGAACATATTCCGGTGCCGCCGGAACATGTTCCGGCGATTCCGGAACATGTTCCGGCGCTTCCGGAACATGTTCCGGTGCTTCCGGAACATGTTCCGGTCCTTCCGGAACATGTTCCGGTCCTTCCGGAACATGTTCCGGTCCTTCCGGAACATGTTCCGGTCCTTCCGGAACATGTTCCGGCGCTTCCGGAACATGTTCCGGTGCCTCCGGAACATGTTCCGGCGATTCCGGAACATGTTCCGGTGCTTCCGGAACATGTTCCGGTGCTTCCGGAACATGTTCCGGTCCTTCCGGAACATGTTCCGGTGCTTCCGGAACATGTTCCGGCGCTTCCGGCACATCTTCCGGCGCTTCCGGAACATGTTCCGGCGCTTCCGGAACATGTTCCGGTGCTTCCGGAACATGTTCCGGTCCTTCCGGAACATGTTCTGGCGCTTCCGGAACATGTTCCGGTCCTTCCGGAACATGTTCCGGTCCTTCCGGAACATGTTCCGGTGCTTCCGGAACGTGTTGCGGTCCTTCCGGAACATGTTCCGGCGCTTCCGGAACATGTTCCGGCGCTTCCGGAACATGTTGCGGTCCTTCCGGAACATGTTCCGGTGCTTCCGGAACATGTTCCGGTGCTTCCGGAACATGTTCCGGCGATTCCGGAACATGTTCCGGCGCTTCCGGAACATGTTCCGGTCCTTCCGGAACATGTTCCGGTCCTTCCGGAACATGTACCGGCGCTTCTCGAACATGTTCCGGTGCTTCAGGAACATGTTCCGGTGCTTCCGGAACATGTTCCGGTGCTTCCGGAACATGTTCCGGTGCTTCCGGAACATGTTCCGGCGCTTCCGGAACATGTTCCGGTGCTTCCGGAACATGTTCCGGCGCTTCCGGAACATGTTCCGGTCCTTCCGGAACATGTTCCGGTCCTTCCGGAACATGTTCCGGTCCTTCCGGAACATGTTCCGTTTCTTTCGGAACATGTTCCGGTTCTTCCGGAACATGTTCCGGTCCTTCCGGAACATGTTCCGGCGCTTCCGGAACATGTTCCGGCGCTTCCGGAACATGTTCTGGCGCTTCCGGAACATGTTCCGGTGCTTCCGGAACATGTTCCGGCGCTTCCGGAACATGTTCCGGCGCTTCCGGAGCATGTTCCGGTCCTTCCGGAGCATGTTCCGGTCCTTCCGGAACATGTTCCGGCGCTTCCGGAACATGTTCCGGCGCTTCCGGAACATGTTCCGGTGCTTCCGGAACATGTTCCGGTCCTTCCGGAACATGTTCCGGCGCTTCCGGAACATGTTCCAGTGCTTCCGGAACATGTTCCAGTGCTTCCGGAACATGTTCCGGTGCTTCCGGAACATGTTCCGGTCCTTCCGGAACATGTTCTGGCGCTTCCGGAACATGTTCCGGCGCTTCCGGAACATGTTCCGGTCCTTCCGGAACATGTTCCGGTCCTTCCGGAACATGTTCCCGTGCTTCCGGAACATGTTGCGGTCCTTCCGGAACATGTTCCGGCGCTTCCGGAACATGTTGCGGTCCTTCCGGAACATGTTCCGGTGCTTCCGGAACATGTTCCGGTGCTTCCGGAACATGTTCCGGCGATTCCGGAACATGTTCCGGCGCTTCCGGAACATGTTCCGGTCCTTCCGGAACATGTTCCGGTCCTTCCGGAACATGTTCCGGTCCTTCCGGAACATGTACCGGCGCTTCTCGAACATGTTCCGGTGCTTCCGGAACATGTTCCGGCGCTTCCGGAACATGTTCCGGTGCTTCCGGAACATGTTCCGGTCCTTCCGGAACATGTTCCGGCGCTTCCGGAACATGTTCCGGTGCTTCCGGAACATGTTCCGGTCCTTCCGGAACATGTTCCGGTGCCTCCGGAACATGTTCCGGCGATTCCGGAACATGTTCCGGTGCTTCCGGAACATGTTCCGGTGCTTCCGGAACATGTTCCGGTCCTTCCGGAACATGTTCCGGCGATTCCGGAACATGTTCTGGCGCTTCAGGAACATGTTCCGGTCCTTCCGGAACATGTTCCGGTCCTTCCGGAACATGTTCCGGTCCTTCCGGAACATGTTCCGGTCCTTCCGGAACATGTTCCGGCGCTTCCGGAACATGTTCCGGTGCCTCCGGAACATGTTTCGGCGATTCCGGAACATGTTCCGGCGCTTCCGGAACATGTTCCGGTGCTTCCGGAACATGTTCCGGCGCTTCCGGAACATGTTCCGGCGCTTCTGGAACATGTTCCGGTGCTTCTGGAACATGTTCCGGCACTTCCGGAACATGTTCCGGTGCTTCCGGAACATGTTCCGGTGCTTCCGGAACATGTTCCGGTGCCTCCGGAACATGTTCCGGCGATTCCGGTCCTTCCGGAACATGTTCTGGCGCTTCCGGAACATGTTCCGGCGCTTCCGGAACATGTTCTGGCGCTTCCGGAACATGTTCCGGTGCTTCCGGAACATGTTCCGGCGCTTCCGGAACATGTTCCGGCGCTTCCGGAGCATGTTCCGGTCCTTCCGGAGCATGTTCCGGTCCTTCCGGAACATGTTCCGGCGCTTCCGGAACATGTTCCGGTGCTTCCGGAACATGTTCCGGCGCTTCCGGAACATGTTCCGGCGCTTCCGGATCATGTTCCGGTGCTTCCGGAACATGTTCCGGTCCTTCCGGAACATGTTCCGGTCCTTCCGGAACATGTTCCGGTCCTTCCGGAACATGTTCCGGCGCTTTCGGAACATGTTCCGGTCCTTCCGGAACATGTTCCGGTCCTTCCGGAACATGTTCCGGTGCTTCCGGAACATGTTCCGGCGCTTCCGGAACATGTTCCGGCGCTTCCGGATCATGTTCCGGTGCTTCCGGAACATGTTCCGGTGCTTCCGGAACATGTTCCGGCGCTTCCGGAGCATGTTCCGGTCCTTCCGGAGCATGTTCCGGCGCTTCCGGAACATGTTCCGGCGCTTCCGGAACATGTTCCGGTGCTTCCGGAACATGTTCCGGTCCTTCCGGAACATGTTCCGGTGCTTCCGGAACATGTTCCGGCGCTTCCGGAACATGTTCCGGCGCTTCCGGAACATGTTCCGGTGCTTCCGGAACATGTTCCGGTGCTTCCGGAACATGTTCCGGCGCTTCCGGAACATGTTCCGGTCCTTCCGGAACACGTTCCGGTGCTTCCGGAACATGTTCCGGAGCTTCCGGAACATGTTCCGGCGCTTCCGGATCATGTTCCGGCGCTTCCGGAACATATTCCGGCGCCTCCGGAACATGTTCCGGCGATTCCGGAACATGTTCCGGCGCTTCCGGAACATGTTCCGGCGCTTCCGGAACATGTTCCGGCGCTTCCGGAACATGTTCCGGCGATTCCGGAACATGTTCCGGCGCTTCCGGAACATGTTCCGGCGCTTCCGGAACATGTTCCGGTGCTTCCGGAACATGTTCCGGCGCTTCCGGAACATGTTCCGGCGCTTCCGGAACATGTTCCGGTGCTTCCGGAACATGTTCCGGTGCCTCCGGAACATGTTCCGGCGATTCCGGAACATGTTCCGGTCCTTCCGGAACATGTTCCGGTCCTTCCGGAACATGTTCCGGTCCTTCCGGAACATGTTCCGGTCCTTCCGGAACATGTTCCGGTCCTTCCGGAACATGTTCTGGCGCTTCCGGAACATGTTCCGCCGCTTCCGGAACATGTTCTGGCGCTTCCGGAACATGTTCCGGTGCTTCCGGAACATGTTCCGGCGCTTCCGGAACATGTTCCGGTGCTTCCGGAACATGTTGCGGCGCCTCTCGAACATGTTCCGGCGCTTCCGGAACATGTTCCGGTGCTTCCGGAACATGTTCCGGTGCTTCCGGAACATGTTTCGGTGCTTCCGGAACATGTTCCGGTCCTTCCAGAACATGTTCCGGTCCTTCCGGAACATGTTCCGGTGCTTCCGGAACATGTTCCGGCGCTTCCGGAACATGTTCCGGCGCTTCCGGATCATGTTCCGGCGCTTCCGGAACATGTTCCGGTGCCTCCGGAACATGTTCCGGCGATTCCGGAACATGTTCCGGTCCTTCTGGAACATGTTCCGGCGCTTCCGGAACATGTTCCGGTTCTTTGGGAACATGTTCCGGTTCTTCCGGAACATGTTCCGGTCCTTCCGGAACATGTTCCGGCGCTTCCGGAACATGTTCCGGCGCTTCCGGAACATGTTCCGGCGCTTCCGGAGTATGTTCCGGTGCTTCCGGAACATGTTCCGGCGCTTCCGGAACATGTTCCGGCGCTTCCGGAGCATGTTCCGGTCCTTCCGGAGCATGTTCCGGTCGTTCCGGAGCATGTTCCGGTCCTTCCGGAACATGTTCCGGCGCTTCCGGAACATGTTCCGGCGCTTCCGGAACATGTTCCGGTGCTTCCGGAACGTGTTCCGGCGCTTCCGCAACATGTTCCGGCGCTTCCGGAACATGTTCCGGCGCTTCCGGAACATGTTCCGGTGCTTCCGGAACAAGTTCCGGCGCTTCCGGAACATGTTCCGGTCCTTCCGGAACATGTTCCGGTGCTTCCGGAACATGTTCCGGTGCTTCCGGAACATGTTCCGGTGCTTCCGGAACATGTTCCGGTGCTTCCGGAACATGTTCCGGCGCTTCCGGAACATGTTCCGGCGCTTCCGGAACATGTTCCGGTCCTTCCGGAACATGTTCCGGTGCTTCCGGAACATGTTCCGGTCCTTCCGGAACATGTTCCGGCGCTTCCGGAACATGTTCCGGTGCCTCCGGAACATGTTCCGGCGATTCCGGAACATGTTCCGGCGCTTCCGGAACATGTTCCGGTGCTTCCGGAACATGTTCCGGTGCTTCCGGAACATGTTCCGGTGCTTCCGGAACATGTTCCGGTCCTTCCGGAACATGTTCCGGTCCTTCCGGAACATGTTCCGGCGCTTCCGGAACATGTTCCGGTCCTTCCGGAACATGTTCCGGTCCTTCCGGAACATGTTCCGGTCCTTCCGGAACATGTACCGGCGCTTCTCGAACATGTTCCGGTCCTTCCGGAACATGTTCCGGCGCTTCCGGAACATGTTCCGGTGCTTTCGGAACATGTTCCGGTGCTTCCGGAACATGTTCCGGTCCTTCTGGAACATGTTCCGGTCGTTCCGGAACATGTTCCGGCGCTTCCGGAACATGTTCCGGTGCTTCCGGAACATGTTCCGGTCCTTCCGGAACATGTTCTGGCGCTTCCGGAACATGTTCTGGCGCTTCCGGAACATGTTCCGGTCCTTCCGGAACATGTTCGGGTGCTTCCGGAACATGTTCCGGTCCTTCCGGAACATGTTCCGGTCCTTCCGGAACATGTTCCGGTGCTTCCGGAACATGTTCTGGTGCTTCCGGAACATGTTGCGGTCCTTCCGGAACATGTTCCGGCGCTTCCGGAAAATGTTCCGGTGCTTCCGGAACATGTTGCGGTCCTTCCGGAACATGTTCCGGTGCTTCCGGAACATGTTCCGGTGCTTCCGGAACATGTTCCGGCGATTCCGGAACATGTTCCGGCGCTTACGGAACATGTTCCGGTCCTTCCGGAACATGTTCCGGTCCTTCCGGAACATGTACCGGCGCTTCTCGAACATGTTCCGGTCCTTCCAGAACATGTTCCGGTGCTTCCGGAACATTTTCCGGTCCTTCCGGAACATGTTCCGGCGCTTCCGGAACATGTTCCGGTGCTTCCGGAACATGTTTCGGTCCTTCCGGAACATGTTCCGGTGCCTCCGGAACATGTTCCGGCGATTCCGGAACATGTTCCGGCGCTTCCGGAACATGTTCCGGTGCTTCTGGAACATGTTCCGGTGCTTCCGGAACATGTTCCGGTCCTTCCGGAACATGTTCCGGTCCTTCCGGAACATGTTCCGGTCCTTCCGGAACATGTTCCGGCGCTTCCGGAACATGTTCCGGTGCCTACGGAACATGTTCCGGCGATTCCGGAACATGTTCCGGCGATTCCGGAACATGTTCCGGTGCTTCCGGAACATGTTCCGGCGCTTCCGGAACATGTTCCGGTCCTTCCGGAACATGTTCCGGCGCTTCCGGAACATGTTCCGGTGCTTCCGGAACATGTTCCGGCGATTCCGGAACATGTTCCGGCGCTTCCGGAACATGTTCCGGTCCTTCCGGAACATGTTCCGGTCCTTCCGGAACATGTTCCGGTCCTTCCGGAACATGTTCCGGCGCTTCCGGAACATGTTCCGGTGCCTCCGGAACATGTTCCGGCGATTCCGGAACATGTTCCGGCGCTTCCGGAACATGTTCCGGTGCTTCCGGAACATGTTCCGGTGCTTCCGGAACATGTTCCGGTGCTTCCGGAACATGTTCCGGTCCTTCCGGAACATGTTCCGGTCCTTCCGGAACATGTTCCGGCGCTTCCGGAACATGTTCCGGTCCTTCCGGAACATGTTCCGGTCCTTCCGGATCATGTTCCGGCGATTCCGGAACATGTTCCGGCGCTTCCGGAACATGTTCCGGTGCTTCCGGAACATGTTCCGGTGCCTCCGGAACATGTTCCGGCGATTGCGGAACATGTTCCGGCGCTTCCGGAACATGTTCCGGTGCTTCCGGAACATGTTCCGGCGCTTCCGGAACATGTTCCGGCGCTTCCGGAATATGTTCCGGTCCTTCCGGAACATGTTCCGGTCCTTCCGGAACATGTTCCGGCGCTTCCGGAACATGTTCCGGTTCTTCCGGAACATGTTCCGGTCCTTCCGGAACATGTTCCGGCGCTTCCGGAACATGTTCCGGCGCTTCCGGAACATGTTCCGGCGCTTCCGGAACATCTACCGGCGCTTCCGGAACATGTTCCGGTGCTTCCGGAACATGTTCCGGCGCTTCCGGAACATGTTCCGGCGCTTCCGGAGCATGTTCCGGTCCTTCCGGAGCATGTTCCGGTGCTTCCGGAACGTGTTCCGGCGCTTCCGGAACATGTTCCGGCGCTTCCGGAACATGTTCCGGTGCTTCCGGAACATGTTCCGGTCCTTCCGGAACATGTTCCGGTGCTTCCGGAACATGTTTCGGCGCTTCCGGAACATGTTCCGGCGCTTCCGGAACATGTTCCAGTGCTTCCGGAACATGTTCCGGTGCTTCCGGAACATGTTCCGGTCCTTCCGGAACATGTTCCGGTCCTTCCGGAACATGTTCCGGTCCTTCCGGAACATGTTCCGGTGCATCCTGAACATGTTCCGGTGCTTCCGGAACATGTTGCGGTCCTTCCGGAACATGTTCCGGCGCTTCCGGAACATGTTGCGGTCCTTCCGGAACATGTTCCGGTCCTTCCGGAACATGTTCCGGCGCTTCCGGAACATGTTCCGGTCCTTCCGGAACATGTTCCGGTGCTTCCGGAACATGTTCCGGTGCTTCCGGAACATGTTCCGGCGATTCCGGAACATGTTCCGGTCCTTCCGGAACATGTTCCGGCGCTTCCGGAACATGTTCCGGTGCTTCCGGAACATGTTCCGGTGCTTCCGGAACATGTTCCGGCGCTTCTCGAACATGTTCCGGTGCTTCCGGAACATGTTCCGGCGCTTCCGGAACATGTTCCGGTGCTTCCGGAACATGTTGCGGTCCTTCCGGAACATGTTCCGGCGCTTCCGGAACATGTTCCGGCGCTTCCGGAACATGTTGCGGTCCTTCCGGAACATGTTCCGGTGCTTCCGGAACATGTTCCGGTGCTTCCGGAACATGTTCCGGCGATTCCGGAACATGTTCCGGCGCTTCCGGAACATGTTCCGGCGATTCCGGAACATGTTCCGGCGCTTCCGGAACATGTTCCGGCGCTTCCGGAACATGTTCCGGTGCTTCCGGAACATGTTGCGGTCCTTCCGGAACATGTTCCGGCGCTTCCGGAACATGTTCCGGCGCTTCCGGAACATGTTGCGGTCCTTCCGGAACATGTTCCGGTGCTTCCGGAACATGTTCCGGTGCTTCCGGAACATGTTCCGGTCCTTCCGGAACATGTTCCGGTCCTTCCGGAACATGTTCCGGTCCTTCCGGAACATGTACCGGCGCTTCTCGAACATGTTCCGGTGCTTCCGGAACATGTTCCGGCGCTTCCGGAACATGTTCCGGTCCTTCCGGAACATGTTCCGGTCCTTCCGGAACATTTTCCGGTCCTTCCGGAACATGTACCGGCGCTTCTCGAACATGTTCCGGTGCTTCCGGAACATGTTCCGGTGCTTCCGGAACATGTTCCGGCGCTTCCGGCCGGAACATGTTCCGGCGCTTCCGGAACATGTTCCGGTGCTTCCGGAACATGTTCCGGTGCTTCCGGAACATGTTCCGGCGCTTCCGGAACATGTTCCGGTGCCTCCGGAACATGTTCCGGCGATTCCGGAACATGTTCCGGTCCTTCCGGAACATGTTCCGGCGCTTCCGGAACATGTTCCGGTCCTTCCGGAACATCTTCCGGCGCTTCCGGAACATGTTCCGGTGCTTCCGGAACATGTTCCGGCGCTTCCGGAACATGTTCCGGCGCTTCCGGAGCATGTTCCGGTCCTTCCGGAGCATGTTCCGGTCCTTCCGGAACATGTTCCGGCGCTTCCGGAACATGTTCCGGTGCTTCCGGAACATGTTCCGGTGCTTCCGGAACATGTTCCGGTCCTTCCGGAACATGTTCCGGCGCTTCCGGAGCATGTTCCGGTCCTTCCGGAGCATGTTCCGGTCCTTCCGGAACATGTTCCGGCGCTTCCGGAACATGTTCCGGTGCTTCCGGAACATGTTCCGGTGCTTCCGGAACATGTTCCGGTCCTTCCGGAACATGTTCCGGCGCTTCCGGAACATGTTCCGGCGCTTCCGGAACATGTTCCGGCGCTTCCGGAACATGTTCCAGTGCTTCCGGAACATGTTCCGGTGCTTCCGGAACATGTTCCGGTCCTTCCGGAACATGTTCCGGTCCTTCCGGAACATGTTCCGGTGCTTCCGGAACATGTTCCGGTGCTTTCGGAACATGTTGCGGTCCTTCCGGAACATGTTCCGGCGCTTCCGGAACATGTTGCGGTCCTTCCGGAACATGTTCCGGTGCTTCCGGAACATGTTCCGGCGATTCCGGACCATGTTCCGGCGCTTCCGGAACATGTTCCGGTCCTTCCGGAACATGTTCCGGTCCTTCCGGAACATGTTCCGGTCCTTCCGGAACATGTACCGGCGCTTCTCGAACATGTTCCGGTGCTTCCGGAACATGTTCCGGCGCTTCCGGAACATGTTCCGGTGCTTCCGGAACATGTTCCGGTCCTTCCGGAACATGTTCCGGCGCTTCCGGAACATGTTCCGGTGCTTCCGGAACATGTTCCGGTGCCTCCGGAACATGTTCCGGCGATTCCGGAACATGTTCCGGCGCTTCCGGAACATGTTCCGGTGCTTCCGGAACATGTTCCGGTGCTTCCGGAACATGTTCCGGTCCTTCCGGAACATGTTCCGGTCCTTCCGGAACATGTTCCGGCGCTTCCGGAACATGTTCCGGTGCCTCCGGAACATGTTCCGGCGATTCCGGAACATGTTCCGGTGCTTCCGGAACATGTTCCGGCGCTTCCGGAACATGTTCCGGCGCTTCCGGAACATGTTCCGGTCCTTCCGGAACATGTTCCGGCGCTTCCGGAACATGTTCCGGTGCTTCTTGAACATGTTCCGGTGCTTCCGGAACATGTTCCGGCGATTCAGGAACATGTTCTGGCGCTTCCGGAACATGTTCCGGTCCTTCCGGAACATGTTCCGGTCCTTCCGGAACATGTTCCGGCGCTTCCGGAACATGTTCCGGTGCCTCCGGAACATGTTCCGGCGCTTCCGGAACATGTTCCGGCGATTCCGGAACATGTTCCGGCGATTCCGGAACATGTTCCGGCGCTTCCGGAACATGTTCCGGTGCTTCCGGAACATGTTCCGGCGCTTCCGGAACATGTTCCGGTGCTTCCGGAACATGTTCCGGCGCTTCCGGAACATGTTCCGGCGCTTCCGGAACATGTTCCGGCGCTTCCGGAACATGTTCCGGCGCTTCCGGAACATGTTCCGGCGCTTCCGGAACATGTTCCGGCGCTTCCGGAACATGTTCCGGCGCTTCCGGAACATGTTCCGGCGCTTCCGGAGCATGTTCCGGCGCTTCCGGAACATGTTCCGGTCCTTCCGGAGCATGTTCCGGTCCTTCCCGAACATGTTCCGGCGCTTTTGGAACATGTTCCGGCGCTTCCGGAACATGTTCCGGTGCTTCCGGAACATGTTCCGGTCCTTCCGGAACATGTTCCGGCGCTTCCGGAACATGTTCCGGCGCTTCCGGAACATGTTCCGGTGCTTCCGGAACATGTTCCGGTCCTTCCGGAACATGTTCCGGCGCTTCCGGAAAATGTTCCGGTCCTTGCGGAACATGTTCCGGCGCTTCCGGAACATGTTCCGGCGATTCCGGAACATGTTCCGGCGCTTCCGGAACATGTTCCGGCGCTTCCGGAACATGTTCCGGTGCTTCCGGAACATGTTGCGGTCCTTCCGGAACATGTTCCGGCGCTTCCGGAACATGTTGCGGTCCTTCCGGAACATGTTGCGGTCCTTCCGGAACATGTTCCGGTCCTTCCGGAACATGTTCCGGTCCTTCCGGAACATGTACCGGCGCTTCTCGAACATGTTCCGGTGCTTCCGGAACATGTTCCGGCGCTTCCGGAACATGTTCCGGTCCTTCCGGAACATGTTCCGGTCCTTCCGGAACATGTTCCGGTCCTTCCGGAACATGTACCGGCGCTTCTCGAACATGTTCCGGTGCTTCCGGAACATGTTCCGGCGCTTCCGGCCGGAACATGTTCCGGCGCTTCCGGAACATGTTCCGGTGCTTCCGGAACATGTTCCGGTGCTTCCGGAACAGGTTCCGGCGCTTCCGGAACATGTTCCGGTGCCTCCGGAACATGTTCCGGCGATTCCGGAACATGTTCCGGTCCTTCCGGAACATGTTCCGGCGCTTCCGGAACATGTTCCGGCGCTTCCGGAACATGTTCCGGTCCTTCCGGAACATGTTCCGGTCCTTCCGGAACATGTTCCGGCGCTTCCGGAACATGTTCC
This sequence comes from Eutreptiella sp. 'Long Island Sound 2002', assembly GCA_964036045.1. Classification (NCBI taxonomy): domain Eukaryota; phylum Euglenozoa; class Euglenophyceae; order Eutreptiales; family Eutreptiaceae; genus Eutreptiella; species Eutreptiella sp. 'Long Island Sound 2002'. Next base: position 11,359,052 of record OZ038381.1, read on the forward strand.
GGCGCTTCCGGAACATCTTCCGGTGCTTCCGGAACATGTTCCGGCGCTTCCGGAACATGTTCCGGCGCTTCCGGAGCATGTTCCGGTCCTTCCGGAGCATGTTCCGGTCCTTCCGGAACATGTTCCGGCGCTTCCGGAACATGTTCCGGCGCTTCCGGAACATGTTCCGGTGCTTCCGGAACATGCTCCGGTGCTTCCGGAACATGTTCCGGTCCTTCCGGAACATGTTCCGGTGCTTCCGGAACATGTTCCGGCGCTTCCGGAACATGTTCCGGCGCTTCCGGAACATGTTCCAGTGCTTCCGGAACATGTTCCGGTGCTTCCGGAACATGTTCCGGTCCTTCCGGAACATGTTGCGGTCCTTCCGGAACATGTTCCGGCGCTTCCGGAACATGTTGCGGTCCTTCCGGAACATGTTCCGGTGCTTCCGGAACATGTTCCGGCGATTCCGGACCATGTTCCGGCGCTTCCGGAACATGTTCCGGTCCTTCCGGAACATGTTCCGGTCCTTCCGGAACATGTTCCGGTGCTTCCGGAACATGTTCCGGCGCTTCCGGAACATGTTCCGGCGCTTCCGGAACATGTTCCAGTGCTTCCGGAACATGTTCCGGTGCTTCCGGAACATGTTCCGGTCCTTCCGGAACATGTTGCGGTCCTTCCGGAACATGTTCCGGCGCTTCCGGAACATGTTGCGGTCCTTCCGGAACATGTTCCGGTGCTTCCGGAACATGTTCCGGCGATTCCGGACCATGTTCCGGCGCTTCCGGAACATGTTCCGGTCCTTCCGGAACATGTTCCGGTCCTTCCGGAACATGTTCCGGTCCTTCCGGAACATGTACCGGCGCTTCTCGAACATGTTCCGGTGCTTCCGGAACATGTTCCGGCGCTTCCGGAACATGTTCCGGTGCTTCCGGAACATGTTCCGGTCCTTCCGGAACATGTTCCGGCGCTTCCGGAACATGTTCCGGTGCTTCCGGAACATGTTCCGGTGCCTCCGGAACATGTTCCGGCGATTCCGGAACATGTTCCGGCGCTTCCGGAACATGTTCCGGTGCTTCCGGAACATGTTCCGGTGCTTCCGGAACATGTTCCGGTCCTTCCGGAACATGTTCCGGTCCTTCCGGAACATGTTCCGGCGCTTCCGGAACATGTTCCGGTGCTTCCGGAACATGTTCCGGCGCTTCCGGAACATGTTCCGGCGCTTCCGGAACATGTTCCGGTCCTTCCGGAACATGTTCCGGCGCTTCCGGAACATGTTCCGGTGCTTCTTGAACATGTTCCGGTGCTTCCGGAACATGTTCCGGCGATTCAGGAACATGTTCTGGCGCTTCCGGAACATGTTCCGGTCCTTCCGGAACATGTTCCGGTCCTTCCGGAACATGTTCCGGCGCTTCCGGAACATGTTCCGGTGCCTCCGGAACATGTTCCGGCGATTCCGGAACATGTTCCGGCGCTTCCGGAACATGTTCCGGCGATTCCGGAACATGTTCCGGCGCTTCCGGAACATGTTCCGGTGCTTCCGGAACATGTTCCGGTGCTTCCGGAACATGTTCCGGTGCCTCCGGAACATGTTCCGGTCCTTCCGGAACATGTTCCGGTCCTTCCGGAACATGTTCCGGTCCTTCCGGAACATGTTCCGGCGCTTCCGGAACATGTTCCGGCGCTTCCGGAACATGTTCCGGCGCTTCCGGAACATGTTCCGGTGCTTCCGGAACATGTTCCGGCGCTTCCGGAACATGTTCTGGCGCTTCCGGAACATGTTCCGGCGCTTCCGGAACATGTTCCGGCGCTTCCGGAGCATGTTCCGGCGCTTCCGGAACATGTTCCGGTCCTTCCGGAGCATGTTCCGGTCCTTCCCGAACATGTTCCGGCGCTTTTGGAACATGTTCCGGCGCTTCCGGAACATGTTCCGGTGCTTCCGGAACATGTTCCGATCCTTCCGGAACATGTTCCGGCGCTTCCGGAACATGTTCCGGTGCTTCCGGAACATGTTCCGGTCCTTCCGGAACATGTTCCGGCGCTTCCGGAACATGTTCCGGTCCTTGCGGAACATGTTCCGGTGCTTCCGGAACATGTTCCGGCGCTTCCGGAACATGTTCCGGCGCTTCCGGAACATGTTGCGGTCCTTCCGGAACATGTTCCGGCGATTCCGGAACATGTTCCGGTCCTTCCGGAACATGTTCCGGCGCTTCCGGAACATGTTCCGGTCCTTCCGGAACATGTTCCTGTCCTTCCGGAACATGTTCCGGTTCTTTCGGAACATGTTCCGGCGCTTCCGGAGTATGTTCCGGTGCTTCCGGAACATGTTCCGGTCCTTCCGGAACATGTTCCGGTGCTTCCGGAACATGTTCCGGTGCTTCCGGAACATGTTCCGGTCCTTCCGGAACATGTTCCGGTGCTTCCGGAACATGTTCCGGTGCTTCCGGAACATGTTCCGGCGCTTCCGGAACATGTTGCGGTCCTTCCGGAACATGTTCCGGTGCTTCCGGAACATGTTCCGGTGCTTCCGGAACATGTTCCGGTGCTTCCGGAACATGTTCCGGCGATTCCGGAACATGTTCCGGCGCTTCCGGAACATGTACCGGCGCTTCTCGAACATGTTCCGGTGCTTCCGGAACATGTTCCGGCGCTTCCGGAACATGTTCCGGTGCTTCCGGAACATGTTCCGGTCCTTCCGGAACATGTTCCGGCGCTTCCGGAACATGTTCCGGTGCTTCCGGAACATGTTCCGGTCCTTCCGGAACATGTTCCGGTCCTTCCGGAACATGTTCCGGTGCTTCCGGAACATGTTCCGGTCCTTCCGGAACATGTTCCGGCGCTTCCGGAACATGTTCCGGTGCCTCCGGAACATGTTCCGGCGATTCCGGAACATGTTCCGGTGCTTCCGGAACATGTTCCGGCGCTTCCGGAACATGTTCCGGTGCTTCCGGAACATGTTCCGGTCCTTCCGGAACATGTTCCGGCGCTTCCGGAACATGTTCCGGCGCTTCCGGAACATGTTCCGGTCCTTCCGGAACATGTTCCGGTGCTTCCGGAACATGTTCCGGCGATTCCGGAACATGTTCCGGTGCTTCCGGAACATGTTCCGGTGCTTCCGGAACATGTTGCGGTCCTTCCGGAACATGTTCCGGCGCTTCCGGACTATGTTCCGGCGCTTCCGGAACATGTTGCGGTCCTTCCGGAACATGTTCCGGTGCTTCCGGAACATGTTCCGGCGATTCCGGAACATGTTCCGGCGCTTCCGGAACATGTTCCGGTCCTTCCGGAACATGTTCCGGTCCTTCCGGAACATGTACCGGCGCTTCTCGAACATGTTCCGGTCCTTCCGGAACATGTTCTGGTGCTTCCGGAACATGTTCCGGTCCTTCCGGAACATGTTCCGGCGCTTCCGGAACATGTTCCGGTCCTTCCGGAACATGTTCCGGTCCTTCCGGAACATGTTCCGGTGCCTCCGGAACATGTTCCGGCGATTCCGGAACATGTTCCGGCGCTTCCGGAACATGTTCCGGTGCTTCCGGAACATGTTCCGGTCCTTCCGGAACATGTTCCGGTCCTTCCGGAACATGTTCCGGCGCTTCCGGAACATGTTCCGGTGCCTCCGGAACATGTTCCGGCGATTCCAGAACATGTTCCGGCGATTCCGGAACATGTTCCGGTGCTTCCGGAACATGTTCCGGCGCTTCCGGAACATGTTCCGGTCCTTCCGGAACATGTTCCGGCGCTTCCGGAACATGTTCCGGTGCTTCCGGAACATGTTCCGGCGATTCCGGAACATGTTCCGGCGCTTCCGGAACATGTTCCGGCGCTTCCAGAACATCTTCCGGCGCTTCCGGAACATGTTCCGGTGCTTCCGGAACATGTTCCGGCGCTTCCGGAACATGTTCCGGCGCTTCCGGAGCATGTTCCGGTCCTTCCGGAGCATGTTCCGGTCGTTCCGGAGCATGTTCCGGTCCTTCCGGAACATGTTCCGGCGCTTCCGGAACATGTTCCGGCGCTTCCAGAACATGTTCCGGTCCTTCCGGAACATGTTCCGGTCCTTCCGGAACATGTTCCGGCGCTTCCGGACCATGTTCCGGCGCTTCCGGAACATGTTGCGGTGCTTCCGGAACATGTTGCGGTCCTTCCGGAACATGTTCCGGTCCTTCCGGAACATGTTCCAGCGCTTCCGGAACATGTTCCGGTGCTTCCGGAACATGTTCCGGCGATTCCGGAACATGTTCCGGCGCTTCCGGAACATGTTCCGGTGCTTCCGGAACATGTTCCGGTCCTTCCGGAACATGTTCCGGCGCTTCCCGAACATGTTCCGGCGCTTCCCGAACATGTTCCGGCGCTTCCGGAACATGTTCCGGTCCTTCCGGAACATGTTCCGGTGCCTCCGGAACATGTTCCGGTGCTTCTGGAACATGTTCCGGCGCTTCCGGAACATGTTCCGGCGCTTCCGGAACATGTTCCGGTGCTTCCGGAACATGTTCCGGCGCTTCCGGAACATGTTCCGGTGCTTCCGGAACATGTTCCGGTCCTTCCGGAACATGTTCCGGTCCTTCCGGAACATGTTCCGGCGCTTCCGGAACATGTTCCGGTGCCTCCGGAACATGTTCCGGCGCTTCCGGAACATGTTCCGGTCCTTCCGGAACATGTTCCGGTCCTTCCGGAACATGTTCCGGCGCTTCCGGAACATGTTCCGGCGCCTCCGGAACATGCTCCGGTGCCTCCGGAACATGTTCCGGCGCTTCCGGAACATGTTCCGGTGCCTCCGGAACATGTTCCGGCGATTCCGGAACATGTTCCGGTCCTTCCGGAACATGTTCCGGCGCTTGCGGAACATGTTCCGGCGCTTGCGGAACATGTTCCGGTCCTTCCGGAACATGTTCCGGTGCTTCCAGAACATGTTCCGGCGCTTCCCGAACATGTTCCGGTGCTTCCGGAACATGTTCCGGCGCTTCCGGAACATGTTCCGGTGCTTCCGGAACATGTTCCGGTGCTTCCGGAACATGTTCCGGTCCTTCCGGAACATGTTCCGGTGCCTCCGGAACATGTTCCGGCGATTCCGGAACATGTTCCGGTGCTTCCGGAACATGTTCCGGTGCCTCCGGAACATGTTCCGGTGCCTCCGGAACATGTTCCGGCGCTTCCGGAACATGTTCCGGTGCTTCCGGAACATGTTCCGGTCCTTCCGGAACATGTTCCGGTGCTTCCGGAACATGTTCCGGTCCTTCCGGAACATGTTCCGGTCCTTCCGGAACATGTTCCGGCGCTTCCGGAACATGTTCCGGTGCCTCCGGAACATGTTCCGGTGCTTCTGGAACATGTTCCGGCGCTTCCGGAACATGTTCCGGCGCTTCCGGAACATGTTCCGGTGCTTCCGGAACATGTTCCGGCGCTTCCGGAACATGTTCCGGCGCTTCCGGAACATGTTCCGGCGATCCCGGAACATGTTCCGGCGCTTCCGGAACATGTTCCGGTCCTTCCGGAACATGTTCCGGTCCTTCCGGAACATGTTTTGGCGCTTCCGGAACATGTTCCGGTGCCTCCGGAACATGTTCCGGCGATTCCGGAACATGTTCCGGCGCTTCCGGAACATGTTCCGGTGCTTCCGGAACATGTTCCGGCGCTTCCGGAACACCTTCCGGTGCTTCCGGAACATGTTCCGGTGCTTCCGGAATATGTTCCGGCGCTTCCGGAACATGTTCCGGTGCCTCCGGAACATGTTCCGGCGATTCCGGAACATGTTCCGGTCCTTCCGGAACATGTTCTGGCGCTTCCGGAACATGTTCCGGTCCTTCCGGAACATGTTCCGGTCCTTCCGGAACATGTTCCGGCGCTTCCGGAACATGTTCCGGTGCTTCCGGAACATGTTCCGGCGATTCCGGAACATGTTCCGGCGCTTCCGGAACATGTTCCGGTGCTTCCGGAACATGTTCCGGCGCTTCCGGAACATGTTCCGGTGCTTCCGGAACATGTTCCGGTGCTTCCGGAATATGTTCCGGCGCTTCCGGAACATGTTCCGGTGCTTCCGGAACATGTTCCGGTCCTTCCGGAACATGTTCTGGCGCTTCCGGAACATGTTCCGGTCCTTCCGGAACATGTTCCGGTCCTTCCGGAACATGTTCCGGCGCTTCCGGAACATGTTCCGGTCCTTCCGGAACATGTTCCGGTCCTTCCGGAACATGTTCTGGCGCTTCCGGAACATGTTCCGGTGCTTCCGGAACATGTTCCGGTCCTTCCGGAACATGTTCTGGCGCTTCCGGAACATGTTCCGGTCCTTCCGGAACATGTTCCGGTCCTTCCGGAACATGTTCCGGTGCTTCCGGAACATGTTCCGGTGCTTCCGGAATATGTTCCGGCGCTTCCGGAACATGTTCCGGTGCCTCCGGAACATGTTCCGGTGCTTCCGGAACATGTTCCGGTCCTTCCGGAACATGTTCCGGTCCTTCCGGAACATGTTCCGGCGCTTCCGGAACATGTTCCGGTCCTTCCGGAACATGTTCCGGTCCTTCCGGAACATGTTCCGGCGCTTCCCGAACATGTTCCGGCGCTTCCCGAACATGTTCCGGTGCTTCCGGAACATGTTCCGGCGCTTCCGGAACATGTTCCGGTGCTTCCGGAACATGTTCCGGTCCTTCCGGAACATGTTCCGGTCCTTCCGGAACATGTTCCGGTGCCTCCGGAACATGTTCCGGTGCTTCCGGAACATGTTCCGGTCCTTCCGGAACATGTTCCGGTCCTTCCGGAACATGTTCCGGTGCCTCCGGAACATGTTCCGGTCCTTCCGGAACATGTTCCGGCGCTTCCGGAACATGTTCCGGCGCTTCCGGAACATGTTCCGGTGCTTCCGGAACATGTTCCGGCGCTTCCGGAACATGTTCCGGTGCTTCCGGAACATGTTCCGGTCCTTCCGGAACATGTTCCGGTCCTTCCGGAACATGTTCCGGTCCTTCCGGAATATGTTCCGGTCTTTCCGGAACATGTTCCGGTCCTTCCGGAACATGTTCCGGCGCTTCCGGAACATGTTCCGGTGCCTCCGGAACATGTTCCGGCGCTTCCGGAACGTGTTCCGGCGCTTCCGGAACATGTTCCGGTGCTTCCGGAACATGTTCCGGCGCTTCCGGAACATGTTCCGGCGCTTCCGGAACATGTTCCGGTGCTTCCGGAACATGTTCCGGTGCTTCCGGAACATGTTCTGGCGCTTCCGGAACATGTTCCGGTCCTTCCGGAACATGTTCCGGTCCTTCCGGAACATGTTCCGGTCCTTCCGGAACATGTTCCGGCGCTTCCGGAACATGTTCCGGTGCCTCCGGAACATGTTCCGGCGATTCCGGAACATGTTCCGGCGCTTCCGGAACATGTTCCGGTGCTTCCGGAACATGTTCCGGCGCTTCCGGAACATGTTCCGGTGCCTCCGGAACATGTTCCGGTCCTTCCGGAACATGTTCCGGCGCTTCTGGAACATGTTCCGGCGCTTCCGGAACATGTTCCGGTCCTTCCGGAACATGTTCCGGTCCTTCCGGAACATGTTCCGGTCCTTCCGGAACATGTTCCGGCGCTTCCCGAACATGTTCCGGTGCTTCCGGAACATGTTCCGGCGCTTCCGGAACATGTTCCGGTGCTTCCGGAACATGTTCCGGTCCTTCCGGAACATGTTCCGGTGCCTCCGGAACATGTTCCGGCGATTCCGGAACATGTTCCGGTGCTTCCGGAACATGTTCCGGTGCTTCCGGAACATGTCCCGGTGCTTCCGGAACATGTTCCGGCGCTTCCGGAACATGTTCCGGTGCCTCCGGAACATGTTCCGGCGCTTCCGGAACGTGTTCCGGCGCTTCCGGAACATGTTCCGGTGCTTCCGGAACATGTTCCGGCGCTTCCGGAACATGTTCCGGCGCTTCCGGAACATGTTCCGGTGCTTCCGGAACATGTTCCGGTGCTTCCGGAACATGTTCCGGCGCTTCCGGAACATGTTCCGGTGCCTCCGGAACATGTTCCGGCGATTCCGGAACATGTTCCGGTCCTTCCGGAACATGTTCTGGCGCTTCCGGAACATGTTCCGGTCCTTCCGGAACATGTTCCGGTCCTTCCGGAACATGTTCCGGTCCTTCCGGAACATGTTCCGGCGCTTCCGGAACATGTACCGGTGCCTCCGGAACATGTTCCGGCGATTCCGGAACATGTTCCGGCGCTTCCGGAACATGTTCCGGTGCTTCCGGAACATGTTCCGGCGCTTCCGGAACATGTTCCGGTGCTTCCGGAACATGTTCCGGTCCTTCCGGAACATGTTCCGGCGCTTCTGGAACATGTTCCGGCGCTTCCGGAACATGTTCCGGTCCTTCCGGAACATGTTCCGGTCCTTCCGGAACATGTTCCGGTCCTTCCGGAACATGTTCCGGCGCTTCCCGAACATGTTCCGGTGCTTCCGGAACATGTTCCGGCGCTTCCGGAACATGTTCCGGTGCTTCCGGAACATGTTCCGGTCCTTCCGGAACATGTTCCGGTGCCTCCGGAACATGTTCCGGCGATTCCGGAACATGTTCCGGTGCTTCCGGAACATGTTCCGGTGCTTCCGGAACATGTCCCGGTCCTTCCGGAACATGTTCCGGTGCCTCCGGAACATGTTCCGGCGCTTCCGGAACATGTTCCGGTGCTTCCGGAACATGTTCCGGTGCTTCCGGAACATGTTCCGGTGCTTCCGGAACATGTTCCGGTCCTTCCGGAACATGTTCCGGCGCTTCCGGAACATCTTCCGGCGCTTCCGGAACATGTTCCAGTGCTTCCGGAACATGTTCGGGCGCTTCCGGAACATGTTCCGGCGCTTCCGGAACATGTTCCGGTGCTTCCAGAACATGTTCCGGCGCTTCCGGAACATGTTCCGGCGCTTCCGGAACATGTTCCGATCCTTCCGGAACATGTTCCGGTCCTTCCGGAACATGTTCCGGTGCTTCCGGAACATGTTCCGGTGCTTCCGGAACATGTTGCGGCCCTTCCGGAACATGTTCCGGCGCTTCCGGAACATGTTCCGGCGCTTCCGGAACATGTTGCGGTCCATCCGGAACATGTTCCGGTGCTTCCGGAACATGTTCCGGCGATTCCGGAACATGTTCCGGCGCTTCCGGAACATGTTCCGGTCCTTCCGGAACATGTTCCGGTCCTTCCGGAACATGTTCCGGCGCTTCCGGAACATGTTGCGGCCCTTCTGGAACATGTTCCGGCGATTCCGGAACATGTTCCGGTGCTTCCGGAACATGTTCCGGTCCTTCCGGAACATGTTCCGGCGCTTCTGGAACATGTTCCGGCGCTTCCCGAACATGATCCGGTGCTTCCGGAACATGTTCCGGCGCTTCCGGAACATGTTCCGGTGCTTCCGGAACATGTTCCGGTGCTTCCGGAACATGTTCCGGCGCTTCCGGAACATGTTCCGGTGCTTCCGGAACATGTTCCGGTGCTTCCGGAACATGTTCCGGTGCTTCCGGAACATGTTGCGGTCCTTCCGGAACATGTTCCGGCGCTTCCGGAACATGTTCCGGCGATTCCGGAACATGTTGCGGCCCTTCCGGAACATGTTCCGGCGATTCCGGAACATGTTCCGGCGCTTCCGGAACATGTTGCGGCCCTTCCGGAACATGTTCCGGCGATTCCGGAACATGTTCCGGTGCTTCCGGAACATGTTCCGGTCCTTCCGGAACATGTTCCGGCGCTTCTGGAACATGTTCCGGCGCTTCCGGAACATGTTCCGGTCCTTCCGGAACATGTTCCGGTCCTTCCGGAACATGTTCCGGTCCTTCCGGAACATGTTCCGGCGCTTCCCGAACATGTTCCGGTGCTTCCGGAACATGTTCCGGCGCTTCCGGAACATGTTCCGGTGCTTCCGGAACATGTTCCGGTCCTTCCGGAACATGTTCCGGTGCCTCCGGAACATGTTCCGGCGATTCCGGAACATGTTCCGGTGCTTCCGGAACATGTTCCGGTGCTTCCGGAACATGTCCCGGTCCTTCCGGAACATGTTCCGGTGCCTCCGGAACATGTTCCGGCGCTTCCGGAACATGTTCCGGTGCTTCCGGAACATGTTCCGGTGCTTCCGGAACATGTTCCGGTGCTTCCGGAACATGTTCCGGTCCTTCCGGAACATGTTCCGGCGCTTCCGGAACATCTTCCGGCGCTTCCGGAACATGTTCCAGTGCTTCCGGAACATGTTCGGGCGCTTCCGGAACATGTTCCGGCGCTTCCGGAACATGTTCCGGTGCTTCCAGAACATGTTCCGGCGCTTCCGGAACATGTTCCGGTGCTTCCAGAACATGTTCCGGCGCTTCCGGAACATGTTCCGGCGCTTCCGGAACATGTTCCGATCCTTCCGGAACATGTTCCGGTCCTTCCGGAACATGTTCCGGTGCTTCCGGAACATGTTCCGGTGCTTCCGGAACATGTTGCGGCCCTTCCGGAACATGTTCCGGCGCTTCCGGAACATGTTCCGGCGCTTCCGGAACATGTTGCGGTCCATCCGGAACATGTTCCGGTGCTTCCGGAACATGTTCCGGCGATTCCGGAACATGTTCCGGCGCTTCCGGAACATGTTCCGGTCCTTCCGGAACATGTTCCGGTCCTTCCGGAACATGTTCCGGCGCTTCCCGAACATGATCCGGTGCTTCCGGAACATGTTCCGGCGCTTCCGGAACATGTTCCGGTGCTTCCGGAACATGTTCCGGTGCTTCCGGAACATGTTCCGGTGCTTCCGGAACATGTTGCGGTCCTTCCGGAACATGTTCCGGCGCTTCCGGAACATGTTCCGGCGATTCCGGAACATGTTGCGGCCCTTCCGGAACATGTTCCGGCGATTCCGGAACATGTTCCGGCGCTTCCGGAACATGTTGCGATCCTTCCGGAACATGTTCCGGTGCTTCCGGAACATGTTCCGGCGATTCCGGAACATGTTCCGGCGCTTCCGGAACATGTTCCGGTCCTTCCGGAACCTGTTCCGGCCCTTCCGGAACATGTTCCGGCGCTTCCCGAACATGATCCGGTGCTTCCGGAACATGTTCCGGCGCTTCCGGAACATGTTCCGGTGCTTCCGGAACATGTTCCGGTGCTTCCGGAACATGTTCCGGTCCTTCCGGAACATGTTCCGGCGCTTCCGGAACATGTTCCGGTCCTTCCGGAACATGTTCCGGTGCTTCCGGAACATGTTCCGGCGCTTCCGGAACATGTTCCGGTGCCTCCGGAACATGTTCCGGTGCCTCCGGAACATGTTCCGGCGATTCCGGAACATGTTCCGGCGCTTCCGGAACATGTTCCGGTGCTTCCGGAACATGTTCCGGTCCTTCCGGAACATGTTCCGGCGCTTCCGGAACATGTTCCGGTCCTTCCGGAACATGTTCCGGTGCTTCCGGAACATGTTCCGGCGCTTCCGGAACATGTTCCGGTGCCTCCGGAACATGTTCCGGTGCCTCCGGAACATGTTCCGGCGATTCCGGAACATGTTCCGGCGCTTCCGGAACATGTTCCGGTGCTTCCGGAACATGTTCCGGCGCTTCCGGGACATGTTCCGGCGCTTCCGGAACATGTTCCGGTGCTTCCGGAACATGTTCCGGTGCTTCCGGAATATGTTCCGGCGCTTCCGGAACATGTTCCGGCGCTTCCGGAACATGTTCCGATCCTTCCGGAACATGTTCCGGTCCTTCCGGAACATGTTCCGGTGCTTCCGGAACATGTTCCGGTGCTTCCGGAACATGTTGCGGCCCTTCCGGAACATGTTCCGGCGCTTCCGGAACATGTTCCGGCGCTTCCGGAACATGTTGCGGTCCATCCGGAACATGTTCCGGTGCTTCCGGAACATGTTCCGGCGATTCCGGAACATGTTCCGGCGCTTCCGGAACATGTTCCGGTCCTTCCGGAACATGTTCCGGTCCTTCCGGAACATGTTCCGGCGCTTCCCGAACATGATCCGGTGCTTCCGGAACATGTTCCGGCGCTTCCGGAACATGTTCCGGTGCTTCCGGAACATGTTCCGGTGCTTCCGGAACATGTTCCGGTGCTTCCGGAACATGTTCCGGTGCTTCCGGAACATGTTGCGGTCCTTCCGGAACATGTTCCGGCGCTTCCGGAACATGTTCCGGCGATTCCGGAACATGTTGCGGCCCTTCCGGAACATGTTCCGGCGATTCCGGAACATGTTCCGGCGCTTCCGGAACATGTTGCGATCCTTCCGGAACATGTTCCGGTGCTTCCGGAACATGTTCCGGCGATTCCGGAACATGTTCCGGCGCTTCCGGAACATGTTCCGGTCCTTCCGGAACCTGTTCCGGCCCTTCCGGAACATGTTCCGGCGCTTCCCGAACATGATCCGGTGCTTCCGGAACATGTTCCGGCGCTTCCGGAACATGTTCCGGTGCTTCCGGAACATGTTCCGGTGCTTCCGGAACATGTTCCGGTCCTTCCGGAACATGTTCCGGCGCTTCCGGAACATGTTCCGGTCCTTCCGGAACATGTTCCGGTGCTTCCGGAACATGTTCCGGCGCTTCCGGAACATGTTCCGGTGCCTCCGGAACATGTTCCGGTGCCTCCGGAACATGTTCCGGCGATTCCGGAACATGTTCCGGCGCTTCCGGAACATGTTCCGGTGCTTCCGGAACATGTTCCGGTCCTTCCGGAACATGTTCCGGCGCTTCCGGAACATGTTCCGGTCCTTCCGGAACATGTTCCGGTGCTTCCGGAACATGTTCCGGCGCTTCCGGAACATGTTCCGGTGCCTCCGGAACATGTTCCGGTGCCTCCGGAACATGTTCCGGCGATTCCGGAACATGTTCCGGCGCTTCCGGAACATGTTCCGGTGCTTCCGGAACATGTTCCGGCGCTTCCGGGACATGTTCCGGCGCTTCCGGAACATGTTCCGGTGCTTCCGGAACATGTTCCGGTGCTTCCGGAATATGTTCCGGCGCTTCCGGAACATCTTCCGGCGCTTCCGGAACATGTTCCAGTGCTTCCGGAACATGTTCGGGCGCTTCCGGAACATGTTCCGGCGCTTCCGGAACATGTTCCGGTGCTTCCGGAACATGTTCCGGTCCTTCCGGAACATGTTCCGGTGCTTCCGGAACATGTTCCGGTGCTTCCGGAACATGTTCCGGCGCTTCCGGAACATGTTCTGGCGCTTCCGGAACATGTTGCGGTCCTTCCGGAACATGTTCCGGTGCTTCCGGAACATGTTCCGGCGATTCCGGAACATGTTCCGGCGCTTCCGGAACATGTTCCGGTCCTTCCGGAACATGTTCCGGCGCTTCCCGAACATGATCCGGTGCTTCCGGAACATGTTCCGGTGCTTCCGGAACATGTTCCGGTCCTTCCGGAACATGTTCCGGCGCTTCCGGAACATGTTCCGGCGCTTCCGGAACATGTTCCGGCGCTTCCGGAACATGTTGCGGTCCTTCCGGAACATGTTCCGGTGCTTCCGGAACATGTTCCGGCGATTCCGGAACATGTTCCGGCGCTTCCGGAACATGTTCCGGTCCTTCCGGAACATGTTCCGGTCCTTCCGGAACATGTTCCGGTCCTTTTGGAACATGTTCCGGCGCTTCCCGAACATGATCCGGTGCTTCCGGAACATGTTCCGGTGCTTCCGGAACATGTTCCGGTCCTTCCGGAACATGTTCCGGCGCTTCCGGAACATGTTCCGGTGCTTCGGGAACATGTTCCGGTGCTTCCGGAACATGTTCCGGCGCTTCCGGAACATGTTCCGGCCCTTCCGGAACATGTTCCGGTCCCCTGGAACATGTTCCGGTCTTTCCGGAACATGTTCCGGCGCTTCTGGAACACGTTCCGGTGCCTCCGGAACATGTTCCGGCGATTCCGGAACATGTTCCGGCGCTTCCGGAACATGTTCCCGTGCTTCCGGAACATGTTCCGGCGCTTCCGGAACATGTTCCGGCGCTTCCGGAACATGTTCCGGTGCTTCCGGAACATGTTCCGGTGCTTCCGGAACATGTTCCGGTCCTTCCGGAACATGTTCCGGCGCTTCCGGAACATGTTCCGGTCTCTCCGGAACATGTTCCGGTCCTTCCGGAACATGTTCCGGTCCTTCCGGAACATGTTCCGGCGCTTCCCGAACATGATCCGGTGCTTACGGAACATGTTCCGGCGCTTCCGGAACATGTTCCGGTGCTTCCGGAACATGTTCCGGTGCTTCCGGAACATGTTCCGGTGCTTCCGGAACATGTTCCGGCGCTTCCGGAACATGTTCCGGTGCCTCCGGAACATGTTCCAGCGATTCCGGAACATGTTCCGGCGCTTCCGGAACATGTTCCGGTGCTTCCGGAACATGTTCCGGCGCTTCCGGAACATGTTCCGGCGCTTCCGGAACATGTTCCGGTCCTTCCCGAACATGTTCCGGCGCTTCCGGAACATGTTCCGGTGCTTCCGGAACATGTTCCGGTGCTTCCGGAACATGTTTTGGCGCTTCCGGAACATGTTCCGGCCCTTCCGGAACATGTTCCGGTCCTTCCGGAACATGTTCCGGTCCCCTGGAACATGTTCCGGTCTTTCCGGAACATGTTCCGGCGCTTCCGGAACATGTTCCGGCGATTCCGGAACATGTTCCGGCGCTTCCGGAACATGTTCCGGTGCTTCCGGAACATGTTCCGGCGCTTCCGGAACATGTTCCAGCGCTTCCGGAACATGTTCCGGTGCTCCCGGAACATGTTCCGGTCCTTCCGGAACATGTTCCGGCGCTTCCGGAACATGTTCCGGTCCTTCCGGAACATGTTCCGGTCCTTCCGGAACATGTTCCGGTCCTTCCGGAACATGTTCCGGCGCTTCCGGAACATGTTCCGGCGCTTCCGGAACATCTTCCGGCGCTTCCGGAACATGTTCCGGTGCTTCCGGAACATGTTCCGGCGCTTCCGGATCATGTTCCGGCGCTTCTGGAACATGTTCCGGCGCTTCCGGAGCATGTTCCGGTCCTTCCGGAGCATGTTCCGGTCCTTCCGGAGCATGTTCGGGTCCTTCCGGAACATGTTCCGGTCCTTCCGGAACATGTTCCGGCGCTTCCCGAACATGATCCGGTGCTTCCGGAACATGTTCCGGCGCTTCCGGAACATGTTCCGGTGCTTCCGGAACATGTTCCGGTGCTTCCGGAACATGTTCCGGTCCTTCCAGAACATGTTCCGGCGCTTCCGGAACATGTTCCGGTGCTTCCGGAACATGTTCCGGTCCTTCCGGAACATGTTCCGGCGATTCCGGAACATGTTCCGGCGCTTCCGGAACATGTTCCGGTGCTTCCGGAACATGTTCCTGTGCTTCCGGAACATGTTCCGGTCCTTCCGGAACATGTTCCGGCGCTTCCGGGGCATGTTCTGGTGCTTCCGGAACATGTTCCGGTGCTTCCGGAACATGTTCCGGCGATTCCGGAACATGTTCCGGCGCTTCCGGAACATGTTCCGGTCCTTCCGGAACATGTTCCGGTCCTTCCGGAACATGTTCCGGCGCTTCCGGAACATGTTCCGGTGCCTCCGGAACATGTTCCGGCGATTCCGGAACATGTTCCGGCGCTTCCGGAACATGTTCCGGCGCTTCCGGAACATGTTCCGGTGCTTCCGGAACATGTTCCGGTGCTTCCGGAACATGTTCCGGCGCTTCCGGAACATGTTCCGGCCCTTCCGGAACATGTTCCGGTCCTTCCGGAACATGTTCCGGTCCCCTGGAACATGTTCCGGTCTTTCCGGAACATGTTCCGGCGCTTCCGGAACATGTTCCGGTGCCTCCGGAACATGTTCCAGCGCTTCCGGAACATGTTCCGGCGCTTCCGGAACATGTTCCGGTGCTTCCGGAACATGTTTCGGTCCTTCCGGAACATGTTCCGGCGCTTCCGGAACATGTTCCGGTCCTTCCGGAACATGTTCCGGTGCTTCCGGAACATGTTCCGGTGCTTTCGGAACATGTTCCGGCGCTTCCGGAACATGTTCCGGCGCTTCCGGAACATGTTCCGGCGCTTCCGGATTCCGGCGCTTACGGAACATGTTCCGGCGCTTCCGGAGCATGTTCCGGTCCTTCCGGAGCATGTTCGGGTCCTTCCGGAGCATGTTCGGGTCCTTCCGGAACATGTTCCGGTGCTTCCGGAACATGTTCCGGTCCTTCCGGAACATGTTCCGGTCCTTCCGGAACATGTTCCGGCACTTCCGGAACATGTTCCGGTCCTTCCGGAACATGTTCCGGTCCTTCCGGAACAAGTTCCGGTCCTTCCGGAACATGTTCCGGCGCTTCCGGTACATGTTCCGGCGCTTCCGGAACATGTTCCGGCGCTTCCGGAACATGTTCCGGTGCTTCCGGAACATGTTCCGGTGCTTCCGGAACATGTTCCGGCGCTTCCGGAACACGTTCTGGTGCCTCCGGAACGTGTTCCGGCGATTCCGGAACATGTTCCGGCGCTTCCGGAACATGTTCCGGTGCTTCCGGAACATGTTCCGGCGCTTCCGGAACATGTTCCGGCGCTTCCGGAACATCTTCCGGCGCTTCCGGAACATGTTCCGGTGCTTCCGGAACATGTTCCGGCGCTTCCGGAACATGTTCCGGCGCTTACGGAACATGTTCCGGCGCTTCCGGAGCATGTTCCGGTCCTTCCGGAGCATGTTCCGGTCCTTCCGGAGCATGTTCGGGTCCTTCCGGAGCATGTTCGGGTCCTTCCGGAACATGTTCCGGTGCTTCCGGAACATGTTCCGGTGCTTCCGGAACATGTTCCGGTGCTTCCGGAACATGTTCCGGTCCTTCCGGAACATGTTCTGGCGCTTCCGGAACATCTTCCGGCGCTTCCGGAACATGTTCCGGTGCTTCCGGAACATGTTCCGGCGCTTCCGGAACATGTTCCGGTCCTTCCGGAGCATGTTCGGGTCCTTCCGGAACATGTTCCGGCGATTCCGGAACATGTTCCGGCGCTTCCGGAACATGTTCCGGTCCTTCCGGAACATGTTCCGGTCCTTCCGGAACATGTTCCGGCGCTTCCGGAACATGTTCCGGTGCCTCCGGAACATGTTCCGGCGATTCCGGAACATGTTCCGGCGCTTCCGGAACATGTTCCGGTGCTTCCGGAACATGTTCCGGCGCTTCCGGAACATGTTCCGGCGCTTCCGGAACATGTTCCGGCGCTTCCGGAACATGTTCCGGCCCTTCCGGAACATGTTCCGGTCCTTCCGGAACATGTTCCGGTCTTTCCGGAACATGTTCCGGCGCTTCCGGAACATGTTCCGGTGCCTCCGGAACATGTTCCGGCGCTTCCGGAACATGTTCCGGCGCTTCCGGAACATGTTCCGGTGCTTCCGGAACATGTTCCGGTGCTTCCGGAACATGTTCCGGTGCTTCCGGAACATGTTCCGGTCCTTCCGGAACATGTTCCGGTCCTTCCGGAACATGTTCCGGTCCTTCCGGAACATGTTCCGGTCCTTCCGGAACATGTTCCGGCGCTTCCGGAACATGTTCCGGCGCTTCCGGAACATGTTCCGGCGCTTCCGGAACATCTTCGGGCGCTTCCGGAACATGTTCCGGTGCTTCCGGAGCATGTTCCGCTCTTTCCGGAGCATGTTCCGGTCCTTCCAGAGCATGTTCGGGTCCTTCCGGAACATGTTCCGGTGCTTCCGGAACATGTTCCGGTGATTCCGGAACATGTTCCGGTCCATGTTCCCGTCCTTCCAGAACATGTTCCGGCGCTTCCGGAACATGTTCCGGTCCTTCCGGAACATGTTCCGGTCCTTCCGGAACATGTTCCGGTCCTTCCGGAACAAGTTCCGGTCCTTCCGGAACATGTTCCGGCGCTTCCGGAACATGTTCCGGCGCTTCCGGAACATGTTCCGGCGCTTCCGGAACATGTTCCGGTGCTTCCGGAACATGTTCCGGTGCTTCCGGAACATGTTCCGGCGCTTCCGGAACACGTCCTGGTGCCTCCGGAACGTGTTCCGGCGATTCCGGAACATGTTCCGGCGCTTCCGGAACATGTTCCGGTCCTTCCGGAACATGTTCTGGCGCTTCCGGAACATGTTCCGGTCCTTCCGGAACATGTTCCGGTCCTTCCGGAACATGTTCCGGTCCTTCCGGAACATGTTCCGGCGCTTCCGGAACATGTTCCGGCGCTTCCGGAACATATTCCGGCGCTTCCGGAACATCTTCCGGCGCTTCCGGAACATGTTCCGGTGCTTACGGAACATGTTCCGGCGCTTCCGGAGCATGTTCCGGTCCTTCCGGAGCATGTTCCGGTCCTTCCGGAGCATGTTCGGGTCCTTCCGGAACATGTTCCGGTGCTTCCGGAACATGTTCCGGTCCTTCCGGAACATGTTCCGGTCCTTCTGGAACATGTTCCGGTCCTTCCGGAACATGTTCCGGTCCTTCCGGAAAAAGTTCCGGTCCTTCCGGAACATGTTCCGGCGCTTCCGGAACATGTTCCGGTGCCTCCGGAACATGTTCCGGCGATTCCGGAACATGTTCCGGTGCTTCCGGAACATGTTCCGGCGCTTCCGGAACATGTTCCGGCGTTTCCGGAACATGTTCCGGCGCTTCCGGAACATGTTCCGGCGCTTCCGGAACATGTTCCGGTGCTTCCGGAACATGTTCCGGTGCTTCCGGAACATGTTCCGGCGCTTCCGGAACACGTTCTGGTGCCTCCGGAACGTGTTCCGGCGATTCCGGAACATGTTCCGGTCCTTCCGGAACATGTTCTGGCGCTTCCGGAACATGTTCCGGTCCTTCCGGAACATGTTCCGGTCCTTCCGGAACATGTTCCGGTGCTTCCGGAACATGTTCCGGTGCTTCCGGAACATGTTCCGGTCCTTCCGGAACATGTTCCGGCGATTCCGGAACATGTTCCGGTCCTTCCGGAACATGTTCCGGTCCCCTGGAACATGTTCCGGTCTTTCCGGAACATGTTCCGGCGATTCCGGAACATGTTCCGGCGCTTCCGCAACATGTTCCGGTGCTTCCGGGACATGTTCCGGTCCTTCCGGAACATGTTCCGGCGCTTCCGGAACATGTTCCGGCCCTTCCGGAACATGTTCCGGTCCTTCCGGAACATGTTCCGGTCTTTCCGGAACATGTTCCGGCGCTTCCGGAACATGTTCCGGTGCGTCCGGAACATGTTCCGGGGATTCCGGAACATTTTCCGGCGCTTCCGGAACATGTTCCGGCGCTTCCGGAACATGTTCCGGTGCTTCCGGAACATGTTCCGGTGCTTCCGGAACATGTTCCGGTCCTTCCGGAACATGTTCCTGCGCTTCCGGAACATGTTCCGGTCCTTCCGGAACATGTTCCGGTCCTTCCGGAACATGTTCCGGCGCTTCCGGAACATGTTCCGGCGCTTCCGGAACATGTTCCGGCGCTTCCGGAACATCTTCCGGCGCTTCCGGAACATGTTCCGGTCCTTCCGGAACATGTTCCGGCGCTTCCGGAACATCTTCCGGCGCTTCCGGAACATGTTCCGGTGCTTCCGGAACATGTTCCGGCGCTTACGGAACATGTTCCGGCGCTTCCGGAGCATGTTCCGGTCCTTCCGGAGCATGTTCCGGTCCTTCCGGAGCATGTTCGGGTCCTTCCGGAACATGTTCCGGTGCTTCCGGAACATGTTCCGGTGCTTCCGGAACATGTTCCGGTCCTTCCGGAACATGTTCCGGTCCTTCCGGAACATGTTCCGGTCCTTCCGGAACATGTTCCGGTGCCTCCGGAACATGTTCCGGCGCTTCCGGAACATGTTCCGGTCCTTCCGGAACATGTTCCGGTCCTTCCGGAACATGTTCCGGTCCTTCCGGAACATGTTCTGGTGCTTCCGGAACATGTTTCGGTGCTTCCGGAACATGTTCCGGCGCTTCCGGAACATGTTCCGGCCCTTCCGGAACATGTTCCGGTCCTTCCGGAACATGTTCCGGTCCCCTGGAACATGTTCCGGTCTTTCCGGAACATGTTCCGGCGCTTCCGGAACATGTTCCGGTGCGTCCGGAACATGTTCCGGGGATTCCGGAACATGTTCCGGCGCTTCCGGAACATGTTCCGGCGCTTCCGGAACATGTTCCGGTGCTTCCGGAACATGTTCCGGTGCTTCCGGAACATGTTCCGGTCCTTCCGGAACATGTTCCTGCGCTTCCGGAACATGTTCCGGTCCTTCCGGAACATGTTCCGGTCCTTCCGGAACATGCTCCGGCGCTTCCGGAACATGTTCCGGCGCTTCCGGAACATGTTCCGGCGCTTCCGGAACATCTTCCGGCGCTTCCGGAACATGTTCCGGTCCTTCCGGAACATGTTCCGGTCCTTCCGGAACATGTTCCGGCGCTTCCGGAACATGTTCCGGCGCTTCCGGAACATCTTCCGGCGCTTCCGGAACATGTTCCGGTGCTTCCGGAACATGTTCCGGCGCTTCCGGAACATGTTCCGGCGCTTCCGGAACATGTTCCGGCGCTTCCGGAGCATGTTCCGGTCCTTCCGGAGCATGTTCGGGTCCTTCCGGAACATGTTCCGGTCCTTCCGGAACATGTTCCGGTCCTTCCGGAACATGTTCCGGCGCTTCCGGAACATGTTCCGGTCCTTCCGGAACATGTTCCGGTCCTTCCGGAACATGTTCCGGTCCTTCCGGAACAAGTTCCGGTCCTTCCGGAACATGTTCCGGCGCTTCCGGAACATGTTCCGGCGCTTCCGGAACATGTTCCGGTGCTTCCGGAACATGTTCCGGCGCTTCCGGAACACGTTCTGGTGCCTCCGGAACGTGTTCCGGCGATTCCGGAACATGTTCCGGTCCTTCCGGAACATGTTCTGGCGCTTCCGGAACATGTTCCGGTCCTTCCGGAACATGTTCCGGTCCTTCCGGAACATGTTCCGGTCCTTCCGGAACATGTTCCGGTGCTTCCGGAACATGTTCCGGTCCTTCCGGAACATGTTCCGGCGCTTCCGGAACATGTTCCGGCGCTTCCGGAACATGTTCCGGCGCTTCCGGAACATGTTCCGGTGCTTCCGGAACATGTTCCGGCGCTTCCGGAACATGTTCCGGCGCTTCCGGAGCATGTTCCGGTCCTTCCGGAGCATGTTCCGGTCCTTCCGGAGCATGTTCGGGTCCTTCCGGAACATGTTCCGGTGCTTCCGGAACATGTTCCGGTGCTTCCGGAACATGTTCCGGTCCTTCCGGAACATGTTCCGGTGCTTCCGGAACATGTTCCGGTCCTTCCGGAACATGTTCCGGTCCTTCTGGAACAAGTTCCGGTCCTTCCGGAACATGTTCCGGCGCTTCCGGAACATGTTCCGGTGCCTCCGGAACATGTTCCGGCGATTCCGGAACATGTTCTGGCGCTTCCGGAACATGTTCCGGTGCTTCCGGAACATGTTCCGGCGCTTCCGGAACATGTTCCGGCGCTTCCGGAACATGTTCCGGTGCTTCCGGAACATGTTCCGGTGCTTCCGGAACATGTTCCGGCGCTTCCGGAACACGTTCTGGTGCCTCCGGAACGTGTTCCGGCGATTCCGGAACATCTTCCGGTGCTTTCGGAACATGTTCCGGTCCTTCCGGAACATGTTCCGGCGCTTCTGGAACATGTTCCGGCGCTTCCGGAACATGTTCCGGTCCTTCCGGAACATGTTCCGGTGCTTCCGGAACATGTTCCGGTGCTTCCGGAACATGTTGCGGTCCTTCCGGAACATGTTCCGGCGCTTCCGGAACATGTTCCGGCGCTTCCCGAACATGTTCCGGCGCTTCCGGAACATGTTCCGGTGCTTCCGGAACATGTTCCGGTGCTTCCGGAACATGTTCCGGTGCTTCCGGAACATGTTCCGGTCCTTCCGGAACATGTTCCGGTCCTTCCGGAACATGTTCCGGCGCTTCCGGAACATGTTGCGGTCCTTCCGGAACATGTTCCGGCGCTTCCGGAACATGTTCCGGCGCTTCCGGAACATGTTGCGGTCCTTCCGGAACATGTTCCGGTCCTTCCGGAACATGTTCCGGCGCTTCCCGAACATGTTCCGGCGCTTCCGGAACATGTTCCGGTGCTTCGGGAACATGTTCCGGTGCCTCCGGACCATGTTCCGGCGATTCCGGAACATGTTCCGGCGCTTCCGGAACATGTTCCGGTGCTTCCGGAACATGTTCCGGTGCTTCCGGAACATGTTCCGGTCCTTCCGGAACATGTTCCGGTCCTTCCGGAACATGTTCCGGCGCTTCCGGAACATTTTCCGGTGCCTCCGGAACATGTTCCGGCGCTTCCGGAACATGTTCCGGCGCTTCCGGAACATGTTCCGGTCCTTCCGGAACATGTTCCGGTCCTTCCGGAACATGTTCCGGTCCTTCCGGAACAAGTTCCGGTCCTTCCGGAACATGTTCCGGCGCTTCCGGAGCATGTTCCGGTGCCTCCGGAACATGTTCCGGCGATTCCGGAACATGTTCTGGCGCTTCCGGAACATGTTCCGGTGCTTCCGGAACATGTTCCGGCGCTTCCGGAACATGTTCCGGCGCTTCCGGAACATGTTCCGGTGCTTCCGGAACATGTTCCGGTGCTTCCGGAACATGTTCCGGTCCTTCCGGAACATGTTCCGGCGCTTCCGGAACATGTTCCGGCGCTTCCGGAACATGTTCCGGTCCTTCCGGAACATGTTCCGGTCCTTCCGGAACATGTTCCGGTCCTTCCGGAACATGTTCCGGTCCTTCCGGAACATGTTCCGGTGCCTCCGGACCATGTTCCGGCGATTCCGGAACATGTTCCGGCGCTTCCGGAACAAGTTTCTGGTGCTTCCAGAACATGTTCCGGTGCTTCCGGAACATGTTCCGGTCCTTCCGGAACATGTTCCGGCGCTTCCGGAACATGTTCCGGTGCCTCCGGAACATGTTCCGGCGCTTCCGGAACATGTTCCGGCGCTTCCGGAACATGTTCCGGCGCTTCCGGAACATGTTCCGGCGCTTCCGGAACATGTTCCGGCGCTTCCGGAACATGTTCCGGCGCTTCCGGACCATGTTCCGGCGATTCCGGAACATGTTCCGGCGCTTCCGGAACATGTTCCGGTCCTTCCGGAACATGTTCCGGCGCTTCCGGAACATGTTCCGGCGCTTCCGGAACATGTTCCGGCGCTTCCGGAACATGTTCCGGTGCTTCCGGAACATGTCCCGGTGCTTCCGGAACATGTTCCGGCGATTCCGGAACATGTTCCGGCGCTTCCGGAACATGTTCCGGTGCTTCCGGAACATGTTCCGGCGCTTCCGGAACATGTTCCGGTGCTTCCGGAACATGTTCCGGTGCTTCCGGAACATGTTCCGGCGCTTCCGGAACATGTTCCGGTCCTTCCGGAACATGCTCCGGTCCTTCCGGAACATGTTCCGGTCCTTCCGGAACATGTTCCGGCGCTTCCCGAACATGATCCGGTGCTTCCGGAACATGTTCCGGCGCTTCCGGAACATGTTCCGGTGCTTCCGGAACATGTTCCGGTGCTTCCGGAACATGTTCCGGTCCTTCCGGAACATGTTCCGGCGCTTCCGGAACATGTTCCGGTGCCTCCGGAACATGTTCCGGCGATTCCGGAACATGTTCCGGCGCTTCCGGAACATGTTCCGGTGCTTCCGGAACATGTTCCGGCGCTTCCGGAACATGTTCCGGCGCTTCCGGAACATGTTCCGGTCCTTCCGGAACATGTTCCGGCGCTTCCGGAACATGTTCCGGCGCTTCCGGAACATGTTCCGGTCCTTCCGGAACATGTTCCGGCGCTTCCGGAACATGTTCCGGTCCTTCCGGAACATGTTCCGGTCCTTCCGGAACATGTTCCGGTCCTTCCGGAACATGTTCCGGTCCTTCCGGAACATGTTCCGGTGCCTCCGGACCATGTTCCGGCGATTCCGGAACATGTTCCGGCGCTTCCGGAACAAGTTTCTGGTGCTTCCAGAACATGTTCCGGTGCTTCCGGAACATGTTCCGGTCCTTCCGGAACATGTTCCGGCGCTTCCGGAACATGTTCCGGTGCCTCCGGAACATGTTCCGGCGCTTCCGGAACATGTTCCGGCGCTTCCGGAACATGTTCCGGCGCTTCCGGAACATGTTCCGGCGCTTCCGGAACATGTTCCGGCGCTTCCGGAACATGTTCCGGCGCTTCCGGACCATGTTCCGGCGATTCCGGAACATGTTCCGGCGCTTCCGGAACATGTTCCGGTCCTTCCGGAACATGTTCCGGCGCTTCCGGAACATGTTCCGGCGCTTCCGGAACATGTTCCGGCGCTTCCGGAACATGTTCCGGTGCTTCCGGAACATGTCCCGGTGCTTCCGGAACATGTTCCGGCGATTCCGGAACATGTTCCGGCGCTTCCGGAACATGTTCCGGTGCTTCCGGAACATGTTCCGGCGCTTCCGGAACATGTTCCGGTGCTTCCGGAACATGTTCCGGTGCTTCCGGAACATGTTCCGGCGCTTCCGGAACATGTTCCGGTCCTTCCGGAACATGCTCCGGTCCTTCCGGAACATGTTCCGGTCCTTCCGGAACATGTTCCGGCGCTTCCCGAACATGATCCGGTGCTTCCGGAACATGTTCCGGCGCTTCCGGAACATGTTCCGGTGCTTCCGGAACATGTTCCGGTGCTTCCGGAACATGTTCCGGTCCTTCCGGAACATGTTCCGGCGCTTCCGGAACATGTTCCGGTGCCTCCGGAACATGTTCCGGCGATTCCGGAACATGTTCCGGCGCTTCCGGAACATGTTCCGGTGCTTCCGGAACATGTTCCGGCGCTTCCGGAACATGTTCCGGCGCTTCCGGAACATGTTCCGGTCCTTCCGGAACATGTTCCGGCGCTTCCGGAACATGTTCCGGCGCTTCCGGAACATGTTCCGGTCCTTCCGGAACATGTTCCGGTCCTTCCGGAACATGTTCTGGTCCTTCTGGAACAAGTTCCGGTCCTTCCGGAACATGTTCCGGCGCTTCCGGAACATGTTCCGGTGCCTCCGGAACATGTTCCGGCGATTCCGGAACATGTTCCTGCGCTTCCGGAACATGTTCCGGTGCTTCCGGAACATGTTCCGGTCCTTCCGGAACATGTTCCGGTGCTTCCGGAACATGTTCCGGTCCTTCCGGAACATGTTCCGGTCCTTCCGGAACATGTTCCGGTCCTTCCGGAACATGTTCCGGCGCTTCCGGAACATGTTCCGGCGCTTCCGGAACATGTTCCGGTCCTTCCGGAACATGTTCCGGTCCTTCCGGAACATGTTCCGGTGCCTCCGGACCATGTTCCGGCGATTCCGGAACATGTTCCGGCGCTTCCGGAACATGTTCCGGTGCTTCCGGAACATGTTCCGGTGCTTCCGGAACATGTTCCGGTGCTTCCGGAACATGTTCCGGTCCTTCCGGAACATGTTCCGGCGCTTCCGGAACATGTTCCGGTGCAACCGGAACATGTTCCGGCGCTTCCGGAACATGTTCCGGCGCTTCCGGAACATGTTCCGGTGCTTCCGGAACATGTTCCGGCGCTTCCGGAACATGTTCCGGTGCTTCCGGAACATGTTCCGGTGCTTCCGGAACATGTTCCGGCGCTTCCGGAACATGTTCCGGCGCTTCCGGACCATGTTCCGGCGATTCCGGAACATGTTCCGGCGCTTCCGGAACATGTTCCGGTCCTTCCGGAACATGTTCCGGCGCTTCCGGAACATGTTCCGGCGCTTCCGGAACATGTTCCGGCGCTTCCGGAACATGTTCCGGCGCTTCCGGAACACGTCCCGGTGCTTCCGGAACACGTTCCGGCGATTCCGGAACATGTTCCGGCGCTTCCGGAACATGTTCCGGTGCTTCCGGAACATGTTCCGGCGCTTCCGGAACATGTTCCGGTGCTTCCGGAACATGTTCCGGTGCTTCCGGAACATGTTCCGGCGCTTCCGGAACATGTTCCGGTCCTTCCGGAACATGCTCCGGTCCTTCCGGAACATGTTCCGGTCCTTCCGGAACATGTTCCGGCGCTTCCCGAACATGATCCGGTGCTTCCGGAACATGTTCCGGCGCTTCCGGAACATGTTCCGGTGCTTCCGGAACATGTTCCGGTGCTTCCGGAACATGTTCCGGTCCTTCCGGAACATGTTCCGGCGCTTCCGGAACATGTTCTGGTGCTTCCGGAACATGTTCCGGTGCTTCCGGAACATGTTCCGGCGATTCCGGAACATGTTCCGGCGCTTCCGGAACATGTTCCGGTCCTTCCGGAACATGTTCCGGCGCTTCCGGAACATGTTCCGGTGCCTCCGGAACATGTTCCGGCGATTCCGGAACATGTTCCGGCGCTTCCGGAACATGTTCCGGTGCTTCCGGAACATGTTCCGGCGCTTCCGGAACATGTTCCGGCGCTTCCGGAACATGTTCCGGTGCTTCCGGAACATGTTCCGGCGCTTCCGGAACATGTTCCGGCCCTTCCGGAACATGTTCCGGTCCTTCCGGAACATGTTCCGGTCCCCCGGAACATGTTCCGGTCTTTCCGGAACATGTTCCGCCGCTTCCGGAACATGTTCCGGCGCTTCCGGAACATGTTCCGGTGCTTCCGGAACATGTTCCGGCGCTTCCGGAACATGTTCCGGCGCTTCCGGAACATGTTCCGGTGCTTTCGGAACATGTTCCGGTGCTTCCGGAACATGTTCCGGCGCTTCCGGAACATGTTCCGGTCCTTCCGGACCATGTTCCGGTCCTTCCGGACCATGTTCCGGTCCTTCCGGAACATGTTCCGGTCCTTCCGGAACATGTTCCGGTCCTTCCGGAACATGTTCCGGTCCCCCGGAACATGTTCCGGTCTTTCCGGAACATGTTCCGCCGCTTCCGGAACATGTTCCGGCGCTTCCGGAACATGTTCCGGTCCTTCCGGAACATGATCCGGCGCTTCCGGAACATGTTCCGGCGCTTCCGGAACATCTTCCGGCGCTTCCGGAACATGTTCCGGTGCTTCCGGAACATGTTCCGGCGCTTCCGGAACATGTTCCGGCGCTTACGGAACATGTTCCGGCGCTTCCGGAGCATGTTCCGGTCCTTCCGGAGCATGTTCCGGTCCTTCCGGAGCATGTTCGGGTCCTTCCGGAACATGTTCCGGTGCTTCCAGAACATGGTCCGGTGCTTCCGGAACATGTTCCGGTGCTTCCGGAACATGTTCCGGTCCTTCCGGAACACGTTCCGGTCCTTCCGGAACATGTTCCGGCGCTTCCGGAACATGTTCCGGTCCTTCCGGAACATGGTCCGGTCCTTCCGGAACATGTTCCGGTCCTTCCGGAACAAGTTCCGGTCCTTCCGGAACATGTTCTGGCGCTTCCGGAACATGTTCCGGCGCTTCCGGAACATGTTCCGGCGCTTCCGGAACATGTTCCGGTGCTTCCGGAACATGTTCCGGTGCTTCCGGAACATGTTCCGGCGCTTCCGGAACACGTTCTGGTGCCTCCGGAACGTGTTCCGGCGATTCCGGAACATGTTCCGGTGCTTCCGGAACATGTTCTGGCGCTTCCGGAACATGTTCCGGTGCTTCCGGAACATGTTCCGGCGCTTCCGGAACACGTTCTGGTGCCTCCGGAACGTGTTCCGGCGATTCCGGAACATGTTCCGGTCCTTCCGGAACATGTTCCGGCGCTTCCGGAACATGTTCCGGTCCTTCCGGAACATGTTCCGGTCCTTCCGGAACATGTTCCGGTCCTTCCGGAACATGTTCCGGTCCTTCCGGAACATGTTCCGGCGCTTCCGGAACATGTTCCGGCGCTTCCGGAACATGTTCCGGTGCTTCCGGAACATGTTCTGGTCCTTCCGGAACATGTTCCGGCGCTTCCGGAATATGTTCCGGCGCTTACGGAACATGTTCCGGCGCTTCCGGAACATGTTCCGGTCCTTCCGGAACATGTTCCGGTGCTTCCGGAACATGTTCCGGTGCTTCCGGAACATGTTCCGGCGCTTCCGGAACATGTTCCGGCGCTTACGGAACATGTTCCGGCGCTTCCGGAGCATGTTCCGGTCCTTCCGGAGCATGTTCCGGTCCTTCCGGAGCATGTTCGGGTCCTTCCGGAACATGTTCCGGTGCTTCCGGAACATGTTCCGGTGCTTCCGGAACATGTTCCGGTCCTTCCGGAACATGTTCCGGTCCTTCCGGAACAAGTTCCGGTCCTTCCGGAACATGTTCCGGCGCTTCCGGAACATGTTCCGGTGCCTCCGGAACATGTTCCGGCGATTCCGGAACATGTTCCGGCGCTTCCGGAACATGTTCCGGTGCTTCCGGAACATGTTCCGGCGCTTCCGGAACATGTTCCGGCGTGCTTCCGGGACATGTTCCGGTGCTTCCGGAACATGTTCCGGCGCTTCCGGAACACGTTCTGGTGCCTCCGGAACGTGTTCCGGCGATTCCGGAACATGTTCCGGTCCTTCCGGAACATGTTATGGCGCTTCCGGAACATGTTCCGGTCCTTCCGGAACATGTTCCGGTGCTTCCGGAACATGTTCCGGTGCTTCCGGAACATGTTCCGGTCCTTCCGGAACATGTTCCGGCGCTTCCGGAACATGTTCCGGCGCTTCCGGAACATGTTGCGGTCCTTCCGGAACACGTTCCGGTGCTTCCGGAACATGTTCCGGCGATTCCGGAACATGTTCCGGCGCTTCAGGAACATGTTCCGGTCCTTCCGGAACATGTTCCGGTCCTTCCGGAACATGTTCCGGTCCTTCCGGAACATGTTCCGGCGCTTCCCGAACATGTTCCGGCGCTTCCGGAACATGTTCCGGTGCTTCTGGAACATGTTCCGGCGCTTCCGGAACATGTTCCGGCGCTTCCGGAACATGTTCCGGTGCTTCCGGAACATGTTCCGGCGCTTACGGAACATGTTCCGGCGCTTCCGGAGCATGTTCCGGTCCTTCCGGAGCATGTTCCGGTCCTTCCAGAGCATGTTCGGGTCCTTCCGGAACATGTTCCGGTGCTTCCGGAACATGTTCCGGTCCTTCCGGAACATGTTCCGGCGCTTCCCGAACATGTTCCTGTGCTTCCGGAACATGTTCCGGTGCTTCCGGAACATGTTCCGGTGCTTCCGGAACATGTTCCGGTCCTTCCGGAACATGTTCCGGTCCTTCCGGAACATGTTCTGGCGCTTCCGGAACATGTTCCGGTGCTTCCGGAACATGTTCCGGTCCCTCCGGAACATGTTCCGGCGATTCCGGAACATGTTCCGGCGCTTCCGGAACATGTTCCGGTCCCTCCGGAACATGTTCCGGTCCTTCCGGAACATGTTCCGGTCCTTCCGGAACATGTTCCGGCGCTTCCGGAACATGTTCCGGTGCCTCCGGAACATGTTCCGGCGATTCCGGAACATGTTCCGGCGCTTCCGGAACATGTTCCGGTGCTTCCGGAACATGTTCCGGCGCTTCCGGAACATGTTCCGGCGCTTCCGGAACATGTTCCGGTGCTTCCGGAACATGTTCCGGTGCTTCCGGAACATGTTCCGGCGCTTCCGGAACATGTTCCGGCCCTTCCGGAACATGTTCCGGTCCTTCCGGAACATGTTCCGGTCCCCTGGAACATGTTCCGGTCTTTCCGGAACATGTTCCGGCGCTTCCGGAACATGTTCCGGTGCCTCCGGAACATGTTCCGGCGATTCCGGAACATGTTCCGGCGCTTCCGGAACATGTTCCGGCGCTTCCGGAACATGTTCCGGTGCTTCCGGAACATGTTCCGGTGCTTCCGGATCATGTTCCGGTCCTTCCGGAACATGTGCCGGCGGTTCCGGAACATGTTCCGGTCCTTCCGGAACATGTTCCGGTCCTTCCGGAACATGTTCCGGTCCTTCCGGAACATGTTCCGGTGCTTCCGGAACATGTTCCGGTCCTTCCGGAACATGTTCCGGCGCTTCCGGAACATGTTCCGGCGCTTCCGGAACATGTTCCGGCGCTTCCGGAACATCTTCCGGCGCTTCCGGAACATGTTCCGGTGCTTCCGGAACATGTTCCGGCGCTTCCGGAACATGTTCCGGCGCTTCCGGAGCATGTTCCGGTCCTTCCGGAGCATGTTCCGGTCCTTCCGGAGCATGTTCGGGTCCTTCCGGAACATGTTCCGGTGCTTCCGGAACATGTTCCGGTCCTTCCGGAACATGTTCCGGTCCTTCCGGAACATGTTCCGGCGCTTCCGGAACATGTTCCGGCGCTTCCGGAACATGTTCCGGTCCTTCCGGAACATGTTCCGGTCCTTCCGGAACAAGTTCCGGTCCTTCCGGAACATGTTCCGGCGCTTCCGGAACATGTTCCGGCGCTTCCGGAACATGTTCCGGTGCTTCCGGAACATGTTCCGGTGCTTCCGGAACACGTTCTGGTGTCTCCGGAACGTGTTCCGGCGATTCCGGAACATGTTCCGGTCCTTCCGGAACATGTTCTGGCGCTTCCGGAACATGTTCCGGTCCTTCCGGAACATGTTCCGGTCCTTCCGGAACATGTTCCGGTCCTTCCGGAACATGTTCCGGTGCTTCCGGAACATGTTCCGGTCCTTCCGGAACATGTTCCGGCGCTTCCGGAACATCTTCCGGCGCTTCCGGAACATGTTCCGGAAGCACCGGAACATGTTCCGGCGCTTCCGGAACATGTTCCGGTGCCTCCGGAACATGTTTCGGTGCTTCCGGAACATGTTCCGGCGCTTCCGGAACATGTTCCGGTCCTTCCGGAACATGTTCCGGCGCTTCCGGAACATGTTCCGGCGCTTCCGGAACATGTTCCGGCGCTTCCGGAACATGTTCCGGTGCTTCCGGAACATGTCCCGGTGCTTCCGGAACATGTTCCGGCGATTCCGGAACATGTTCCGGCGCTTCCGGAACATGTTCCGGTGCTTCCGGAACATGTTCCGGCGCTTTCCGAACATGATCCGGTGCTTCCGGAACATGTTCCGGCGCTTCCGGAACATGTTCCGGTGCTTCCGGAACATGTTCCGGTGCTTCTGGAACATGTTCCGGTCCTTCCGGAACATGTTCCGGCGCTTCCGGAACATGTTCTGGTGCTTCCGGAACATGTTCCGGTGCTTCCGGAACATGTTCCGGCGATTCCGGAACATGTTCCGGCATTTCCGGAACATGTTCCGGTCCTTCCGGAACATGTTCCGGTCCTTCCGGAACATGTTCCGGCGCTTCCGGAACATGTTCCGGTGCCTCCGGAACATGTTCCGGCGATTCCGGAACATGTTCCGGCGCTTCCGGAACATGTTCCGGTGCTTCCGGAACATGTTCCGGCGCTTCCGGAACATGTTCCGGTGCTTCCGGAACATGTTCCGGCGCTTCCGGAACATGTTCCGGCGCTTCCGGAACATGTTCCGGTGCTTCCGGAACATGTTCCGGCGCTTCCGGAACATGTTCCGGCCCTTCCGGAACATGTTCCGGTCCTTCCGGAACATGTTCCGGTCCCCCGGAACATGTTCCGGTCTTTCCGGAACATGTTCCGCCGCTTCCGGAACATGTTCCGGCGCTTCCGGAACATGTTCCGGTGCTTCCGGAACATGTTCCGGCGCTTCCGGAACATGTTCCGGTGCTTCCGGAACATGTTCCGGTGCTTCCGGAACATGTTCCGGTGCTTCCGGAACATGTTCCGGTGCTTCCGGAACATGTTCCGGCGCTTCCGGAACATGTTCCGGTCCTTCCGGAACATGTTCCGGTCCTTCCGGAACATGTTCCGGTCCTTCCGGAACATGTTCCGGTCCTTCCGGAACATGTTCCGGCGCTTCCGGAACATGTTCCGGCGCTTACGGAACATGTTCCGGCGCTTCCGGAGCATGTTCCGGTCCTTCCGGAGCATGTTCCGGTCCTTCCGGAGCATGTTCGGGTCCTTCCGGAACATGTTCCGGTGCTTCCAGAACATGTTCCGGTGCTTCCGGAACATGTTCCGGTGCTTCTGGAACACGTTCCGGTCCTTCCGGAACATGTTCCGGTCCTTCCGGAACATGTTCCGGCGCTTGCGGAACATGTTCCGGTCCTTCCGGAACATGTTCCGGTCCTTCCGGAACAAGTTCCGGTCCTTCCGGAACATGTTCCGGTCCTTCCGGAACATGTTCCGGCGCTCCCGGAACATGTTCCGGCGCTTCCGGAACATGTTCCGGTGCTTCCGGAACATGTTCCGGCGCTTCCGGAACACGTTCTGGTGCCTCCGGAACGTGTTCCGGCGATTCCGGAACATGTTCCGGTCCTTCCGGAACATGTTCTGGCGCTTCCGGAACATGTTCCGGTGCTTCCGGAACATGTTCCGGTGCTTCCGGAACATGTTCCGGCGCTTCCGGAACACGTTCTGGTGCCTCCGGAACGTGTTCCGGCGATTCCGGAACATGTTCCGGTCCTTCCGGAACATGTTCTGGCGCTTCCGGAACATGTTCCGGTCCTTCCGGAACATGTTCCGGTCCTTCCGGAACATGTTCCGGTGCCTCCGGAACATGTTCCGGTCCTTCCGGAACATGTTCCGGCGCTTCCGGAATATGTTCCGGCGCTTCCGGAACATGTTCCGGTGCTTCCGGAACATGTTCCGGTCCTTCCGGAACATGTTCCGGCGCTTCCGGAATATGTTCCGGCGCTTACGGAACATGTTCCGGCGCTTCCGGAACATGTTCCGGCGCTTCCGGAACATGTTCCGGTCCTTCCGGAACATGTTCCGGTCCTTCCGGAACATGTTCCGGTGCTTCCGGAACATGTTCCGGTCCTTCCGGAACATGTTCCGGCGCTTCCGGAACATGTTCCGGCGCTTACGGAACATGTTCCGGCGCTTCCGGAGCATGTTCCGGTCCTTCCGGCGCTTCCGGAGCATGTTCCGGTCCTTCCGGAGCATGTTCGGGTCCTTCCGGAACATGTTCCGGTGCTTCCGGAACATGTTCCGGTCCTTCCGGAACATGTTCCGGTCCTTCCGGAACAAGTTCCGGTCCTTCCGGAACATGTTCCGGTGCCTCCGGAACATGTTCCGGCGATTCCGGACCATGTTCCGGCGCTTCCGGAACATGTTCCGGTGCTTCCGGAACATGTTCCGGCGCTTCCGGAACATGTTCCGGCGTGCTTCCGGAACATGTTCCGGCGCTTCCGGAACATGTTCCGGTGCTTCCGGAACATGTTCCGGCGCTTCCGGAACACGTTCTGGTGCCTCCGGAACGTGTTCCGGCGATTCCGGAACATGTTCTGGTCCTTCCGGAACATGTTCTGGCGCTTCCGGAACATGTTCCGGTCCTTCCGGAACATGTTCCGGTCCTTCCGGAACATGTTCCGGTGCTTCCGGAACATGTTCCGGTCCTTCCGGAACATGTTCCGGCGCTTCCGGAACATGTTCCGGCGCTTCCGGAACACGTTCCGGTGCTTCCGGAACATGTTGCGGCAATTCCGGAACATGTTCCGGCGCTTCAGGAACATGTTCCGGTCCTTCCGGAACATGTTCCGGTCCTTCCGGAACATGTTCCGGTCCTTCCGGAACATGTTCCGGCGCTTCCCGAACATGTTCCGGCGCTTCCGGAACATGTTCCGGTGCTTCCGGAACATGTTCCGGCGCTTCCGGAACATGTTGCGGTGCTTCCGGAACATGTTCCGGTGCTTCCGGAACATGTTCCGGCGCTTACGGAACATGTTCCGGCGCTTCCGGAGCATGTTCCGGTCCTTCCGGAGCATGTTCCGGTCCTTCCAGAGCATGTTCGGGTCCTTCCGGAACATGTTCCGGTGCTTCCGGAACATGTTCCGGTGCTTCCGGAACATGTTCCGGTCCTTCCGGAACATGTTCCGGCGCTTCCCGAACATGTTCCTGTGCTTCCGGAACATGTTCCGGCGCTTCCGGAACATGTTCCGGTGCTTCCGGAACATGTTCCGGTCCTTCCGGAACATGTTCCGGTCCTTCCGGAACATGTTCCGGCGCTTCCGGAACATGTTCCGGTGCTTCCGGAACATGTTCCGGTCCCTCCGGAACATGTTCCGGCGATTCCGGAACATGTTCCGGCGCTTCCGGAACATGTTCCGGTCCCTCCGGAACGTGTTCCGGTCTTTCCGGAACATGTTCCAGTCCTTCCGGAACATGTTCCGGCGCTTCCGGAACATGTTCCGGTGCCTCCGGAATATGTTCCGGCGATTCCGGAACATGTTCCGGCGCTTCCGGAACATGTTCCGGTGCTTCCGGAACATGTTCCGGCGCTTCCGGAACATGTTCCGGCGCTTCCGGAACATGTTCCGGTGCTTCCGGAACATGTTCCGGCGCTTCCGGAACATGTTCTGGTGCTTCCGGAACATGTTCCGGTGCTTCCGGAACATGTTCCGGCGCTTCCGGAACATGTTCCGGCCCTTCCGGAACATGTTCCGGTCCTTCCGGAACATGTTCCGGTGCTTCCGGAACATGTTCCGGTCCCTCCGGAACGTGTTCCGGTCCTTCCGGAACATGTTCCGGTCCTTCCGGAACATGTTCCGGCGCTTCCGGAACATGTTCCGGTGCCTCCGGAACATGTTCCGGCGATTCCGGAACATGTTCCGGCGCTTCCGGAACATGTTCCGGCGCTTCCGGAACATGTTCCGGTGCTTCCGGAACATGTTCCGGTGCTTCCGGATCATGTTCCGGTCCTTCCGGAACATGTGCCGGCGCTTCCGGAACATGTTCCGGTCCTTCCGGAACATGTTCCGGTCCTTCCGGAACATGTTCCGGTCCTTCCGGAACATGTTCCGGTGCTTCCGGAACATGTTCCGGTCCTTCCGGAACATTTTCCGGCGCTTCCGGAACATCTTCCGGCGCTTCCGGAACATGTTCCGGCGCTTCCGGAACATCTTCCGGCGCTTCCGGAACATGTTCCGGTGCTTCCGGAACATGTTCCGGCGCTTCCGGAACATGTTCCGGCGCTTACGGAACATGTTCCGGCGCTTCCGGAGCATGTTCCGGTCCTTCCGGAGCATGTTCCGGTCCTTCCGGGGCATGTTCCGGTGCTTCCGGAACATGTTCCGGTGCTTCCGGAACATGTTCCGGTGCTTCCGGAACATGTTCCGGTCCTTCCGGAACATGTTCCGGCCCTTCCGGAACATGTTCCGGCGCTTCCGGAACATGTTCCGGTCCTTCCGGAACATGTTCCGGTCCTTCCGGAACAAGTTCCGGTCCTTCCGGAACATGTTCCGGCGCTTCCGGAACATGTTCCGGCGCTTCCGGAACATGTTCCGGTGCTTCCGGAACATGTTCCGGTGCTTCCGGAACACGTTCTGGTGCCTCCGGAACGTGTTCCGGCGATTCCGGAACATGTTCCGGTCCTTCCGGAACATGTTCTGGCGCTTCCGGAACATGTTCCGGTCCTTCCGGAACATGTTCCGGTCCCTCCGGAACATGTTCCGGTCCTTCCGGAACATGTTCCGGTGCTTCCGGAACATGTTCCGGTCCTTCCGGAACATGTTCCGGCGCTTCCGGAACATCTTCCGGCGCTTCCGGAACATGTTCCGGTGCTTCCGGAACATGTTCCGGCGCTTACGGAACATGTTCCGGCGCTTCCGGAGCAT
This sequence comes from Eutreptiella sp. 'Long Island Sound 2002', assembly GCA_964036045.1. NCBI lineage: Eukaryota > Euglenozoa > Euglenophyceae > Eutreptiales > Eutreptiaceae > Eutreptiella > Eutreptiella sp. 'Long Island Sound 2002'. The sequence goes on from OZ038381.1 coordinate 11,394,445, forward strand.
GTTCCGGTCCTTCCGGAGCATGTTCGGGTCCTTCCGGAACATGTTCCGGTGCTTCCGGAACATGTTCCGGTGCTTCCGGAACATGTTCCGGTCCTTCCGGAACAAGTTCCGGTCCTTCCGGAACATGTTCCGGCGCTTCCGGAACATGTTCCGGTGCCTCCGGAACATGTTCCGGCGATTCCGGAACATGTTCCGGCGATTCCGGAACATGTTCCGGCGCTTCCGGAACATGTTCCGGCGCTTCCGGAACATGTTCCGGCGCTTCCGGAACATGTTCCGGTGCTTCCGGAACATGTTCCGGCGCTTCCGGAACGCGTTCCGGCGCTTCCGGAACATGTTCCGGTGCTTCCGGAACATGTTCCGGTCCTTCCGGAACATGTTCCGGTCCTTCCGGAACATGTTCCGGCGCTTCCGGAACATGTTCCGGCGCTTCCGGAACATGTTCCGGTCCCTCCGGAACATGTTCCGGCGATTCCGGAACATGTTCCGGCGCTTCCGGAACATGTTCCGGTCCCTCCGGAACATGTTCCGGTCCTTCCGGAACATGTTGCGGTCCTTCCGGAACATGTTCCGGCGCTTCCGGAACATGTTCCGGTGCCTCCGGAACATGTTCCGGCGATTCCGGAACATGTTCCGGCGCTTCCGGAACATGTTCCGGCGCTTCCGGAACATGTTCCGGCGCTTCCGGAACATGTTCCGGTGCTTCCGGAACATGTTCCGGCGCTTCCGGAACATGTTCCGGTGCTTCCGGAACATGTTCCGGTGCTTCCGGAACATGTTCCGGCGCTTCCGGAACATGTTCCGGCCCTTCCGGAACATGTTCCGGTCCTTCCAGAACATGTTCCGATCCCCTGGAACATGTTCCGGTCTTTCCGGAACATGTTCCGGCGCTTCCGCAACATGTTCCGGTGCCTCCGGAACATGTTCCGGCGATTCCGGAACATGTTCCGGCGCTTCCGGAACATGTTCCGGTGCTTCCGGAACATGTTCCGGCGCTTCCGGAACATGTTCCGGCGCTTCCGGAACATGTTCCGGTGCTTCCGGAACATGTTCCGGTGCTTCCGGATCATGTTCCGGTCCTTCCGGAACATGTTCCGGCGCTTCCGGAACATGTTCCGGTCCTTCCGGAACATGTTCCGGTGCTTCCGGAACATGTTCCGGTCCTTCCGGAACATGTTCCGGCGCTTCCGGAACATGTTCCGGCGCTTCCGGAACATCTTCCGGCGCTTCCGGAACATGTTCCGGTGCTTCCGGAACATGTTCCGGCGCTTCCGGAACATGTTCCGGCGCTTACGGAACATGTTCCGGCGCTTCCGGAGCATGTTCCGGTCCTTCCGGAGCATGTTCGGGTCCTTCCGGAACATGTTCCGGTCCTTCCGGAACATGTTCCGGTGCTTCCGGAACATGTTCCGGTCCTTCCGGAACATGTTCCGGTCCTTCCGGAACACGTTCTGGTGCCTCCGGAACGTGTTCCGGCGATTCCGGAACATGTTCTGGTCCTTCCGGAACATGTTCTGGCGCTTCCGGAACATGTTCCGGTCCTTCCGGAACATGTTCCGGTCCTTCCGGAACATGTTCCGGTGCTTCCGGAACATGTTCCGGTCCTTCCGGAACATGTTCCGGCGCTTCCGGAACATGTTCCGGCGCTTCCCGAACATGTTCCGGCGCTTCCGGAACATGTTCCGGTGCTTCCGGAACATGTTCCGGCGCTTCCGGAACATGTTCCGGTGCTTCCGGAACATGTTCCGGTGCTTCCGGAACATGTTCCGGCGCTTACGGAACATGTTCCGGCGCTTCCGGAGCATGTTCCGGTCCTTCCGGAGCATGTTCCGGTCCTTCCGGAGCATGTTCGGGTCCTTCCGGAACATGTTCCGGTCCTTCCGGAACATGTTCCGGTGCTTCCGGAACATGTTGCGGCAATTCCGGAACATGTTCCGGCGCTTCAGGAACATGTTCCGGTCCTTCCGGAACATGTTCCGGTCCTTCCGGAACATGTTCCGGTCCTTCCGGAACATGTTCCGGCGCTTCCCGAACATGTTCCGGCGCTTCCGGAACATGTTCCGGTGCTTCCGGAACATGTTCCGGCGCTTCCGGAACATGTTCCGGTGCTTCCGGAACATGTTCCGGTGCTTCCGGAACATGTTCCGGCGCTTACGGAACATGTTCCGGCGCTTCCGGAGCATGTTCCGGTCCTTCCGGAGCATGTTCCGGTCCTTCCAGAGCATGTTCGGGTCCTTCCGGAACATGTTCCGGTGCTTCCGGAACATGTTCCGGTGCTTCCGGAACATGTTCCGGTCCTTCCGGAACATGTTCCGGCGCTTCCCGAACATGTTCCTGTGCTTCCGGAACATGTTCCGGCGCTTCCGGAACATGTTCCGGTGCTTCCGGAACATGTTCCGGTCCTTCCGGAACATGTTCCGGTCCTTCCGGAACATGTTCCGGCGCTTCCGGAACATGTTCCGGTGCTTCCGGAACATGTTCCGGTCCCTCCGGAACATGTTCCGGCGATTCCGGAACATGTTCCGGCGCTTCCGGAACATGTTCCGGTCCCTCCGGAACGTGTTCCGGTCTTTCCGGAACATGTTCCAGTCCTTCCGGAACATGTTCCGGCGCTTCCGGAACATGTTCCGGTGCCTCCGGAATATGTTCCGGCGATTCCGGAACATGTTCCGGCGCTTCCGGAACATGTTCCGGTGCTTCCGGAACATGTTCCGGCGCTTCCGGAACATGTTCCGGCGCTTCCGGAACATGTTCCGGTGCTTCCGGAACATGTTCCGGCGCTTCCGGAACATGTTCTGGTGCTTCCGGAACATGTTCCGGTGCTTCCGGAACATGTTCCGGCGCTTCCGGAACATGTTCCGGCCCTTCCGGAACATGTTCCGGTCCTTCCGGAACATGTTCCGGTGCTTCCGGAACATGTTCCGGTCCTTCCGGAACATGTTCCGGTCCTTCCGGAACATGTTCCGGCGCTTCCGGAACATGTTCCGGTGCCTCCGGAACATGTTCCGGCGATTCCGGAACATGTTCCGGCGCTTCCGGAACATGTTCCGGCGCTTCCGGAACATGTTCCGGTGCTTCCGGAACATGTTCCGGTGCTTCCGGATCATGTTCCGGTCCTTCCGGAACATGTTCCGGCGCTTCCGGAACATGTTCCGGTCCTTCCGGAACATGTTCCGGTCCTTCCGGAACATGTTCCGGTGCTTCCGGAACATGTTCCGGTCCTTCCGGAACATTTTCCGGCGCTTCCGGAACATCTTCCGGCGCTTCCGGAACATGTTCCGGCGCTTCCGGAACATCTTCCGGCGCTTCCGGAACATGTTCCGGTGCTTCCGGAACATGTTCCGGCGCTTCCGGAACATGTTCCGGCGCTTACGGAACATGTTCCGGCGCTTCCGGAGCATGTTCCGGTCCTTCCGGAGCATGTTCCGGTCCTTCCGGGGCATGTTCCGGTGCTTCCGGAACATGTTCCGGTGCTTCCGGAACATGTTCCGGCGCTTCCGGAACATGTTCCGGTCCTTCCGGAACATGTTCCGGTCCTTCCGGAACAAGTTCCGGTCCTTCCGGAACATGTTCCGGCGCTTCCGGAACATGTTCCGGCGCTTCCGGAACATGTTCCGGTGCTTCCGGAACATGTTCCGGTGCTTCCGGAACACGTTCTGGTGCCTCCGGAACGTGTTCCGGCGATTCCGGAACATGTTCCGGTCCTTCCGGAACATGTTCTGGCGCTTCCGGAACATGTTCCGGTCCTTCCGGAACATGTTCCGGTCCCTCCGGAACATGTTCCGGTCCTTCCGGAACATGTTCCGGTGCTTCCGGAACATGTTCCGGTCCTTCCGGAACATGTTCCGGCGCTTCCGGAACATCTTCCGGCGCTTCCGGAACATGTTCCGGTGCTTCCGGAACATGTTCCGGCGCTTACGGAACATGTTCCGGCGCTTCCGGAGCATGTTCCGGTCCTTCCGGAGCATGTTCGGGTCCTTCCGGAACATGTTCCGGTGCTTCCGGAACATGTTCCGGTCCTTCCGGAACATGTTCCGGTCCTTCCGGAACAAGTTCCGGTCCTTCCGGAACATGTTCCGGCGCTTCCGGAACATGTTCCGGTGCCTCAGGAACATGTTCCGGCGATTCCGGAACATGTTCCGGCGATTCCGGAACATGTTCCGGCGCTTCCGGAACATGTTCCGGCGCTTCCGGAACATGTTCCGGCGCTTCCGGAACATGTTCCGGTGCTTCCGGAACATGTTCCGGCGCTTCCGGAACGCGTTCCGGCGCTTCCGGAACATGTTCCGGTGCTTCCGGAACATGTTCCGGTCCTTCCGGAACATGTTCCGGTCCTTCCGGAACATGTTCCGGCGCTTCCGGAACATGTTCCGGCGCTTCCGGAACATGTTCCGGTCCCTCCGGAACATGTTCCGGCGATTCCGGAACATGTTCCGGCGCTTCCGGAACATGTTCCGGTCCCTCCGGAACATGTTCCGGTCCTTCCGGAACATGTTGCGGTCCTTCCGGAACATGTTCCGGCGCTTCCGGAACATGTTCCGGTGCCTCCGGAACATGTTCCGGCGATTCCGGAACATGTTCCGGCGCTTCCGGAACATGTTCCGGCGCTTCCGGAACATGTTCCGGCGCTTCCGGAACATGTTCCGGTGCTTCCGGAACATGTTCCGGCGCTTCCGGAACATGTTCCGGTGCTTCCGGAACATGTTCCGGTGCTTCCGGAACATGTTCCGGCGCTTCCGGAACATGTTCCGGCCCTTCCGGAACATGTTCCGGTCCTTCCGGAACATGTTCCGATCCCCTGGAACATGTTCCGGTCTTTCCGGAACATGTTCCGGCGCTTCCGCAACATGTTCCGGTGCCTCCGGAACATGTTCCGGCGATTCCGGAACATGTTCCGGCGCTTCCGGAACATGTTCCGGTGCTTCCGGAACATGTTCCGGCGCTTCCGGAACATGTTCCGGCGCTTCCGGAACATGTTCCGGTGCTTCCGGAACATGTTCCGGTGCTTCCGGATCATGTTCCGGTCCTTCCGGAACATGTTCCGGCGCTTCCGGAACATGTTCCGGTCCTTCCGGAACATGTTCCGGTGCTTCCGGAACATGTTCCGGTCCTTCCGGAACATGTTCCGGCGCTTCCGGAACATGTTCCGGCGCTTCCGGAACATCTTCCGGCGCTTCCGGAACATGTTCTGGTGCTTCCGGAACATGTTCCGGCGCTTCCGGAACATGTTCCGGCGCTTACGGAACATGTTCCGGCGCTTCCGGAGCATGTTCCGGTCCTTCCGGAGCATGTTCGGGTCCTTCCGGAACATGTTCCGGTCCTTCCGGAACATGTTCCGGCGCTTCCGGAACATGTTCCGGTCCTTCCGGAACATGTTCCGGTCCTTCCGGAACATGTTCCGGTCCTTCCGGAACAAGTTCCGGTCCTTCCGGAACATGTTCCGGCGCTTCCGGAACATGTTCCGGCGCTTCCGGAACATGTTCCGGTGCTTCCGGAACATGTTCCGGTGCTTCCGGAACACGTTCTGGTGCCTCCGGAACGTGTTCCGGCGATTCCGGAACATGTTCCGGTCCTTCCGGAACATGTTCTGGCGCTTCCGGAACATGTTCCGGTGCTTCCGGAACATGTTCCGGTCCTTCCGGAACATGTTCCGGCGCTTCCGGAACATCTTCCGGCGCTTCCGGAACATGTTCCGGTGCTTCCGGAACATGTTCCGGCGCTTACGGAACATGTTCCGGCGCTTCCGGAGCATGTTCCGGTCCTTCCGGAGCATGTTCGGGTCCTTCCGGAACATGTTCCGGTGCTTCCGGAACATGTTCCGGTCCTTCCGGAACATGTTCCGGTCCTTCCGGAACAAGTTCCGGTCCTTCCGGAACATGTTCCGGCGCTTCCGGAACATGTTCCGGTGCCTCCGGAACATGTTCCGGCGATTCCGGAACATGTTCCGGCGATTCCGGAACATGTTCCGGTGCTTCCGGAACATGTTCCGGCGCTTCCGGAACATGTTCCGGTGCTTCCGGAACATGTTCCGGCGCTTCCGGAACACGTTCTGGTGCCTCCGGAACGTGTTCCGGCGATTCCGGAACATGTTCCGGTCCTTCCGGAACATGTGCTGGCGCTTCCGGAACATGTTCCGGTCCTTCCGGAACATGTTCCGGTCCTTCCGGAACATATTCCGGTGCTTCCGGAACATGTTCCGGTGCTTCCGGAACATGTCCCGGTCCTTCCGGAACATGTTCCGGCGCTTACGGAACATGTTCCGGCGCTTCCGGAGCATGTTCCGGTCCTTCCGGAGCATGTTCCGGCGCTTCCGGAACATGTTCCGGCGCTTCTGGAACATGTTCCGGCGCTTCCGGAGCATGTTCCGGTGCTTCCGGAACATGTTCCGGTCCTTCCGGAACATGTTCCGGTGCTTCCGGAACATGTTGCGGTCCTTCCGGAACATGTTGCGGTCCTTCCGGAACATGTTCCGGTGCTTCCGGAACATGTTCCGGCGCTTCAGGAACATGTTCCGGTCCTTCCGGAACATGTTCCGGTCCTTCCGGAACATGTTCCGGCGCTTCCCGAACATGTTCCGGCGCTTCCGGAACATGTTCCGGTGCTTCCGGAACATGTTCCGGTCCTTCCGGAACATGTTCCGGTCGTTCCGGAACATGTTCCGGCGCTTCCGGAACATGTTCCGGTGCCTCCGGAACATGTTCCGGCGATTCCGGAACATGTTCCGGCGCTTCCGGAACATGTTCCGGTGCTTCCGGAACATGTTCCGGTGCTTCCGGAACATGTTCCGGCGCTTCAGGAACATGTTCCGGTCCTTCCGGAACATGTTCAGGTCCTTCCGGAACATGTTCCGGCGCTTCCGGAACATGTTCCGGCGCGTCCGGAACATGTTCCGGTGCTTCCGGAACATGTTCCGGTCCTTCCGGAACATGTTCCGGTCGTTCCGGAACATGTTCCGGCGCTTCCGGAACATGTTCCGGTGCCTCCGGAACATGTTCCGGCGATTCCGGAACATGTTCCGGCGCTTCCGGAACATGTTCCGGCGCTTACGGAACATGTTCCGGCGCTTCCGGAGCATGTTCCGGTCCTTCCGGAGCATGTTCCGGTCCTTCCGGAGCATGTTCGGGTCCTTCCGGAACATGTTCCGGTGCTTCCGGAACATGTTCCGGTCCTTCCGGAACATGTTCCGGTGCTTCCGGAACATGTTCCGGTCCTTCAGGAACATGTTCCGGCGCTTCCCGAACATGTTCCGGCGCTTCCGGAACATGTTCCGGCGCTTCCGGAACATGTTCCGGTGCTTCCGGAACATGTTCCGGTGCTTCCGGAACATAATCCGGTCCTTCCGGAACATGTTCCGGCGCTCCCGGAACATGTTCCGGTGCTTCCGGAACATGTTCCGGTCCTTCCGGAACATGTTCTGGTGCCTCCGGAACATGTTCCCGCGATTCCGGAACATGTTCCGGTGCTTCCGGAACATGTTCCGGTCCTTCCGGAACATGTTCCGGTGCTTCCGGAACATGTTCCGGTCCTTCCGGAACATGTTCCGGCGCTTCCGGAACATGTTCCGGCGCTTCCGGAACATGTTCCGGTCCTTCCGGAACATGTTCCGGCGCTTCCGGAACATGTTCCGGTCCTTCCGGAGCATGTTCCGGTCCTTCCGGAGCATGTTCCGGTCCTTCCGGAGCATGTTCCGGTCCTTCCAGAACATGTTCCGGTGCTTCCGGAACATGTTCCGGCTCTTCCGGAACATGTTCCGGCGCTTCCGGAACATGTTCCGGTCCTTCCGGAACATGTTCCGGTCCATCCGGAACATGTTCCGGCGCTTCCGGAACATGTTCCGGCGATTCCGGAACATGTTCCGGCGCTTCCGGAGCATGTTCCGGTCCTTCCGGAGCATGTTCCGGTCCTTCCGGAACATGTTCCGGCGCTTCCGGAACATGTTCCGGCGCTTCCGGAACATGTTCCGGTCCTTCCGGAGCATGTTCCGGTCCTTCCGGAGCATGTTCCGGTCCTTCCGGAGCATGTTCCGGTCCTTCCGGAACATGTTCCGGTCCTTCCGGAACATGTTCCGGTGCCTCCGGAACATGTTCCGGCGATTCCGGAACATGTTCCGGCGCTTCCGGAACATGTTCCGGTCCTTCCGGAACATGTTCCGGTGCTTCCGGAACACCGGAACATGTTCCGGTCCTTCCGGAGCATGTTCCGGTCCTTCCGGAGCATGTTCCGGTCCTTCCAGAACATGTTCCGGTGCTTCCGGAACATGTTCCGGTCCTTCCGGAACATGTTCCGGTGCCTCCGGACCATGTTCCGGCGATTCCGGAACATGTTCCGGCGTTTCCGGAACATGTTCCGGCGCTTCCGGAACATGTTCCGGTCCTTCCGGAACATGTTCCGGTCCTTCCGGAACATGTTCCGGTGCCTCCGGAACATGTTCCGGCGATTGCGGAACATGTTCCGGCGCTTCCGGAACATGTTTTGGGGCTTCCGGAACATGTTCCGGCGCTTCCGGAACATGTTCCGGCGCTTCCGGAACATGTTCCGGTGCTTCCGGAACATGTTCCGGTCCTTCCGGAACATGTTCAGGTTCTTTCGGAACATGTTCCGGTTCTTCCGGAACATGTTCCGGTCCTTCCGGAACATGTTCCGGCGCTTCCGGAACATGTTCCGGCGCTTCCGGAACATGTTCCGGTCCTTCCGGAGCATGTTCCGGTCCTTCCGGAGCATGTTCTGGTCCTTCCGGAGCATGTTCCGGTCCTTCCAGAACATGTTCCGGTGCTTCCGGAACATGTTCCGGCGCTTCCGGAACATGTTCCGGCGCTTCCGGAACATGTTCCGGTCCTTCCGGAACATGTTCCGGTCCTTCCGGAACATGTTCCGGCGCTTCCGGAACATGTTCCGGCGCTTCCGGAACATGTTCCGGTCCTTCCGGAACATGTTCCGGTGCTTCCGGAACATGTTCAGGTGCTTCCGGAACATGTTCCGGTGCTTCGGGAACATGTTTCGGCGCTTTGGGAACATGTTCCGGTCCTTCCGGAACATGTTCCGGCGCTTCCGGAACATGTTCCGGTCCTTCCGGAACATGTTCCGGTCCTTCCTAAACATGTTCCGGCGCTTCCGGAACATGTTCCGGCGCTTCGGGAACATGTTCCGGTCCTTCCGGAACATGTTCCGGCGCTTCCGGAACATGTTCGGGCGCTTCCAGAACATGTTCCGGCGCTTCCAGAACATGTTCCGGTCCTTCCGGAACATGTTCCGGCGCTTCCGGAACATGTTCGGGCGCTTCCGGAACATGTTCCGGTGCTTCCGGAACATGTTCCGGTGCTTCCGGAACATGTTCCGGCGCTTCCGGAACATGTTCCGGCGCTTCCGGAACATGTTCCGGCGCTTCCTTCCGGAAAATGTTCCGGCGCTTCCTTCCGGAACATGTTCCGGCGCTTCCGGAACATGTTCCGGTCCTTCCGGAACATGTTCCGGTGCTTCCGGAACATGTTCCGGCGCTTCCGGAACATGTTCGGGCGCTTCCGGAACATGTCCCGGCGCTTCCGGAACATGTTACGGTGCTTCCGGAACATGTTCCGGTCCTTCCGGAACATGTTCCGGTGCTTCCGGAACACCGGAACATGTTCCGGTCCTTCCGGAACATGTTCCGGTGCCTCGGGAACATGTTCCGGCGATTCCGGAACATGTTCCGGCGCTTCCGGAACATGTTCCGGGGCCTCCGGAACATGTTCCGGTGCTTCCGGAACATGTTCCGGCGCTTCCGGAACATGTTCCGGCGCTTTCGGAACATGTTCCGGCGCTTCCGGAACATTTCCTGTCCTTCCGGAACATGTTCCGGTGCTTCCGGTCCTTCCGGAACATGTTCCGGCGCTTCCCGAACATGTTCCGGTGCTTCCGGAACATGTTCCGGTCCTTCCGAAACATGTTCCGGTGCTTCCGGAACATGTTCCGGTCCTTCCGGAACATGTTCCGGCGCTTCCGGAACATGTTCCGGCGCTTCCGGAACATGTTCCGGCGCTTCCGGAACATGTTCCGGTCCTTCCGGAACATCTTCCGGCGCTTCCGGAACATGTTCCGGTGCTTCCAGAACATGTTCCGGTGCTTCCGGAACATGTTCCGGCGCTTCCGGAACATGTTCCGGCGCTTCCGGAACATGTTCCGGCGCTTCCGGAACATGTTCTGGCGCTTCCGGAACATGTTACGGAAGGACCGGAACATGTTCCGGTCTTTCCGGAACATGTTCCGGCGCTTCCCGGTCCTTCCGGAACATGTTCCTGCGCTTCTGGAACATGTTCCGGTCCTTCCGGAACATGTTCCGGTGCTTCCGGAACACCGGAACATGTTCCCCTCCTTCCGGAACATGTTCCGGTCCTTCTGGAACATGTTCCGGTGCTTCCGGAACATGTTCTGGTCCTTCCGGAACATGTTCCGGCGCTTCCGGAACATGTTCCGGTCCCTCCGGAACATGTTCCGGTGCTTCCGGTCCTTCCGGAACATGTTCCGGCGCATCCGGAACATGTTCCGGTCCTTCCGGAACATGTTCCGGTCCGTCCGGAACATGTTCCGGCGCTTCCGGAACATGTTCCGGTGCCTGCGGAACATGTTCCGGCGATTCTGGAACATGTTCCGCTCCTTCCGGAACATGTTCCGGTCCTTCCGGAACATGTTCCGGCGCTTCCTTCCGGAAAATGGTCCGGCGCTTCCTTCCGGAACATGTTCCGGCGATTCCGGAACATGTTCCGGTGCTTCCGGAACATGTTCCGGTCCTTCCGGAACATGCTCCGGCGCTTCCGGAACATGTTCCGGTGCTTCCGGAACATGTTCCGGCGCTTCCGGAACATGTTCCTGTCCTTCCGGAACATGTACCGGTGCTTCCGGTCCTTCCGGAACATGTTCCGGCGCTTCCGGAACATGTTCCGGTGCTTCCGGAACATGTTCTGGTCCTTCCGGAACATGTTCCGGTGCTTCCGGAACATGTTCAGGTGCTTCCGGAACATGTTCCGGTCATTCCGGAACATGTTCCGGCGCTTCCTTCCGGAAAATGTTCCGGCGCTTCCGGAACATGTTCCGGCGCTTCCGGAACATGTTCCGGTGCTTGCGGAACATGTTCCGGTGCTTCCGGAACATGTTCCGGCGCTTCCGGAACATGTTCCGGCGCTTCCGGAACATGTTCCGGTCCTTCCGGAACATGTTCCGGTCCTTCCGGAACATGTTCCGGCGCTTCCGGAACATGTTCCGGTGCTTCCGTAACATGTTTCGGAAGCATCGGAACATGTTCCGGTGCTTCCGGAACATGTTCCGGTGCTTCCGGAACATGTTCCGGCGCTTCCAGAACATGTTCCGGCGCTTCCGGAACATGTTCCAGCGCTTCCGGCACATGTTCCGGTCCTTCCGGAACATGTTCCGGTCCCTCCGGAACATGTTCCGGTGCTTCCGGAACATGTTCCGGTGCTTCCGGAACATGTTCCGGCGCTTCCGGAACATGTTCCGGTGCTTCCGGAAAATGTTCCGGTCCTTCCGGAACATGTTCCGGTCCTTCCGGAACATGTTCCGGTTCTTCCGGAACATGTTCCGGCGCTTCCGGAACATGTTCCGGTGCTTCCGGAACATGTTCCGGTCCTTCCGGAACATGTTCCGGCGCTTCCGGAACATGTTCCGGTGCCTCAGGAACATGTTCCGGCGATTCCGGAACATGTTCCGGTGCTTCCGGAACATGTTCCGGTCCTTCCGGAACATGTTGCGGTGCTTGCGGAACATGTTCCGGTCCTTGCGGAACATGTTCCGGTCCTTCCGGAACATGTTCCGGTCCTTGCGGAACATGTTCCGGTCCTTCCGGAACATGTTCCGGTCCTTCGGGAACATGTTCCGGCGCTTCCGCAACATATTCCGGCGCTTCCGGAACATGTTCCGGTGCTTCCAGAACATGTTCCGGTGCCTCCGGAACATGTTCCGGTCCTTTTGGAACATGTTCCGGCGCTTCCGGAACATGTTCCGGTGCCTCGGGAACATGTTCCGGCGATTCCGGAACATGTTCCGGTCCTTCCGGAACATGTTCCGGTCCTTCCGGAACATGTTCCAGTCCTTCCGGAACATGTTCCGGCGCTTCCGGAACATGTTCCGGTGCTTCCGGAACATGTTCCGGTCCTTCCGGAACATGTTCCGGCGCTTCCGGAACATGTTCCGGTGCCTCGGGAACATGTTCCGGCGATTCCGGAACATGTTCCGGCGCTTCCGGAACATGTTCCGGTGCCTCCGGAACATGTTCCGGCGCTTCCGGAACATGTTCCGGTGCTTCCGGAAAATGTTCCGGTCCCTCCGGAACATGTTCCGGTCCTTCCGGAACATGTTCCGGTTCTTCCGGAACATGTTCCGGTGCCTCGGGAACATGTTCCGGCGATTCCGGAACATGTTCCGGCGCTTCCGGAACATGTTCCGGTGCCTCCGGAACATGTTCCGGTGCTTCCGGAACATGTTCCGGTCCTTCCGGAACATGTTCCGGCGCTTCCGGAACATGTTCCGGCGCTTCCGGAACATGTTCCGGTGCTTCCGGAACATGTTCCGGTCCTTCCGGAACATGTTCCGGTCCTTCCGGAACATGTTCCGGCGCTTCCGGAACATGTTCCGGTGCTTCCGTAACATGTTTCGGAAGCATCGGAACATGTTCCGGTGCTTCCGGAACATGTTCCGGTGCTTCCGGAACATGTTCCGGCGCTTCCAGAACATGTTCCGGCGCTTCCGGAACATCTTCCAGCGCTTCCGGCACATGTTCCGGTCCTTCCGGAACATGTTCCGGTCCCTCCGGAACATGTTCCGGTCCTTCCGGAACATGTTCCGGTCCTTCCGGAACATGTTCCGGCGCTTCCGGAACATGTTCCGGTGCTTCCGGAACATGTTCCGGTCATTCCGGAACATGTTCCGGTGCTTCCTTCCGGAAAATGTTCCGGCGCTTCCGGAACATGTTCCGGCGCTTCCGGAACATGTTCCGGTGCTTGCGGAACATGTTCTGGCGCTTCCGGAACATGTTCCGGCGCTTCCGGAACATGTTCCGGCGCTTCCGGAACATGTTCCGGTGCTTCCGGAACATGTTCCGGTCCTTCCGGGACATGTTCCGGTCCTTCCGGAACATGTTCCGGCGCTTCCGGAACATGTTCCGGTGCTTCCGTAACATGTTTCGGAAGCATCGGAACATGTTCCGGTGCTTCCGGAACATGTTCCGGTGCTTCCGGAACATGTTCCGGCGCTTCCAGAACATGTTCCGGCGCTTCCGGAACATGTTCCAGCGCTTCCGGCACATGTTCCGGTCCTTCCGGAACATGTTCCGGTCCCTCCGGAACATGTTCCGGTGCTTCCGGAACATGTTCCGGTGCTTCCGGAACATGTTCCGGCGCTTCCGGAACATGTTCCGGTGCTTCCGGAAAATGTTCCGGTCCTTCCGGAACATGTTCCGGTCCTTCCGGAACATGTTCCGGTCCTTCCGGAACATGTTCCGGCGCTTCCGGAACATGTTCCGGTGCTTCCGGAACATGTTCCGGTCCTTCCGGAACATGTTCCGGCGCTTCCGGAACATGTTCCGGTGCCTCAGGAACATGTTCCGGCGATTCCGGAACATGTTCCGGTGCTTCCGGAACATGTTCCGGTCCTTCCGGAACATGTTGCGGTGCTTGCGGAACATGTTCCGGTCCTTGCGGAACATGTTCCGGTCCTTCCGGAACATGTTCCGGTCCTTGCGGAACATGTTCCGGTCCTTCCGGAACATGTTCCGGTCCTTCGGGAACATGTTCCGGCGCTTCCGCAACATATTCCGGCGCTTCCGGAACATGTTCCGGTGCTTCCGGAACATGTTCCGGTGCTTCCGGAACATGTTCCGGTCCTTTTGGAACATGTTCCGGCGCTTCCGGAACATGTTCCGGTGCCTCGGGAACATGTTCCGGCGATTCCGGAACATGTTCCGGTCCTTCCGGAACATGTTCCGGTCCTTCCGGAACATGTTCCAGTCCTTCCGGAACATGTTCCGGCGCTTCCGGAACATGTTCCGGTGCTTCCGGAACATGTTCCGGTCCTTCCGGAACATGTTCCGGTGCCTCGGGAACATGTTCCGGCAATTCCGGAACATGTTCCGGCGCTTCCGGAACATGTTCCGGTGCCTCCGGAACATGTTCCGGCGCTTCCGGAACATGTTCCGGTGCTTCCGGAAAATGTTCCGGTCCCTCCGGAACATGTTCCGGTCCTTCCGGAACATGTTCCGGTCCTTCCGGAACATGTTCCGGTGCCTCGGGAACATGTTCCGGCGATTCCGGAACATGTTCCGGCGCTTCCGGAACATGTTCCGGTGCCTCCGGAACATGTTCCGGTGCTTCCGGATCATGTTCCGGTCCTTCCGGAACATGTTCCGGCGCTTCCGGAACATGTTCCGGTGCTTCCGGAACATGTTCCGGTCCTTCCGGAACATGTTCCGGCGCTTCCGGAACATGTTCCGGTGCTTCCGTAACATGTTTCGGAAGCATCGGAACATGTTCCGGTGCTTCCGGAACATGTTCCGGTGCTTCCAGAACATGTTCCGGCGCTTCCGGAACATCTTCCAGCGCTTCCGGCACATGTTCCGGTCCTTCCGGAACATGTTCCGGTCCCTCCGGAACATGTTCCGGTGCTTCCGGAACATGTTCCGGCGCTTCCGGAACATGTTCCGGCGCTTCCGGAACATGTTCCGGTGCTTCCGGAACATGTTCCGGTCCTTCCGGAATATGTTCCGGTCCTTCCGGAACATGTTCCGGCGCTTCCGGAACATGTTCCGGTGCTTCCGGAACATGTTCCGGTGCTTCCGGAACATGTTCCGGTGCTTCCGGAACATGTTCCGGTGCTTCCGGAACATGTTGCGGTGCTTGCGGAACATGTTCCGGTCCTTGCGGAACATGTTCCGGTCCTTCCGGAACATGTTCCGGTCCTTCGGGAACATGTTCCGGCGCTTCCGCAACATATTCCGGCGCTTCCGGAACATGTTCCGGTGCTTCCGGAACATGTTCCGGTGCTTCCGGAACATGTTCCGGTTCTTTTGGAACATGTTCCGGCGCTTCCGGAACATGTTCCGGTGCCTCGGGAACATGTTCCGGCGATTCCGGAACATGTTCCGGTCCTTCCGGAACATGTTCCGGTCCTTCCGGAACATGTTCCAGTCCTTCCGGAACATGTTCCGGCGCTTCCGGAACATGTTCCGGTGCTTCCGGAACATGTTCCGGTCCTTCTGGAACATGTTCCGGCGCTTCCGGAACATGTTCCGGTGCCTCGGGAACATGTTCCGGCGATTCCGGAACATGTTCCGGCGCTTCCGGAACATGTTCCGGTGCCTCCGGAACATGTTCCGGCGCTTCCGGAACATGTTCCGGTGCTTCCGGAAAATGTTCCGGTCCCTCCGGAACATGTTCCGGTCCTTCCGGAACATGTTCCGGTCCTTCCGGAACATGTTCCGGTCCTTCCGGAACATGTTCCGGTGCCTCGGGAACATGTTCCGGCGATTCCGGAACATGTTCCGGCGCTTCTGGAACATGTTCCGGTGCCTCCGGAACATGTTCCGGTGCTTCCGGAACATGTTCCGGTCCTTCCGGAACATGTTGCGGTGCTTGCGGAACATGTTCCGGTCCTTCCGGAACATGTTCCGGTCCTTCCGGAACATGTTCCGCTCCTTCCGGAACATGTTCCGGCGCTTCCGCAACATATTCCGGTGCTTCCGGAACATGTTCCGGTGCTTCCGGAACATGTTCCGGTCCTTCAGGAACATGTTCCGGTGCTTCCGGAACATGTTCCGGCGCTTCCGGAACATGTTCCGGTCCTTCCGGAACATGTTCCGGTGCTTCCGGAACATGTTCCGGCGCTTCCGGAACATGTTCCGGTGCCTCGGGAACATGTTCCGCCGATTCCGGAACATGTTCCGGTCCTTCCGGAACATGTTCCGGTCCCTCCGGAACATGTTCCGGTCCTTCCAGAACATGTTCCAGCGCTTCCGGAACATGTTCCGGGCCTTCCGGAACATGTTCCGGTCCTTCCGGAACATGTTCCGGTGCTTCCGGAACATGTTCCGTTGCCTCGGGAACATGTTCCGGCGATTCCGGAACATGTTCCGGCGCTTCCGGAACATGTTCCGGTCCTTCCGGAACATGTTCCGGTCCTTCCGGAACATGTTCCGGTGCTTCCGGAACATGTTCCGGCGCTTCCGGAACATGTTCCGGTGCTTCCGGAACATGTTCCGGTAGCGCCGGAACATGTTCCGGAGCTTCCGGAACATGTTCCGGTGCTTCCGGAACATGTTCCGGTCCTTCCGGAACATGTTCCGGCGCTTCTTTCCGGAAAATGTTCCGGCGCTTCCTTCCGGAACATGTTGCGGTGCTTCCGGAACATGTTCCGGCGCTTCCGGAACATGTTCCGGCGCTTCCGGAACATGTTCCGGTCCTTCCGGAACATGTTCCGGCGCTTCCGGAACATGTTCCGGTCCTTCCGGAACATGTTCCGGTGCTTCCGGAACATGTTCCGGTTCTTCCGGAACATGTTCCGGTGCTTCCTGAACATGTTCCGGAAGGACCCGAACATGTTCCGGAAGGACCGGAACATGTTCCGGCGCTTCCGGAACATGTTCCTGTCCTTCCGGAACATGTACCGGTGCTTCCGGTCCTTCCGGAACATGTTCCGGCGCTTCCGGAACATGTTCCGGTGCTTCCGGAACATGTTCCGGTGCTTCCGGAACATGTTCCGGTGCTTCCGGAACATGTTCCGGTGCTTCCGGAACATGTTCCGGCGCTTCCGGAACATGTTCCGGTCATTCCGGAACATGTTCCGGCGCTTCTTTCCGGAAAATGTTCCGGCGCTTCCTTCCGGAACATGTTCCGGCGATTCCGGAACATGTTCCGGCGCTTCCGGAACATGTTCCGGTGCTTCCGGAACATGTTCCGGCGCTTCCGGAACATGTTCCGGCGCTTCCGGAACATGTTCCGGCGCTTCCGGAACATGTTCCGGCGCTTCCGGAACATGTTCCGGTGCTTCCGGAACATGTTCCTGCGCTTCCGGAACATGTTCCGGTGCTTCCGGAACATGTTCCGGAAGCATCCGAACATGTTCCGGCGCTTCCGGAACATGTTCCGGTGCTTCCAGAACATGTTCCGGCGCTTCCGGCACATGTTCCGGTCCTTCCGGAACATGTTCCGGTCCCTCCGGAACATGTTCCGGCGCTTCCGGAACATGTTCCAGCGCTTCCGGAACATGTTCCGGTGCTTCCGGAACATGTTCCGGCGCTTCCAGAACATGTTCCGGCGCTTCCGGAACATGTTCCGGTGCTTCCGGAAAATGTTCCGGTCCTTCCGGAACATGTTCCGGTCCTTCCGGAACATGTTCCGGTGCTTCCGGAACATGTTCCGGCGCTTCCGGAACATGTTCTGGCGCTTCCGGAACATGTTCCGGCTCTTCCGGAACATGTTCCGGCGCTTCCGGAACATGTTCCGGTGCTTCCGGAACATGTTCCGGTGCTTCCGAAACATGTTCCGGTGCTTCCGGAACATGTTCCGGAAGCATCCGAACATGTTCCGGCGCTTCCGGAACATGTTCCGGTGCTTCCAGAACATGTTCCGGCGCTTCCGGAACATGTTCCGGTCCTTCCGGAACATGTTCCGGTCCCTCCGGAACATGTTCCGGCGCTTCCGGAACATGTTCCGGCGCTTGCGGAACATGTTCCGGTCCTTCCGGAACATGTTCCGGTCCTTCCGGAACATGTTCCGGCGCTTCCGGAACATGTTCCGGTGCTTCCGGAACATGTTCCGGCGCTTCAGGAACATGTTCCGGTGCCTCCGCAACATGTTCCGGCGATTCCGGAACATGTTCCGGCGCTGCCCAAACATGTTCCGGTGCCTCCGGAACCTGATCCGGTCCTTCCGCAACATGTTCCGGTGCTTCCTGAACATGTTCCGGTGCTTCCGGAACATGTTCCGGCGCTTCCGGAACATGTTCCGGAAACACCGGAATTATGTTCCGGAAGCGCCGGAACATGTTCCGGAAGGACCGGCACATGTTCCGGCGCTTCCGGAACATGTTCCTGTCCTTCCGGAACATGTACCGGTGCTTCCGGTCCTTCCGGAACATGTTCCGGCGCTTCCGGAACATGTTCCGGCGCTTCCGGAACATGTTCCGGTCCTTCCGGAACATGTTCCGGTGCTTCCGGAACATGTTCTGGTGCCTCGGGAACATGTTCCGGCGATTCCGGAACATGATCCGGCGCTTCCGGAACATGTTCCGGTGCCTCCGGAACATGATCCGGTCCTTCCGGAACATGTTCCGGTCCTTCCGGAACATGTACCGGTGCTTCCGGTCCTTCCGGAACATGTTCCGGCGCTTCCGGAACATGTTCCGGCGCTTCCGGAACATGTTCCGGTCCTTCCGGAACATGTTCCGGTGCTTCCGGAACATGTTCCGGAAGGACCCGAACATGTTCCGGAAGGACCGGAACATGTTCCGGCGCTTCCGGAACATGTTCCTGTCCTTCCGGAACATGTACCGGTGCTTCCGGTCCTTCCGGAACATGTTCCGGTCCTTCCGGAACATGTTCCGGTGCTTCCGTAACATGTTCCGGTCCTTCCGGAACATGTTCTGGTGCTTCCGGAACATGTTCCGGCGCTTCTTTCCGGAAAATGTTCCGGCGCTTCCTTCCGGAACATGTTCCGGCGCTTCCGGAACATGTTCCGGTGCTTCCGGAACATGTTCCGGCGCTTCCGGAACATGTTCCGGCGCTTCCGGAACATGTTCCGGTGCCTCCGGAACATGTTCCGGCGCTTCCGGAACATGTTCCGGTCCTTCCGGAACATGTTCCGGCGCTTCCGGAACATGTTCCGGCGCTTCCGGAACATGTTCCGGTGCCTCCGGAACATGTTCCGGCGCTTCCGGAACATGTTCCGGTGCCTCCGGAACATGTTCTGGTCCTTCCGGAACATGTTCTGGTCCTTCGGGAACATGTTCCGGTCCTTCCGGAACATGTTCCGGTGCTTCCGGAACATGTTCCGGCGCTTCCGGAACATGTTCCGGTCCTTCCGGAACATGTTCCGGCGCTTTTTTCTGGAAAATGTTCCGGCGCTTCCTTCCGGAACATGTTCCGGCGCTTCCGGAACATGTTCCGGCGCTTCCGGAACATGTTCCGGTGCTTCCGGAACATGTTCCGGAAGCATCCGAACATGTTCCAGCGCTTCCGGAACATGTTCCGGCGCTTCCGGAACATGTTCCGGTGCTTCCGGAACATGTTCCGGCGCTTCCGGAACATGTTCCGGTGCTTCCAGAACATGTTGCGGCGCTTCCGGCACATGTTCCGGAAGCGCCGGAACATGTTCCGGTCCCTCCGGAACATGTTCCGGTGCTTCCGGAACATGTTCCAGTGCTTCCGGAACATGTTCCGGTGCTTCCGGAACATGTTCCGGCGCTTCCAGAACATGTTCCGGCGCTTCCGGAACATGTTCCGGTGCTTCCGGAAAATGTTCCGGTCCTTCCGGAACATGTTCCGGTCCTTCCGGAACATGTTCCGGCGCTTCCTGAACATGTTCCGGTGCTTCCGGAACATGTTCCGGTGCTTCCGGAACATGTTCCGGTGCTTCCGTAACATGTTCCGGAAGCGTCGGAACATGTTCCGGCGCTTCCGGAACATGTTCCGGTCCTTCCGGAACATGTTCCGGTCCTTCCGGAACATGTTCCGGCGCTTCCTGAACATGTTCCGGTGCTTCCGGAACATGTTCCGGCGCTTCCACAACATTTTCTCGCGCTTCCGGAACATGTTCCGGTGCTTCCGGAAAATGTTCCGGTCCTTCCGGAACATGTTCCGGTCCTTCCGGAACATGTTCCGGCGCTTCCTGAACATGTTCCGGTGCTTCCGGAACATGTTCCGGTGCTTCCGGAACATGTTCCGGTGCTTCCGTAACATGTTCCGGAAGCGTCGGAACATGTTCCGGCGCTTCCGGAACATGTTCCGGTCCTTCCGGAACATGTTCCGGTCCTTCCGGAACATGTTCCGGCGCTTCCGGAACATGTTCCGGCGCTTCCGGAACATATTCCGGCGCTTCCGGAACATGTTCCGGTGCCTCGGGAACATGATCCGGCGATTCCGGAACATGTTCCGGCGCTTCCGGAACATGTTCTGGTGCCTCCGGAACATGATCCGGTCCTTCCGCAACATGTTCCGGTCCTTCCGGAACATGTTGCGGTGCTTCCGGAACATGTTCCGGCGCTTCCGGAACATGTTCCGGTGTTTCCGGAACATGTTCCAAAAGCGCCGGAACATGTTCCGGAAGGACCGGAACATGTTCCGGCGCTTCCGGAACATGTTCCTGTCCTTCCGGAACATGTACCGGTGCTTCCGGTCCTTCCGGAACATGTTCCGGCGCTTCCGGAACATGTTCCGGCGCTTCCGGAACATGTTCCGGTGCTTCCGGAACATGTTCCGGTGCTTCCGGAACATGTTCCGGCGCTTCCGGAACATGTTCCGGTGCCTCGGGAACATGTTCCGGCGATTCCGGAACATGATCCGGCGCTTCCGGAACATGTTCCGGTGCCTCCGGAACATGTTCCTGTCCTTCCGGAACATGTACCGGTGCTTCCGGTCCTTCCGGAACATGTTCCGGCGCTTCCGGAACATGTTCCGGTCCTTCTGGAACATGTTCCGGTCCTTCCGGAATATGTTCCGGTGCTTCCGGAACATGTTCCGGCGCTTCCGGAACATGTTCCGGTGCTTCCGGAACATGTTCCGGCGCTTCCGGAACATGTTCCGGTCCTTCCGGAACATGTTCCGGTGCTTCCGGAACATGTTCCGGCGCTTCCGGAACATGTTCCGGTGCCTCGGGAACATGTTCCGGCGATTCCGGAACATGATCCGGCGCTTCCGGAACATGTTCCGGTGCCTCCGGAACATGATCCGGTCCTTCCGGAACATGTTCCGGTCCTTCCGGAACATGTTCCGGTGCTTCCGGAACATGTTCCGGCGCTTCCGGAACATGTTCCGGAAGGACCCGAACATGTTCCGGAAGGACCGGAACATGTTCCGGCGCTTCCGGAACATGTTCCTGTCCTTCCGGAACATGTACCGGTGCTTCCGGTCCTTCCGGAACATGTTCCGGCGCTTCCGGAACATGTTCCGGTGCTTCCGGAACATGTTCCGGTCCTTCCGGAACATGTTCCGGTGCTTCCGGAACATGTTCCGGCGCTTCCGGAACATGTTCCGGCGCTTCCGGAACATGTTCCGGTTCTACCGGATCATGTTCCGGCGATTCCAGAAAATGTTCCGGTGCTTGCTGAAGATGTTCCGGTGCTTCTGGAACATGTTCCGGTTCGGCCAGAACATGTTCTGGTGCTTCCGGAACATGTTCCGGCGCTTCCGGAACATGTTCCGGCGCTTGCGGAACATGTTCTGGTCCTTCCGGAACATGTTCCGGTCCTTCGGGAACATGTTCCGGTGCTTCCGGAACATGTTCCGGCGCTTCCGGAACATGTTCCGGTCCTTCCGGAACATGTTCCGGCGCTTCTTTCCGGAACATGTTCCGGCGCTTCCGGAACATGTTCCGGCGCTTCCGGAACATGTTCCGGCGCTTCCGGAACATGTTCCGGTGCTTCCGGAACATGTTCCGGTGCTTCCGGAACATGTTCCGGTCCTTCCGGAACATGTTCCGGTCCTTCCGGAACATATTCCGGTCCTTCCGGAACATGTTCCGGTGCTTCCGGAACATGTTCCGGCGCTTCCGGAACATGTTCCGGTGTTTCCGGAACATGTTCCAAAAGCGCCGGAACATGTTCCGGAAGGACCGGAACATGTTCCGGCGCTTCCGGAACATGTTCCTGTCCTTCCGGAACATGTACCGGTGCTTCCGGTCCTTCCGGAACATGTTCCGGCGCTTCCGGAACATGTTCCGGCGCTTCCGGAACATGCTCCGGTGCTTCCGGAACATGTTCCGGTGCTTCCGGAACATGTTCCGGCGCTTCCGGAACATGTTTCGGTGCCTCGGGAACATGTTCCGGCGATTCCGGAACATGATCCGGCGCTTCCGGAACATGTTCCGGTGCCTCCGGAACATGTTCCTGTCCTTCCGGAACATGTACCGGTGCTTCCGGTCCTTCCGGAACATGTTCCGGCGCTTCCGGAACATGTTCCGGTCCTTCTGGAACATGTTCCGGTCCTTCCGGAATATGTTCCGGTGCTTCCGGAACATGTTCCGGCGCTTCCGGAACATGTTCCGGTGCTTCCGGAACATGTTCCGGCGCTTCCGGAACATGTTCCGGTCCTTCCGGAACATGTTCCGGTGCTTCCGGAACATGTTCCGGCGCTTCCGGAACATGTTCCGGTGCCTCGGGAACATGTTCCGGCGATTCCGGAACATGATCCGGCGCTTCCGGAACATGTTCCGGTGCCTCCGGAACATGATCCGGTCCTTCCGGAACATGTTCCGGAAGGACCGGAACATGTTCCGGCGCTTCCGGAACATGTTCCTGTCCTTCCGGAACATGTACCGGTGCTTCCGGTCCTTCCGGAACATGTTCCGGCGCTTCCGGAACATGTTCCGGCGCTTCCGGAACATGTTCCGGCGCTTCCGGAACATGTTCCGGCGCTTCCGGAACATGTTCCGGTTCTACCGGATCATGTTCCGGCGATTCCAGAAAATGTTCCGGTGCTTGCTGAAGATGTTCCGGTGCTTCTGGAACATGTTCCGGTTCGGCCAGAACATGTTCTGGTGCTTCCGGAACATGTTCCGGTCCTTCCGGAACATGTTCCGGCGCTTCTTTCCGGAAAATGTTCCGGCGCTTCCTTCCGGAACATGTTCCGGCGCTTCCGGAACATGTTCCAGTGCTTCCGGAACATGTTCCGGCGCTTCCGGAACATGTTCCGGCGCTTCCGGAACATGTTCCGGCGCTTCCGGAACATGTTCCGGTGCTTCCGGAACATGTTCCGGTGCTTCCGGAACATGTTCCGGTCCTTCCGGAACATGTTCCGGTCCTTCCGGAACATGTTCCGGTGCTTCCGGAACATGTTCCGGCGCTTCCGGAACATGTTCCGGTCCTTCCGGAACATGTTCCGGTGCTTCCGGAACATGTTCCGGCGCTTCCGGAACATGTTCCGGTCCTTCCGGAACATGTTCCGGTGCTTCTGGAACATGTTCCGGTGCTTCCGGAACATCTTCCGGTCCTTCCGGAACATGGTCCGGTCCTTCCGGAACATGTTCCGGTGCTTCCGGAACATGTTCCGGTGCTTCCGGAACATGTTCCGGCGCTTCCGGAACATGTTCCGGTGCTTCCGGAACATGTTCCGGCGCTTCCGGAACATGTTCCGGCGCTTCCGGAACATGTTCCGGTGCTTCCGCAACATGTTCCGGTGCTTCCCGAACATGTTCCGGTGCTTCGGGAACATGTTCCGGTGCTTCCGGAACATTTCCCGGTCCTTCCGGAACATGTTCCGGTGCTTCCGGAACATGTTCCGGTGCTTCCGGAACATGTTCCGGTGCTTCCTGAACATGTTCCGGTGCTTCCGGAACATGTTCCGGCGCTTCCGGAACATGTTCCGGCGCTTCCGGAACATGTTCCGGTGCTTCCGGAACATGTTCCGGTGCTTCCGGAACATGTTCCGGCGCTTCCGGAACATGTTCCGGCGCTTCCGGCACATGTTCCGGTCCTTCCGGAACATGTTCCGGTCCCTCCGGAACATGTTCCGGCGCTTCCGGAACATGTTCCAGTGCTTCCGGAACATGTTCCGGTGCTTCCGGAACATGTTCCGGCGCTTCCGGAACATGTTCCGGTGCTTCCGGAACATGTTCCGGTGCCTCCGGAACATGTTCCGGTGCTTCTGGAACATGTTCCGGTCCTTCCGGAACATGTTCCGGTCCTTCCGGAACATGTTCCGGTGCTTCCGGAACATGTTCCGGTGCTTCCGGAACATGTTCCGGTCCTTCCGGAACATGTTCCGGTCCTTCCGGAACATGTTCCGGTCTTTCCGGAACATGTTCCGGCGCTTCCGCAACATATTCCGGCGCTTCCGGAACATGTTCCGGCGCTTCCGGAACATTTTCCGGTGCTTCCGGAACATGTTCCGGTGCTTCCGGAAGATGTTCCGGTGCTTCCGGAACATGTTCCGGTGCTTCCGGAACATGTTCCGGCGCTTCCGGAACATGTTCCGGTGCCTCGGGAACATGTTCCGGCGATTCCGGAACATGTTCCGGTCCTTCCGGAACATGTTCCGCTCCTTCCGGAACATGTTCCGTCTCATCCGGAACATGTTCCGCTCCTTCCGGAACATGTTCCGCTCCTTCCGGAACATGTTCCGGCGCTTCCGGAACATGTTCCGGTGCTTCCGGAACATGTTCCGGCGCTTCCGGAACATGTTCCGGTGTTTCCGGAACATGTTCCGGAAGCGCCGGAACATGTTTCGGAAGGACCCGAACATGTTCCGGAAGGACCGGAACATGTTCCGGCGCTTCCGGAACATGTTCCTGTCCTTCCAAAACATGTACCGGTGCTTCCGGTCCTTCCGGAACATGTTCCGGCGCTTCCGGAACATGTTCCGGTGCTTCCGGAACATGTTCTGGTCCTTCCGGAACATGTTCTGGTCCTTCCGGAACATGTTCCGGTGCTTCCGGAACATGTTCCGGTCCTTCCGGAACATGTTCCGGTGCTTCCGGAACATGTTCCGGCGCTTCCGGAACATGTTCCGGTCCTTCCGGAACATGTTCTGGCGCTTCTTTCCGGAAAATGTTCCGGCGCTTCCTTCGGGAACATGTTCCGGCGCTTCCGGAACATGTTCCGGCGCTTCCGGAACATGTTCCGGTGCTTCCGGAACATGTTCCGGCGCTTCCGGAACATGTTCCGGTGCTTCCGGAACATGTTCCGGCGCTTTCGGCACATGTTCCGGTCCTTCCGGAACATGTTCCGGTCCCTCCGGAACATGTTCCGGCGCTTCCGGAACATGTTCCAGTGCTTCCGGAACATGTTCCAGTGCTTCCGGAACATGTTCCGGTGCTTCCGGAACATGTTCCCGCGCTTCCAGAACATGTTCCGGCGCTTCCGGAACATGTTCCGGTGCTTCCGGAAAATTTTCCGGTCCTTCCGGAACATGTTCCGGTCCTTCCCGAACATGTTCCGGTCCTTCCCGAACATGTTCCGGTCCTTCTGGAACATGTTCCGGCGCTTCCGGAACATGTTCCGGTGCTTCCGGAACATGTTCCGGTCCTTCCGGAACATGTTCCGGTGCTTCCGGAACATGTTCCGGCGCTTCCGGAACATGTTCCGGTCCTTCCGGAACATGTTCCGGTGCTTCCGGAACATGTTCCGGTCCTTCCGGAACATGGTCCGGTCCTTCCGGAACATGTTCCGGTCCTTCCGGAACATGGTCCGGTCCTTCCGGAACATGTTCCGGTGCTTCCGGAACATGTTCCGGTGCTTCCGGAACATGTTCCGGTGCTTCCGGAACATGTTCCGGTGCTTCCGGAACATGTTCCGGTGCTTCCGGAACATGTTCCGGAAGCGTCGGAACATGTTCCGGCGCTTCCGGAACATGTTCCGGCGCTTCCGGAACATGTTCCGGTGCTTCCGTAACATTTTCCGGCGCTTCCGGAACATGTTCCGGCGCTTCCGGAACATGTTCCGGCGCTTCCGGCACATGTTCCGGTCCTTCCGGAACATGTTCCGGTCCCTCCGGAACATGTTGCGGCGCTTCCGGAACATGTTCCAGTGCTTCCGGAACATGTTCCGGTGCTTCCGGAACATGTTCCGGTCCTTCCAGAACATGTTCCGGCGCTTCCGGAACATGTTCCGGTGCTTCCGGAAAATGTTCCGGTCCCTCCGGAACATGTTCCGGTCCTTCCGGAACATGTTCCGGTCCTTCCGGAACATGTTCCGGCGCTTCCGGAACATGTTCCGGTGCTTCCGGAACATGTTCCGATCCTTCCGGAACATGTTCCGGCGCTTCCGGAACATGTTCCGGTGCCCCCGGAACATGTTCCGGTGCTTCCGGAACATGTTCCGGTCCTTCCGGAACATGTTCCGGCGCTTCCGCAACATATTCCGGGCGCTTCCGGAACATGTTCCGGCGCTTCCGGAACATGTTCCGGTCCTTCCGGAACATGTTCCGGTCCTTCCGGAAGATGTTCCGGCGCTTCCGGAACATGTTCCGGTGCTTCCGGAACATGTTCCGGCGCTTCCGGAACATGTTCCGGTGCCTCGGGAACAAGTTCCGGCGCTTCCGGAACATGTTCCGGCGCTTCCGGAACATGTTCCGGTGCCTCCGGAACATGTTCCGGTCCTTCCGGAACATGTTCCGGTCCTTCCGGAACATGTTGCGGTGCTTGCGGAACATGTTCCGGTCCTTCCGGAACATGTTCCGGTCCTTCCGGAACATGTTCCGGTCTTTCCGGAACATGTTCCGGCGCTTCCGCAACATATTCCGGCGCTTCCGGAACATGTTCCGGCGCTTCCGGAACATTTTCCGGTGCTTCCGGAACATGTTCCGGTGCTTCCGGAACATGTTCCGGTGCTTCCGGAACATGTTCCGGTGCTTCCGGAACATGTTCCGGCGCTTCCGGAACATGTTCCGGTGCCTCGGGAACATGTTCCGGCGATTCCGGAACATGTTCCGGTCCTTCCGGAACATGTTCCGGTCCTTCCGGAACATTTTCCGGTGCTTCCGGAACATGTTCCGGTGCTTCCGGAACATGTTCCGGTCCTTCCGGAACATGTTCCGGTGCTTCCGGAACGTGTTCCGGTCCTTCCGGAACATGTTCCGGCGCTTCCTTCCGGAAAATGTTCCGGCGCTTCCTTCCGGAAAATGTTCCGGCGCTTCCTTCCGGAACATGTTCCGGCGCTTACGGAACATGTTCCGGCGCTTCCGGAACATGTTCCGTTGCTTCCGGAACATGTTCCGGCGCTTCCGGAGCATGTTCCGGCTGCATCCGGAACATGCTCCGGTCCTTCCGCAACATGTTCGGGTCCTTCCGGAACATGTTCCGGCGCTTCCGGAACATGTTCCGCTGCTTCCGGAACATGTTCCGGCGCTTCCGGAACATGTTCCGGTCCTTCCGGAACATGTTCCGGCGCTTTCGGAACATGTTCCGGTCCTTCCGGAACATGTTGCGGTCCTTCCAGAACATGTTGCGGTGCTTCCGGAACATGTTCCGGTGCTTCCGGAACATGTTCCGGCGCTTTCGGAACATGTTCCGGCGCTTCCGGAACATGTTCCGGTGCTTCCGTAACATGTTCCGGTGCTTTCGGAACATGTTCCGGTCCTTCCGGAACATGTTCCGGTCCTTCCGCAACATGTTCCGGTGCTTCCGAAACATGTTTCGGGTGCTTCCGGAACATGTTCGGGTCCTTCCGGAACATGTTCCGGCGCTTCCGGAACATTTTCCGGTGCTTCGGGAACATTTTCCCGTGCTTCCGGAACATGTTCCGGTCCTTCCGGAACATTTTCCGGTGCTTCCGGAACATTTTCCGGTCCTTCCGGAACATGTTCCGGTGCTTCCGGAACATGTTCCGGCGCTTCCGGAACATGTTCCGGTGCCTCGGGAACATGTTCCGGCGATTCCGGAACATGTTCCGGTCCTTCCGGAACATGTTCCGGTCCTTCCGGAACATGTTCCGGCGCTTCCTTCCGGAAAATGTTCCGGCGCTTCCTTCCGGAACATGTTCCGGCGATTCCGGAAAATGTTCCGGCGCTTCCTTCCGGAACATGTTCCGGCGATTCCGGAACATGTTCCGGTGCTTTTGGAACCTGTTCCGGTGCTTCCGGAACATGTTCCGGTGCTTCCGGAACATGTTCCGGTCCTTCCGGAACATGTTCCGGTGCTTCCGGAACATGTTCCGGTCCTTCCGGAACATGTTCCGGTGCTTCGGGAACATGTTCCGGCGCTTCCGGAACATGTTCCGGTCCTTCCGGAACATGTTCCGGTGCTTCCGGAACATGTTCCGGCGCTTCCGGAACATGTTCCGGTCCTTCCGGAAAATGTTCCGGTCCTTCCGGAACATGTTCCGGTCCTTCCGGAACATGTTCGGGTCCTTCCGGAACATGTTCCGGCGCTTCCGGAACATGTTCCGCTGCTTCCGGAACATGTTCCGGCGCTTCCGGAACATGTTCCGGTCCTTCCGGAACATGTTCCGGTCCTTCCGGAACATGTTCCGGCGCTTTCGGAACATGTTCCGGTCCTTCCGGAACATGTTGCGGTCCTTCCAGAACATGTTGCGGTGCTTCCGGAACATGTTCCGGTGCTTCCGGAACATGTTCCGGTGCTTTCGGAACATGTTCCGGCGCTTCCGGAACATGTTCCGGTGCTTCCGTAACATGTTCCGGTGCTTTCGGAACATGTTCCGGTCCTTCCGGAACATGTTCCGGTCCTTCCGGAACATGTTCCGGTGCTTCCGTAACATGTTCCGGTGCTTTCGGAACATGTTCCGGTCCTTCCGGAACATGTTCCGGTCCTTCCGGAACATGTTCCGGTGCTTCCGGAACATGTTCGGGTCCTGCCGGAACATGTTCCGGCGCTTCCGGAACATGTTCCGGTGCTTCGGGAACATGTTCCCGTGCTTCCGGAACATGTTCCGGTCCTTCCGGAACATTTTCCGGTGCTTCCGGAACATGTTCCGGTGTTTCCGGAACATGTTCCGGTCCTTCCGGAACATGTTCCGGTGCTTCCGGAACATGTTCCGGCGCTTCCGGAACATGTTCCGGTGCCTCGGGAACATGTTCCGGCGATTCCGGAACATGTTCCGGTCCTTCCGGAACATGTTCCGGTCCTTCCGGAACATGTTCCGGCGCTTCCTTCCGGAAAATGTTCCGGCGCTTCCTTCCGGAACATGTTCCGGCGATTCCGGAAAATGTTCCGGCGCTTCCTTCCGGAACATGTTCCGGCGATTCCGGAACATGTTCCGGTGCTTTTGGAACCTGTTCCGGTGCTTCCGGAACATGTTCCGGCGCTTCCGGAACATGTTCCGGCGCTTCCGGAACATGTTCCGGCGCTTCCGGAACATGTTCCGGCGCTTCCGGAACATGTTCCGGCGCTTCCGGAACATGTTCCGGCGCTTCCGGAACATGTTCCGGTCCTTCCGGAACATGTTCCGGTCCTTCCGGAACATGTTCCGGCGCTTTCGGAACATGTTCCGGTCCTTCCGGAACATGTTGCGGTCCTTCCAGAACATGTTGCGGTGGTTCCGGAACATGTTCCGGTGCTTCCGGAACATGTTCCGGCGCTTTCGGAACATGTTCCGGCGCTTCCGGAACATGTTCCGGTGCTTCCGTAACATGGTCCGGTGCTTTCCGAACATGTTCCGGTCCTTCCGGAACATGTTCCGGTCCTTCCGGAACATGTTCCGGTGCTTCCGAAACATGTTCCGGTGCTTCCGGAACATGTTCGGGTCCTTCCGGAACATGTTCCGGCGCTTCCGGAACATTTTCCGGTGCTTCGGGAACATGTTCCCGTGCTTCCGGAACATGTTCCGGTCCTTCCGGAACATTTTCCGGTGCTTCCGGAACATGTTCCGGTGCTTCCGGAACATGTTCCGGTCCTTCCGGAACATGTTCCGGTGCTTCCGGAACATGTTCCGGCGCTTCCGGAACGTGTTCCGGTGCCTCGGGAACATGTTCCGGTCCTTCCGGAACGTGTTCCGGCGCTTCCTTCCGGAAAATGTTCCGGCGCTTCCTTCCGGAACATGTTCCGGCGATTCCGGAAAATGTTCTGGCGCTTCCTTCCGGAACATGTTCCGGCGATTCCGGAACATGTTCCGGTGCTTTTGGAACCTGTTCCGGTGCTTCCGGAACCTGTTCCGGCGCTTCCGGAACATGTTCCGGCGCTTCCGGAACATGTTCCGGCGCTTCCGGAACATGTTCCGGCGCTTCCGGAACATGTTCCGGTGCTTCCGGAACATGTTCCGGTCCTTCCGGAACATGTTCCGGTCCTTCCGGAACATGTTCCGGCCTTCCGGCACATGTTCCGGTCCTTCCGGAACATGTTCCGGAATCGCCGGAACATGTTCCGGAAGGAAGCGCCGGAACATTTTCCGGAAGCGCCGGAACATGTTCCGGAAGGACCGGAACATGTTCCGGAAGTTCCGGAACATGCTCCGGAAGGACAGGAACATGTTCCGGAAGCGCCGGAACATGTTCCGGAATCGCCGGAACATGTTCCCGAGGCACCGGAACATGTTCTGGAAGCGCCGGAACATGTTCCGGAAGCACCAGAACATGTTCCGGAAGCGCCGGAACATGTTCCGGAAGCGCCGGAACATGTTCCGGAAGCGCCGGAACATGTTTCGGAAGCGCCGGAACATGTTCCGGAAGCACCGGAACATGTTCCGGAAGCACCGGAACACGTTCCGGAATCGCCGGAACATGTTCCGGAAGCACCGGAACATCTTCCGGAATCGCCGGAACATGTTCCGGAAGGAAGCGCCGGAACATGTTCCGGAAGGACCGGAACATGTTCCGGAAGGACCGGAACATGTTCCGGAAGCGCCGGAACATGTTCCGGAAGGACCGGAAGCACCGGAACATGTTCCGGAAGGACAGGAACATGTTCCGGAATCGCCGGAACATGTTCCCAAGGCACCGGAACATGTTCCGGAAGCGCCGGAACATGTTCCGGAAGGACCAGAACATGTTTCGGAAGCACCGGAACATGTTCCGGAAGGACCGGAACATGTTCCGGAAGGACCGGAACATGTTCCGGTGTTCCGGAAGCACCGGAACATGTTCCGGAAGGACCGGAACATGTTCCGGAAGCGCCGGAACATGTTCCGGAAGCACCGGAACATGTTCCGGCGCTTCCGGAACATGTTCCGGTCGCGCCGGAACATGTTCCGGAAGGACCTGGAAGCGCCGGAACATGTTCCGGAAGGACCGGAACATGTTCCGGAAGCACCCGAACATGTTCCGGAAGCAACGGAACATGTTCCGGAAGCGCCGGAACATGTTCCGGAAGCGCCGGAACATGTTCCGGAAGGAAGCGCCGGAACATTCTCCGGAAGGAAGCGCCGGAACATGTTCCGGAAGGACCGGAACATGTTCCCGAAGCACCGGAACATGTTCCGGTCCTTCCGGAACATGTTCCGGTGCTTCCGGAACATGTTCCGGTGCCTCGGGAACATGTTCCGACGATTCCGGAACATGTTCCGGTGCTTCCGGAACATGTTCCGGTGCTTCCGAAACATGTTCCGGCGCTTCCGGAACATGTTCCGGTCCTTCCGGAACATGTTCCGGCGCTTCCTACTGGAAAATGTTCCGGCGCTTCCTTCCGGAACATGTTCCGGCGCTTCCGGAACATGTTCCGGTGCTTCCGGAACATGTTCCGGTGCTTCCGGAACATGTTCCGGCGCTTCCGGAACATGTTCCGGTCCTTCCAGAACATGTTCCGGTGCTTCCGGTCCTTCCGGAACATGTTCCGGCGATTCCGGAACATATTCCGGTGCTTCCGGAACATGTTCCGGTCCTTCCGGAACATGTTCCGGTGCTTCCGGAACATGTTCCGGCGCTTCCGGAACATTTTCCGGCGCTTCCGGAACATGTTCCGGTCCTTCCGGAACATGTTCCGGCGCTTCCGGAACATGTTCCGGTCCTTCCGGAACATGTTCCGGCGCTTCCGGAACATGTTCCGGTGCTTCCGGAACATGTTCCGGTGCTTCCGGAACATGTTCCGGTGCTTCCGGAACATGTTCCGGTCCTTCCGGAACATCTTCCGGTCCTTCCGGAACATGTTCCGGTGCTTCCGCAACATGTTCCGGCGCTTCCGGAACATGTTCCGGTGCTTCCGGAACATGTTCCGGCGCTTCCGGAACATGTTCCGGCGCTTCCGGAACATGTTTTGGTCCTTCCGGAACATGTTCCGGCGCTTCCGGAACATGTTCCAGTGCCTCGGGAACATGTTCCGGCGATTCCGGAACATGTTCCGGCGCTTCAGGAACATGTTCCGGCGCTTTCGGAACATGGTCCGGTCCTTCCGGAACATGTTCCGGCGCTTTCGGAACATGTTCCGGTCCTTCCGGAACATGTTGCGGTCCTTCCAGAACATGTTGCGGTGCTTCCGGAACATGTTCCGGTGCTTCCGGAACATGTTCCGGCGCTTTCGGAACATGTTCCGGCGCTTCCGGAACATGTTCCGGTGCTTCCGTAACATGTTCCGGTGCTTTCCGAACATGTTCCGGTCCTTCCGGAACATGTTCCGGTCCTTCCGGAACATGTTCCGGTGCTTCCGAAACATGTTCCGGTGCTTCCGGAACATGTTCGGGTCCTTCCGGAACATGTTCCGGCGCTTCCGGAACATTTTCCGGTGCTTCGGGAACATGTTCCCGTGCTTCCGGAACATGTTCCGGTCCTTCCGGAACATTTTCCGGTGCTTCCGGAACATGTTCCGGTGCTTCCGGAACATGTTCCGGTGCTTCCGGAACATGTTCCGGTCCTTCCGGAACATGTTCCGGTGCTTCCGGAACATGTTCCGGCGCTTCCGGAACATGTTCCGGTGCCTCGGGAACATGTTCCGGCGATTCCGGAACATGTTCCGGTCCTTCCGGAACATGTTCCGGTCCTTCCGGAACATGTTCCGGCGCTTCCTTCCGGAAAATGTTCCGGCGCTTCCTTCCGGAACATGTTCCGGCGCTTTCGGAACATGTTCCGGTGCTTTTGGAACCTGTTCCGGTGCTTCCGGAACATGTTCCGGCGCTTCCGGAACATGTTCCGGCGCTTCCGGAACATGTTCCGGCGCTTCCGGAACATGTTCCGGTGCTTCCGGAATATGTTCCGGCGCTTCCGGATCATGTTCCGGTGCTTCCGGAACATGTTCCGGTCCTTCCGGAACATGTTCCGGTCCTTCCGGAACATGTTCCGGCCTTCCGGCACATGTTCCGGTCCTTCCGGAACATGTTCCGGAATCGCCGGAACATGTTCCGGAAGGAAGCGCCGGAACATTTTCCGGAAGCGCCGGAACATGTTCCGGAAGGACCGGAACATGTCCCGGAACTTCCGGAACATGCTCCGGAAGGACAGGAACATGTTCCGGAAGCGCCGGAACATGTTCCGGAATCGCCGGAACATGTTCCCGAGGCACCGGAACATGTTCCGGAAGCGCCGGAACATGTTCCGGAAGGACCAGAACATGTTCCGGAAGCGCCGGAACATGTTTCGGAAGCGCCGGAACATGTTCCGGAAGCACCGGAACATGTTCCGGAAGCACCGGAACATGTTCCGGAATCGCCGGAACATGTTCCGGAAGCACCGGAACATCTTCCGGAATCGCCGGAACATGTTCCGGAAGGAAGCGCCGGAACATTTTCCGGAAGCGCCGGAACATGTTCCGGAAGGACCGGAACATGTTCCGGAAGGACCGGAACATGTTCCGGAAGCGCCGGAACATGTTCCGGAAGGACCGGAAGCACCGGAACATGTTCCGGAAGGACAGGAACATGTTCCGGAAGCGCCGGAACATGTTCCGGAATCGCCGGAACATGTTCCCAAGGCACCGGAACATGTTCCGGAAGCGCCGGAACATGTTCCGGAAGGACCAGAACATGTTTCGGAAGCACCGGAACATGTTCCGGAAGGACCGGAACATGTTCCGGAAAGACAGGAACATGTTCCGGTGTTCCGGAAGCACCGGAACATGTTCCGGAAGGACCGGAACATGTTCCGGAAGCGCCGGAACATGTTCCGGAAGCACCGGAACATGTTCCGGAAGCACCGGAACATGTCCCGGAAGGACCTGGAAGCGCCGGAACATGTTCCGGAAGGACCGGAACATGTTCCGGAAGCACCCGAACATGTTCCGGAAGCAACGGAACATGTTCCGGAAGCGCCGGAACATGTTCCGGAAGCGCCGGAACATGTTCCGGAAGGAAGCGCCGGAACATTCTCCGGAAGGAAGCGCCGGAACATGTTCCGGAAGGACCGGAACATGTTCCGGAAGCACCGGAACATGTTCCGGTCCTTCCGGAACATGTTCCGGTGCTTCCGGAACATGTTCCGGTGCCTCGGGAACATGTTCCGACGATTCCGGAACATGTTCCGGTGCTTCCGGAACATGTTCCGGTGCTTCCGAAACATGTTCCGGCGCTTCCGGAACATGTTCCGGTCCTTCCGGAACATGTTCCGGCGCTTCCTTCCGGAAAATGTTCCGGCGCTTCCTTCCGGAACATGTTCCGGCGCTTCCGGAACATGTTCCGGTGCTTCCGGAACATGTTCCGGTGCTTCCGGAACATGTTCCGGTGCTTCCGGAACATGTTCCGGCGCTTCCGGAACATGTTCCGGTCCTTCCAGAACATGTTCCGGTGCTTCCGGTCCTTCCGGAACATGTTCCGGCGATTCCGGAACATGTTCCGGTGCTTCCGGAACATGTTCCGGTCCTTCCGGAACATGTTCCGGTGCTTCCGGAACATGTTCCGGTGCTTCCGGAACATTTTCCGGCGCTTCCGGAACATGTTCCGGTCCTTCCGGAACATGTTCCGGCGCTTCCGGAACATGTTCCGGTGCTTCCGGAAAATGTTCCGGTCCTTCCGGAACATGTTCCGGTCCTTCCGGAACATGTTCCGGTCCTTCCGGAACATGTTCCGGTCCTTCCGGAACATGTTCCGGTGCTTCCGCAACATGTTCCGGCGCTTCCGGAACATGTTCCGGTGCTTCCGGAACATGTTCCGGTCCTTCCGGAACATGTTCCGGCGCTTCCGGAACATGTTCCAGTGCCTCGGGAACATGTTCCGGCGATTCCGGAACATGTTCCGGCGCTTCAGGAACATGTTCCGGCGCTTTCGGAACATGGTCCGGTCCTTCCGGAACATGTTGCGGTGCTTCCGGAACATGTTCCGGCGCTTCCGGAACATGTTCCGGTCCTTCCGGAACATGTTCCGGTGCCTCCGGAACATGTTCCGGTCGTTCCGGAACATGTTCCGGTGCTTCCGGAACATGTTCCGGCGCTTCCGGAACATCTCCCGGCGCTTTCGGAACATGTTCCGGTCCTTCCGGAACATGTTCCGGTGCTTCCGGAACATGTTCCGGCGCTTCCGGAACATGTTCCGGCGCTTCCGGAACATGTTCCGGTGCTTCCGAAACATGTTCCGGTGCTTCCGGAACATGTTCGGGTCCTTCCGGAACATGTTCCGGCGCTTCCGGAACATGTTCCGGTCCTTCCGGAACATGTTGCGGTCCTTCCAGAACATGTTGCGGTGCTTCCGGAACATGTTCCGGTGCTTCCGGAACATGTTCCGGCGCTTCCGGAACATGTTCCGGCGCTTTTGGAACATGTTCCGGTCCTTCCGGAACATGTTCCGGTGCTTCCGGAACATGTTCCGCTGCTTCCGGAACATGTTCCGGCGCTTCCGGAACATGTTCCGGTGCTTCCAGAACATGTTCCGGTCCTTCCGGAACATGTTCCGGCGATTCCGGAACATGTTCGGGTCCTTCCGGTACATGTTCCGGTCCTTCCGGAACATGTTCCGGTGCTTCCGGAACATGTGCCGGCGCTTCCGGAACATGTTCCGGTGCTTCCGGAACATGTTCCGGTCCTTTCGGAACATGTTCCGGCGCTTCCGTAACATGTTCCGGTGCTTTCGGAACATGTTCCGGTCCTTCCGGAACATGTTCCGGTGCTTCCGAAACATGTTCCGGTGCTTCCGGAACATGTTCGGGTCCTTCCGGTACATGTTCCGGCGCTTCCGGAACATGTTCCGGTGCTTCGGGAACATGTTCCCGTGCTTCCGGAACATGTTCCGGTTCTTCCGGAACATGTTCCGGTCCTTCCGGAACATGTTCCGGTGCTTCCGGAACATGTTCCGGCGCTTCCGGAACATGTTCCGGCGCTTCCGGAACATGTTCCGGTCCTTCCGGAAAATGTTCCGGTCCTTCCGGAACATGTTCCGGTCCTTCCGGAACATGTTCGGGTCCTTCCGGAACATGTTCCGGTGCTTCCGGAACATGTTCCGGCGCTTCCGGAACATATTCTGGCGCTTCCGGAACATGTTCCGGTCCTTCCGGAACATGTTCCGGCGCTTCCGGAACATGTTCCGGCGCCTCCGGAACATGTTCCGGTGCTTCCGGAACATGTTCCGGTCCTTCCGGAACATGTTCCGGTCCTTCCGGAACATGTTCCGGCGCTTCCGGAACATGTTCCGGCGCTTCCGGAACATGTTCCGGTCCTTCCGGAAAATGTTCCGGTCCTTCCAGAACATGTTCCGGTCCTTCCGGAACATGTTCGGGTCCTTCCGGAACATGTTCCGGCGCTTCCGGAACATGTTCCGGCGCTTCCGGAACATGTTCTGGCGCTTCCGGAACATGTTCCGGCGCCTCCGGAACATGTTCCGCTGCCTCCGGAACATGTTCCGGTCCTTCCGGGACATGTTCCGGTGCTTCCGGAACATGTTCCGGCGCTTCCGGAACATGTTCCGGCGCTTTCGGAACATGTTGCGGTCCGTCCGGAACATGTTCCGGCGCTTCTGGAACATGTTCCGGTGCTTCCGGAACATGTTCCGGTCCTTCCGGAACATGTTCCGGTCCTTCCGGAACATGTTCCGGCGCTTCCGGAACATGTTCCGGTGCCTCGGGAACATGTTCCGGCGATTCCGGAACATGTTCCGGCGCTTCAGGAACATGTTCCGGCGCTTTCGGAACATGGTCCGGTCCTTCCGGAACATGTTGCGGTGCTTCCGGAACATGTTCCGGTGCTTCCGGAACATGTTCCGGTCCTTCCGGAACATGTTCCGGTGCCTCCGGAACATGTTCCGGTCGTTCCGGAACATGTTCCGGTGCTTCCGGAACATGTTCCGGCGCTTCCGGAACATGTTCCGGCACTTTCGGAACATGTTCCGGTCCTTCCGGAACATGTTGCGGTCCTTCCAGAACATGTTGCGGTGCTTCCGGAACATGTTCTGGTGCTTCCGGAACATGTTCCGGCGCTTCCGGAACATGTTCCGGCGCTTTTGGAACATGTTCCGGTCCTTCCGGAACATGTTCCGGTGCTTCCGGAACATGTTCCGCTGCTTCCGGAACATGTTCCGGCGCTTCCGGAACATGTTCCGGTGCTTCCAGAACATGTTCCGGTCCTTCCGGAACATGTTCCGGCGCTTCCGGAACATGTTCCGGCGCTTCCGGAACATGTTCCGGTGCTTCCGGAACATGTTCCGGTCCTTTCGGAACATGTTCCGGCGCTTCCGTAACATGTTCCGGTGCTTTCGGAACATGTTCCGGTCC
The DNA here is from genome assembly GCA_964036045.1 of Eutreptiella sp. 'Long Island Sound 2002'. Classification (NCBI taxonomy): domain Eukaryota; phylum Euglenozoa; class Euglenophyceae; order Eutreptiales; family Eutreptiaceae; genus Eutreptiella; species Eutreptiella sp. 'Long Island Sound 2002'. The sequence continues at coordinate 11,431,637 of OZ038381.1, forward strand.
TTCCGGAACATGTTCCGGTGCTTCCGAAACATGTTCCGGTGCTTCCGGAACATGTTCGGGTCCTTCCGGTACATGTTCCGGCGCTTCCGGAACATGTTCCGGTGCTTCGGGAACATGTTCCCGTGCTTCCGGAACATGTTCCGGTCCTTCCGGAACATGTTCCGGTGCTTCCGGAACATGTTCCAGCGCTTCTGGAACATGTTCCGGTCCTTCCGGAAAATGTTCCGGTCCTTCCGGAACATGTTCCGGTCCTTCCGGAACATGTTCGGGTCCTTCCGGAACATGTTCCGGTGCTTCCGGAACATGTTCCGGCGCTTCCGGAACATATTCCGGCGCTTCCGGAACATGTTCCGGTCCTTCCGGAACATGTTCCGGCGCTTCCGGAACATGTTCCGGCGCCTCCGGAACATGTTCCGGTGCTTCCGGAACATGTTCCGGTCCTTCCGGAACATGTTCCGGTCCTTCCGGAACATGTTCCGGCGCTTCCGGAACATGTTCCGGCGCTTTCGGAACATGTTCCGGTCCTTCCGGAACATGTTGCGGTCCTTCCGGAACATGTTGCGGTCCTTCCGGAACATGTTCCGGTGCTTCGGGAACATGTTCCGGTGCTTCCGGAACATGTTCCGGTCCTTCCGGAACATGTTCCGGTCCTTCCGGAACATGTTCCGGTGCTTCCGTAACATGTTCCGGTCCTTCCGGAACATGTTCCGGTGCTTCCGAAACATGTTCCGGTGCTTCCGGAACATGTTCCGGTCCTTCCGGAACATGTTCCGGTGCTTCCGTAACATGTTCCGGTGCTTTCGGAACATGTTCCGGTCCTTCCGGAACATATTCCGGCGCTTCCGGAACATGTTCCGGTGCTTCCGGAACATGTTCCGGCGCTTCCGGAACATGTTCCGGCGCTTCCGGAACATGTTCCGGTCCTTCCGGAACATGTTCCGGTCCTTCCGGAACATGTTCGGGTCCTTCCGGAACATGTTCCGGCGCTTCCGGAACATGTTTCGGCGCTTCCGGAACATGTTCCGGCGCCTCCGGAACATGTTCCGCTGCCTCCGGAACATGTTTCGGTCCTTCCGGAACTTGTTCCGGTGCTTCCGGAACATGTTCCGGTCCTTCCGGAACATGTTCCGGTCCTTCCGGAACATGTTCTGGTCCTTCCGGAACATGTTCCGGCGCTTCCGGAACATGTTCCGGCGCTTCCGGAACATGTTCCGGTGCCTCGGGAACATGTTCCGGCGATTCCGGAACATGTTCCGGCGCTTCAGGAACATGTTCCGGCGCTTTCGGAACATGGTCCGGTCCTTCCGGAACATGTTGCGGTGCTTCCGGAACATGTTCCGGCGCTTCCGGAACATGTTCCGGTCCTTCCGGAACATGTTCCGGTGCTTCCGGAACATGTTCCGGCGCTTCCGGAACATGTTCCGGCGCTTTCGGAACATGTTCCGGCGCTTCCGGAACATTTTCCGGTGCTTCCAGAACATGTTCCGGTCCTTCCGGAACATGTTCCGGCGCTTCCGGAACATGTTCCGGCGCTTCCGGAACATGTTCCGGTGCTTCCGGAACATGTTCCGGTCCTTTCGGAACATGTTCCGGTGCTTCCGTAACATGTTCCGGTGCTTTTGGAACATGTTCCGGTCCTTCCGGAACATGTTCCGGTCCTTCCGGAACATGTTCCGGTGCTTCCGGAACAGGTTCCGGTGCTTCCGGAACATGTTCGGGTCCTTCCGGAACATGTTCCGGCGCTTCCGGAACATGTTCCGGTGCTTCGGGAACATGTTCCCGTGCTTCCGGAACATGTTCCGGTCCTTCCGGAACATGTTCCGGTGCTTCCGGAACATGTTCCGGCGCTTCCGGAACATGTTCCGGCGCTTCCGGAACATGTTCCGGTCCTTCCGGAAAATGTTCCGGTCCTTCCGGAACATGTTCCGGTCCTTCCGGAACATGTTCGGGTCCTTCCGGAACATGTTCCGGTGCTTCCGGAACATGTTCCGGCGCTTCCGGAACATGTTCCGGTCCTTCTGGAACATGTTCCGGCGCTTCCGGAACATGTTCCGGCGCCTCCGGAACATGTTCCGCTGCCTCCGGAACATGTTCCGGTCCTTCCGGAACATGTTCCGGTGCTTCCGGAACATGTTCCGGCGCTTCCGGAACATGTTCCGGCGCTTTCGGAACATGTTCCGGTCCTTCTGGAACATGTTGCGGTCCTTCCGGAACATGTTCCGGCGCTTCCGGAACATGTTCCGGCGCTTCCGGAACATGTTCCGGTGCTTCCGGAACATGTTCCGGTCCTTCCGGAACATGTTCCGGTGCTTCCGTAACATGTTCCGGCGCTTCCGTAACATGTTCCGGTGCTTTCGGAACATGTTCCGGTCCTTCCGGAACATGTTCCGGTCCTTCCGGAACATGTTCCGGTGCTTCCGAAACGTGTTCCGGTGCTTCCGGAACATGTTCCGGCGCTTCCGGAACATATTCCGGCGCTTCCGGAACATGTTCCGGTGCTTCCGGAACATGTTCCGGCGCTTCCGGAACATGTTCCGGTCCTTCCGGAACATGTTCTGGTCCTTCCGGAACATGTTCCGGCGCTTCCGGAACATGTTCCGGCGCTTCCGGAACATGTTCCGGTGCCTCGGGAACATGTTCCGGCGATTCCGGAACATGTTCCGGCGCTTCAGGAACATGTTCCGGCGCTTTCGGAACATGGTCCGGTCCTTCCGGAACATGTTGCGGTGCTTCCGGAACATGTTCCGGCGCTTCCGGAACATGTTCCGGTCCTTCCGGAACATGTTCCGGTGCCTCCGGAACATGTTCCGGTCGTTCCGGAACATGTTCCGGTGCTTCCGGAACATGTTCCGGCGCTTCCGGAACATGTTCCGGCGCTTTCGGAACATGTTCCGGCGCTTCCGGAACATGTTCCGGTGCTTCCAGAACATGTTCCGGTCCTTCCGGAACATGTTCCGGCGCTTCCGGAACATGTTCCGGCGCTTCCGGAACATGTTCCGGTGCTTCCGGAACATGTTCCGGTCCTTTCGGAACATGTTCCGGTGCTTCCGTAACATGTTCCGGTGCTTTTGGAACATGTTCCGGTCCTTCCGGAACATGTTCCGGTCCTTCCGGAACATGTTCCGGTGCTTCCGAAACATGTTCCGGTGCTTCCGGAACATGTTCGGGTCCTTCCGGAACATGTTCCGGCGCTTCCGGAACATGTTCCGGTGCTTCGGGAACATGTTCCCGTGCTTCCGGAACATGTTCCGGTCCTTCCGGAACATGTTCCGGTGCTTCCGGAACATGTTCCGGCGCTTCCGGAACATGTTCCGGCGCTTCCGGAACATGTTCCGGTCCTTCCGGAAAATGTTCCGGTCCTTCCGGAACATGTTCCGGTCCTTCCGGAACATGTTCGGGTCCTTCCGGAACATGTTCCGGTGCTTCCGGAACATGTTCCGGCGCTTCCGGAACATGTTCCGGTCCTTCTGGAACATGTTCCGGCGCTTCCGGAACATGTTCCGGCGCCTCCGGAACATGTTCCGCTGCCTCCGGAACATGTTCCGGTCCTTCCGGAACATGTTCCGGTGCTTCCGGAACATGTTCCGGCGCTTCCGGAACATGTTCCGGCGCTTTCGGAACATGTTCCGGTCCTTCTGGAACATGTTGCGGTCCTTCCGGAACATGTTCCGGCGCTTCCGGAACATGTTCCGGCGCTTCCGGAACATGTTCCGGTGCTTCCGGAACATGTTCCGGTCCTTCCGGAACATGTTCCGGTGCTTCCGTAACATGTTCCGGTGCTTCCGTAACATGTTCCGGTGCTTTCGGAACATGTTCCGGTCCTTCCGGAACATGTTCCGGTCCTTCCGGAACATGTTCCGGTGCTTCCGAAACATGTTCCGGTGCTTCCGGAACATGTTCCGGCGCTTCCGGAACATATTCCGGCGCTTCCGGAACATGTTCCGGTGCTTCCGGAACATGTTCCGGCGCTTCCGGAACATGTTCCGGCGCTTCCGGAACATGTTCCGGTCCTTCCGGAACATGTTCCGGTCCTTCCGGAACATGTTCGGGTCCTTCCGGAACATGTTCCGGCGCTTCCGGAACATGTTCCGGCGCTTCCGGAACATGTTCCGGCGCTTTCGGAACATGTTGCGGTCTTTCCGGAACATGTTCCGGCGCTTCCGGAACATGTTCCGGTGCTTCCGGAACATGTTCCGGTGCCTCGGGAACATGTTCCGGCGATTCCGGAACATGTTCCGGCGCTTCAGGAACATGTTCCGGCGCTTTCGGAACATGGTCCGGTCCTTCCGGAACATGTTGCGGTGCTTCCGGAACATGTTCCGGCGCTTTCGGAACATGTTCCGGTCCTTCCGGAACATGTTGCGGTCCTTCCAGAACATGTTGCGGTGCTTCCGGAACATGTTCCGGTGCTTCCGGAACATGTTCCGGCGCTTCCGGAACATGTTCCGGCGCTTCCGGAACATGTTCCGGTGCTTCCGGAACATGTTCCGGTGCTTCCGGAACATGTTCCGGTGCTTCCGGAACACGTTCCGGTGCTTCCGGAACACGTTCCGGTACTTCCGGAACATGTTCCGGTGCTTCCGGAACATGTTCCGGCGCTTTCGGAACATGTTCCGGTCCTTCCGGAACATGTTCCGGTGCTTCCGGAACATGTTCCGGCGCTTCCGGAACATGTTCCGGCGCTTCCGGAACATGTTTCGGTGCTTCCAGAACATGTTCTGGTCCTTCCGGAACATGTTCCGGCGCTTCCGGAACATGTTCCGGTGCTTCCGGAACATGTTCCGGTGCTTTCGGAACATGTTCCGGTGCTTCCGTAACATGTTCCGGTGCTTTCGGAACATGTTCCGGTCCTTCCGGAACATGTTCCGGCGCTTCCGGAACATGTTCCGGTGCTTCCGGAACATGTTCCGGTGCTTCCGGAACATGTTCGGGTCCTTCCCGAACATGTTCCGGCGCTTCCGGAACATGTTCCGGTGCTTCGGGAACATGTTCCCGTGCTTCCGGAACATGTTCTGGTGCTTCCGGAACATGTTCCGGCGCTTCCGGAACATGTTCTGGTCCTTCCGGAAAATGTTCCGGTCCTTCCGGAACATGTTCCGGTCCTTCCGGAACATGTTCGGGTCCTTCCGGAACATGTTCCGGTGCTTCCGGAACATGTTCCGGCGCTTCCGGAACATGTTCCGGCGCTTCCGGAACATGTTCCGGTCCTTCCGGAACATGTTCCGGTGCTTTCGGAACATGTTCCGGTCCTTCCGGAACATGTTGCGGTCCTTCCGGAACATGTTCCGGTGCTTCCGGAACATGTTCCGGCGCTTCCGGAACATGTTCCGGCGCTTTCGGAACATGTTCCGGTCCTTCCGGAACATGTTCCGGTGCTTCCGGAACATGTTCCGGTGCTTCCGGAACATGTTCCGGCGCTTCCGGAACATGTTCCGGCGCTTCCGGAACATGTTCCGGTGCTTCCGGAACATGTTCCGGTGCTTCCGGAACATGTTCCGGTCCTTCTGGAACATGTTCCGGTGCTTCCGGAACATATTCCGGCGCTTCCGGAACATATTCCGGCGCTTCCGGAACATGTTCCGGTGCTTCCGGAACATGTTCCCGTGCTTCCGGAACATGTTCCGGTCCTTCCAGAACATGTTCCGGTCCTTCCGGAACATGTTCCGGTGCTTCCGAAACATGTTCCGGTGCTTCCGGAACATGTTCCCGCGCTTCCGGAACATATTCCGGCGCTTCCGGAACATATTCCGGCGCTTCCGGAACATGTTCCGGTGCTTCCGGAACATGTTCCCGTGCTTCCGGAACATGTTCCGTTCCTTCCGGAACATGTTCCGGTGCTTCCGGAACATGTTCCGGCGCTTCCGGAACATGTTCCGGCCCATCCGAACATGTTCCGGTCCTTCCGGAAAATGTTCCGGTCCTTCCGGAACATGTTCCGGTCCTTCCGGAACACGTTCGGGTCCTTCCGGAACATGTTCCGGCGCTTCCGGAACATGTTCAGGTCCTTCCAGAACATGTTCCGGTCCTTCCGGAACATGTTCCGGTCCTTTCGGAACATGTTCCGCTGCTTCCGGAACATGTTCCGGCGCTTCCGGAACATGTTCCGGTGCTTCCGGAACATGTTCCGGTCCTTCCGGAACATGTTGCGGTCCTTCCGGAACATGTTGCGGTCCTTCCGGAACATGTTCCGGTGCTTTCGGAACATGTTCCGGTCCTTCCGGAACATGTTCCGGTCCTTCCGGAACATGTTCCGGTGCTTCCGAAACATGTTCCGGTGCTTCCGGAACATGTTCCGGCGCTTCCGGAACATGTTCCGGTGCTTCGGGAACATGTTCCCGTGCTTCCGGAACATGTTCCGGTCCTTCCGGAACATGTTCCGGTGCTTCCGGTCATGTTCCGGCGCTTCCGGAACATGTACCGGCGCTTCCGGAACATCTTCCGGTCCTTCCGGAAAATGTTCCGGTCCTTCCGGAACATTTTCCGGTCCTTCCGGAACATTTTCCGGTCCTTCCGGAACATGTTCTGGTCCTTCCGGAACATGTTCCGGTGCTTCCGGAACATGTTCCGGCGCTTCCGGAACATGTTCCGGCGCTTTCGGAACATGTTCCGGTGCTTCCGGAACATGTTGCGGTCCTTCCGGAACATGTCGCGGTCCTTCCGGAACATGTTCCGGTGCTTCCAGAACATGTTCCGGCGCTTCCGGAACATGTTCCGGCGCTTCCGGAACATGTTCCTGTGCTTCCGGAACATGTTCCGGTGCTTCCGGAACATGTTCCGGTGCTTCCGGAACATGTTCCGGCGCTTCCGGAACATGTTCAGGCGCTTCCGGAACATGTTCCGGTGCTTCCGGAACATGTTCCGGCGCTTCCAGAACATGTTCCGGTCTTTCCGGAACATGTTCCGGTGCTTCCGGAACATGTTCCGGTGCTTCCGGAACATGTTCCCGTGCTTCCGGAACATGTTCCGGTCCTTCCGGAACATGTTCGGGTCCTTCCGGAACATGTTCCGGTCATTCCGGAACATTTTCCGGCGCTTCCGGTTCATGTTCCGGTCTTTCCGGAACATGTTCCGGCGCTTCCGGAACATGTTCCGGCGCTTCCGGAACATGTTCCGGTCCTTCCGGAACATGTTCTGGTGCTTCCGTAACATGTTCCGGTGCTTCCGGAACATGTTCCGGTGCTTCCGGAACATGTTCCAGCGCTTCCGCAACATGTTCCGGGGCTTCCGCAACATGTTTCCGGTGCTTCCGGAACATGTTCCGGTTATTCCGGAACATGTTCCGGTGCTTCCGGAACATGTTCCGGCGCTTCCGGAACATGTTCCGGTCCTTCCGGAACATGTTCCGGTCCTTCCGGGACATGTTCCGGCGCTTCCGGAACATGTTCCGGTGCCTCCGGAACATGTTCCGGCGATTCCGGAACATGTTCCGGCGCTTCCGGAACATGTTCCGGTGCCTCCGGAACATGTTCCGGTCCTTCCGGAACATGTTCCGGTGCTTCCGGAACATGTTCCGGCGCTTCCGGAACATGTTCCGGCGCTTTCGGAACATGTTCCGGTCCTTCCGGAACATTTTCCGGCGCTTCCAGAACATGTTCCGGTCCTTCCGGAACATGTTCCGGCGCTTCCGGAACATGTTCCGGCGCTTCCGGAACATGTTCCGCTCCTTCCGGAACATGTTCCGGAAGGACCGCAACATGTTCCGGAAGGACCGGAACATGTTCCGAAAGCGCCGGAACATGTTCCGCAAGCGCCGGAACATGTTCCGGAATCGCCGGAACAGGTTCTGGAGGCACCGGAACATGTTCCGGCGCTTCCAGAACATGTACCGGCGCCTCCGGAACATGTTCCGGTGCTTCCGGAACATGTTCCGGTGCTTCCGGAACACCGGAACATGTTCCGGTCCTTCCGGAACATGTTCCGGCGCTTTCGGAACATGTTCCGGTCCTTCCGGAACATTTTCCGGCGCTTCTGGAACATGTTCCGGTCCTTCCGGAACATGTTCCGGCGCTTCCGGAACATGTTCCGGCGCTTCCGGAACATGTTCCGGAAGGACCGCAACATGTTCCGGAAGGACCGGAACATGTTCCGAAAGCGCCGGAACATGTTCCGCAAGCGCCGGAACATGTTCCGGAAGCACCGGAACATGTTCCGGAAGGACCGGAACATGTTCCGGAGGCACCGGAACATGTTCCGGAAGCGCCGGAACATGTTCCGGAATCGCCGGAACATGTTCCGGAATCGCCGGAACATGTTCTGGAGGCACCGGAACATGTTCCGGAAGCGCCGGAACATGTTCCGGAAGCGCCGGAACATGTTCCGGTGCTTCCGGAACACCGGAACATGTTCCGGTCCTTCCGGAACATGTTCCGGTCCTTCCGGAACATGTTCCGGCGCTTCCGGAACATGTTCCGGTGCCTCCAGAACATGTTCCGGTCCTTCCGGAACATGTTCCGGCGCTTCCGGAACATGTTCCGGTGCCTCCCGAACATGTTCCGGTCCTTCCGGAACATGTTCCGGTGCTTCCGGAACATGTTCCGGCGCTTCCGGAACATGTTCCGGCGCTTTCGGAACATGTTCCGGTCCTTCCGGAACGTGTTCCGGTCCTTCCGGAACATGATCGGGTCCTTCCGGAACATGTTCCGGCGCTTCCGGAACATGTTCCGGTGCTTCCGGAACATGTTTCGGTGCTTCCAGAACATGTTCCGGCGCTTCCGGAACATGTTCCGGCGCTTCAGGAACATGTTCCGGTCCTTCCGGAAATTGTTCTGGTCCTTCCGGAACATGTTCTGGTGCTTCTGGAACATGTTCCGGCGCTTCCGGAACATGTTCCGGTCCTTCCGGAACATGTTCCGGCGCTTCCGGAACATGTTCCGGTCCTTCCGGAAATGTTCCGGCGCTTCCGGAACATGTTGCGGCGCTTCCGGAACATGTTCCGGCGCTTCCGGAACATCTTCGGGTCCTTCCGGAACATGTTCTGGTCCTTCCGGAAATTGTTCTGGTCCTTCCGGAACATGTTCTGGTGCTTCCGGAACATGTTCCGGTCCTTCCGGAACATGTTCCGGTCCTTCCGGAACATGTTCCGGTCCTTCCGGAACATGTTCCGGTCCTTCCGGAAATGTTCCGGCGCTTCCGGAACATGTTCCGGCGCTTCCGGAACATGTTCCGGCGCTTCCGGAACATGTTCCGGCGCTTCCGGAACATGTTCCGGTCCTTCCGGAACATGTTCCGGTGCTTCCGGAACATGTTCCGGCGCTTCCGGAACATGTTCCGGTCCTTCCGGAACATGTTCCGGTGCCTCCGGAACATGTTCCGGAAGCACCGGAACATGTTCCGGTGCTTCCGGAACATGATCCAGTCCTTCCGGAACATGTTCGGGTGCTTCCGGAACATGTTCCGGTCCTTCCGGAACATGTTCGGGTCCTTCCGGAACATGTTCCGGTGCTTCCGGAACATGTTCGGGTCTTTGCAGAACATTTTCGGGTCCTTCAGGAACATGTTGCGGCGCTTCCGGAACATGTTCCGGCGCTTCCGGAACATGTTCCGGTGCTTCCGGAACATGTTCGGGTCCTTCCGGAACATGTTCGGGTCCTTCCGGAACATGTTCCGGCGCTTCCGGAACATGTTCCGGCGCTTCCGGAACATGTTCCGGCGCTTCCGGAACATGTTCCGGTGCCTCCGGAACATGTTCCGGCGATTCCGGAACATGTTCCGGTCCTTCCGGAACATGTTCCGGCGCTTCCGAAACATGTTCCGGCGCTTCCGGAACATGTTCCGGCGCTTCCGGAACATGTTCCGGCATGTTCCGGCGCTTCTTCCGGAACATGTTCCGGCGCTTCCGGAACATGTTCCGGTGCTTCCGGAACATGTTCCGATGCTTCCGGAACATGTTCCGGTGGCTTCCGGAACATGTTCCGGCGCTTCGGGAACATGTTCCGGTGCTTCCGGAACATGTTCCGGTGCTTCCGGAACATGTTCCGGTGCTTCCGGAACATGTTCCGGCGCTTCCGGAACATGTTCCGGCGCTTCCGGAACATGTTCCGGCGCTTCCGGAACATGTTCCGGTCCTTCCGGAACATGTTCCGGTGCTTCCGGAACATGTTCCGGTGCTTCCGGAACATGTTCGGGTCCTTCCGGAACATGTTCGGGTCCTTCCGGAACATGTTCCGGCGCTTCCGGAACATGTTCCGGTCCTTCCGGAACATGTTCCGGTGCCTCCGGAACATGTTCCGGAAGCACCGGAACATGTTCCGGTGCTTCCGGAACATGTTCCGGTCCTTCCGGAACATGTTCGGGTTCTTCCGGAACATGTTCCGGTGCTTCCGGAACATGTTCCGGAAGCACCGGAACATGTTCCGGTCCTTCCGGAACATGTTCCGGTGCTTCCGGAACATGTTCCGGCGCTTCCGGAACATGTTCCGGTGCTTCCGGAACATGTTCCGGTGCTTCCGGAACATCTTCGGGTCCTTCCGGAACATGTTCGGGTCCTTCCGGAACATGTTCCGGCGCTTCCGGAACATGTTCCGGCGCTTCCGGAACATGTTCCGGTGCTTCCGGAACATGTTCCGGTGCCTCCGGAACATGTTCCGGCGATTCCGGAACATGTTCCGGTCCTTCCGGAACATGTTCCGGCGCTTCCGAAACATGTTCCGGCGCTTCCGGAACATGTTCCGGCGCTTCCGGAACATGTTCCGGCATGTTCCGGCGCTTCTTCCGGAACATGTTCCGGCGCTTCCGGAACATGTTCCGGTGCTTCCGGAACATGTTCCGATGCTTCCGGAACATGTTCCGGTGGCTTCCGGAACATGTTCCGGCGCTTCGGGAACATGTTCCGGTGCTTCCGGAACATGTTCCGGTGCTTCCGGAACATGTTCCGGTGCTTCCGGAATATGTTCCGGCGTTTCCGGAACATGTTCCGTTGCTTCCGGAACATGTTTCGGTGCTTCCGGAACATGTTCCGGCGATTCCGGAACATGTTCTGGCGCTTCCGGAACATGTTCCGGTCCTTCCGGAACATGTTCCAGTGCTTCCGGAACATGTTCCGGAAGCGCCGGAACATGTTCCGGAAGCGCCGGAACATGTTCCAGTGCTTCCGGAACATGTTCCGGCGCTTCCGGAACATGTTCCGGTGCCTCCGGAACATGTTCCGGCGATTCCGGAACATGTTCCGGCGATTCCGGAACATTTCTGGCGCTTCCGGAACATGTTCCGGTGGCTCCGGAACATGTTCCGGCGCTTCCGGAACATGTTCCAGTGCTTCCGGAACATGTTCCGGTGCTTCCGGGACATGTTCTGGTGCTTCCGGAACATGTTCCATTGCTTCCGGAACATGTTCCGGCGCTTCCGGAACATGTTTCGGTGCTTCTGGAACATGTTTCGGTCCTTCCGGAACATGTTCCGGTCCTTCCGGAACATGTTCCGGTCCTTCATGTTCTGGTGCTTCCGGAACATGTTCCGGCGCTTCCGGAACATGTTCCAGCGATTCCGGAACATGTTCCGGTCCTTCCGGAACATGTTCCGGCGATTCCGGAACATGTTCCGGCGATTCCGGAACATGTTCCGGTGATTCCGGAACATGTTCCGGCGCTTCCGGAACATGTTCCGGTCCTTCCGGAACATGTTCCGGTCCTTCCGGAACATGTTCCGGTCCTTCCGGAACATGTTCCGGCGCTTCCGGAACATGATCCGGTGCTTCCGGAACATGATCCGGTGCTTGCGGAACACGATCCGGTCCTTCCGGAACATGTTCCGGCGCTTCCGGAACATGTTCCGGCGCTTCTGGAACATGTTCCGGTCCTTCAGGAACATGTTCCGGTCCTTCCGGAACATGTTCCGGTGCTTCCGGAACATGATCCGGTGCTTCCGGAACATGATCCGGTGCTTCCGGAACATGATCCGGTCCTTCCGGAACATGTTCCGGCGATTCCGGAACATTTTCCGGCGATTCCGGAACATGTTCCGGCGCTTCAGGAACATGTTCTGGTCCTTCCGAAACATGTTCCGGTCCTTCCGGAACATGTTCCGTCGCTTCCGGAACATGATCCGCTGCTTCCGGAACATGATCCGGTGCTTCAGGAACATGATCCGGTCCTTCCGGAACATGTTCCGGCGAATCCGGAACATGTTCCGGTGATTCCGGAACATGTTCCGGTCCTTCCGGAACATGTTCCGGTGCTTCCGGAACATGTTCCGGCGCTTCCGGAACATGTTCCGGTGCTTCCGGAACCTGTTCAGGCGCTTCCGGAACATGTTCCGGTCCTTCCGGAACATGTTCCGGTGCTTCCGGAACATGTTCGGGTCCTTCCGGAACACGTTCCGGCGCTTCCGGAACATGTTCGGGTGCCTCCGGAACATGTTCCGGCGCTTCCGGAACATGATCCGGTGCTTCCGGAACATGTTCCGGTCCTTCCGGAACATGTTCCGGTCCTTCCGGAACATGTTCCGGTCCTTCCGGAACATGTTCCGGCGCTTCCGGAACATGATCCGGTGCTTCCGGAACATGTTCCGGTGCTTCCGGAACACGATCCGGTCCTTCCGGAACATGTTCCGGCGATTCCGGAACATGTTCCGGTCCTTCCGGAACATGTTCCGGCGCTTCCGGAACATGTTCCGGCGCTTCCGGAACATGTTCCGGTCCTTCCGGAACATGTTCCGGTGCTTCCGGAACATGTTCCGGTGCTTCCGGAACATGTTCCGGCGGTTCCGGAACATGTTCCGGCGACCGGAACATGTTCCGGAAGGACCGCAACATGTTCCGGAAGCGCCGGAACATGTTCCGGAAGCGCCGGAACATGTTCCGGAAGGACCGCAACATGTTCCGGAAGCACCGCAACATGTTCCGGAAGCACCGGAAGATGTTCCGGAAGGACCGGAACATGTTCCGGAAGCGCCGGAACATGTTCCGGAAGCGCCGGAACATGTTCCGGAAGGACCGGAACATGTTCCGAAAGCACCGGAACATGTTCCGGAAGCACCGGAACATGTTCCGGAAGGACCAGAACATGTTCCGGAAGGACCGGAACATGTTCCGGAAGCGCCAGAACATGTTCCGGAAGGACCGGAACATGTTCCGGAATCGCCGGAACACGTTCCGGAGGCACCAGAACGTGTTCCGGAAGCGCCGGAACATGTTCCGGAAGCACCGGAACATGTTCCGGAAGCGCCGGAACATGTTCCGGCGATTCCGGAACATGTTCCGGAATCGGCGGAACATGTTCCGGAAGGACCGGAACATGTTCCGGCGATTCCGGAACATGTTCCGGCGCTTCCGGAACATGTTCCGGCGATTCCGGAACATGTTCCGGTCCTTCCGGAACATGTTCTGGTCCTTCCGAAACATGTTCCGGTCCTTCCGGAACATGTTCCGTCGCTTCCGGAACATGATCCGCTGCTTCCGGAACATGATCCGGTGCTTCAGGAACATGATCCGGTCCTTCCGGAACATGTTCCGGCGAATCCGGAACATGTTCCGGTGATTCCGGAACATGTTCCGGTCCTTCCGGAACATGTTCCGGTGCTTCCGGAACATGTTCCGGCGCTTCCGGAACATGTTCCGGTGCTTCCGGAACCTGTTCAGGCGCTTCCGGAACATGTTCCGGTCCTTCCGGAACATGTTCCGGTGCTTCCGGAACATGTTCGGGTCCTTCCGGAACACGTTCCGGCGCTTCCGGAACATGTTCGGGTGCCTCCGGAACATGTTCCGGCGCTTCCGGAACATGATCCGGTGCTTCCGGAACATGTTCCGGTCCTTCCGGAACATGTTCCGGTCCTTCCGGAACATGTTCCGGTCCTTCCGGAACATGTTCCGGCGCTTCCGGAACATGATCCGGTGCTTCCGGAACATGTTCCGGTGCTTCCGGAACACGATCCGGTCCTTCCGGAACATGTTCCGGCGATTCCGGAACATGTTCCGGTCCTTCCGGAACATGTTCCGGCGCTTCCGGAACATGTTCCGGCGCTTCCGGAACATGTACCGGTCCTTCCGGAACATGTTCCGGTGCTTCCGGAACATGTTCCGGTGCTTCCGGAACATGTTCCGGCGGTTCCGGAACATGTTCCGGCGACCGGAACATGTTCCGGAAGGACCGCAACATGTTCCGGAAGCGCCGGAACATGTTCCGGAAGCGCCGGAACATGTTCCGGAAGGACCGCAACATGTTCCGGAAGCACCGCAACATGTTCCGGAAGCACCGGAAGATGTTCCGGAAGGACCGGAACATGTTCCGGAAGCGCCGGAACATGTTCCGGAAGCGCCGGAACATGTTCCGGAAGGACCGGAACATGTTCCGAAAGCACCGGAACATGTTCCGGAAGCACCGGAACATGTTCCGGAAGGACCAGAACATGTTCCGGAAGGACCGGAACATGTTCCGGAAGCGCCAGAACATGTTCCGGAAGGACCGGAACATGTTCCGGAATCGCCGGAACACGTTCCGGAGGCACCAGAACGTGTTCCGGAAGCGCCGGAACATGTTCCGGAAGCACCGGAACATGTTCCGGAAGCGCCGGAACATGTTCCGGCGATTCCGGAACATGTTCCGGAATCGGCGGAACATGTTCCGGAAGGACCGGAACATGTTCCGGCGATTCCGGAACATGTTCCGGCGCTTCCGGAACATGTTCCGGCGATTCCGGAACATGTTCCGGTCCTTCCGGAACATGTTCCGGCGATTCCGGAACATGTTCCGGCGCTTCCGGAACATGTTCCGGTCTTTCCGGAACATGTTCCGGCGCTTCCGGATCATGTTCCGGTCCTTCCGGAACATGTTCCGGTGCTTCCGGAACATGTTCTGGCACTTCCGGAACATGTTCCGGCGATTCCGGAACATGTTCCGGTCCTTCCGGAACATGTTCCGGCGATTCCGGAACATGTTCCGGCGCTTCCGGAACATGTTCCGGTCTTTCCGGAACATGTTCCGGCGCTTCCGGATCATGTTCCGGTCCTTCCGGAACATGTTCCGGTGCTTCCGGAACATGTTCTGGCGCTTCCGGAACATGTTCCGGTGCTTCCGGAACATGTTCCGGCGCTTCCGGAACATGTTCCGGCGCTTCCGGAACATGTTCCGGTCCTTCCGGAACATGTTCCGGTCCTTCCGGAACATGTTCCGGTCCTTCCGGAACATGTTCCGGTCCTTCCGGAACATGTTCCGGCGCTTCCGGAACATGTTCCGGTGCTTCCGGAACATGTTCCGGTGCTTCCGGAACATGTTCCGGTCCTTCCGGAACATGTTCCGGCGCTTCCCGAACATGTTCCGGTCCTTCCGGAACATGTTCCGGCGCTTCCGGAACATGTTCCGGCGCTTCCGGAACATGTTCCGGTCCTTCCGGAACATGTTCCGGTGCTTCCGGAACATGTTCCGGTCCTTCCGGAACATGTTCGGGTCCTTCCGGAACACGTTCCGGCGCTTCCGGAACATGTTCCGGTGCCTCCGGAACATGTTCCGGCGCTTCCGGAACATGATCCGGTGCTTCCGGAACATGTTCCGGCGCTTCCGGAACATGTTCCGGTCCTTCCGGAACATGTTCCGGCGCTTCCGGAACATGATCCTGTGCTTCCGGAACATGTTCTGGTGATTCCGGATCATGTTCCGGTCCTTCCGGAACATGTTCCGGCGATTCCGGAACATGTTCCGGCGCTTCCGGAACATGTTCCGGTGCTTCCGGAACATGTTCCGGTGCTTCCGGAACATGTTCCGGCGCTTCCGGAACATGTTCCGGCGCTTCCGGAACATGTTCCGGCGCTTCCGGAACATGTTCCGGCGCTTCCGGAACATGTTCCGGTCCTTCCGGAACATGTTCCGGCGCTTCCGGAACATGTTCCGGTGCTTCCGGAACATGTTCCGGTCCTTCCGGAACATGTTCCGGCGCTTCCGGAACATGATCCGGTCCTTCGGGAACATGATCTGGTGCTTCCGGAACACGATCCGGTCCTTCCGGAACATGTTCCGGCGATTCTGGAACATGTTCCGGCGATTCCGGAACATGTTCCGGTCCTTCCGGAACATGTTCTGGCGCTTCCGGAACATGTTCCGGCGCTTCCGGAACATGTTCCGGTCCTTCCGGAACATGTTCCGGTCCTTCCGGAACATGTTCCGGCGCTTCCGGAACATGTTCCGGTGCTTCCGGAACATGTTCCGGTGCTTCCGGAACATGTTCCGGTCCTTCCGGAACATGTTCCGGTGCTTCCGGAACATGTTCCGGTGCTTCCGGAACATGTTCCGGTCCTTCCGGAACATGTTCGGGTCCTTCCGGAACATGTTCGGGTCCTTCCGGAACACGTTCCGGCGCTTCCGGAACATGTTCAGGTGCCTCCGGAACATGTTCCGGCGCTTCCGGAACATGATCCGGTGCTTCCGGAACATGTTCCGGCGCTTCCGGAACATGTTCCGGTCCTTCCGGAACATGTTCCGGCGCTTCCGGAACATGATCCTGTGCTTCCGGAACATGTTCCGGCGCTTCCGGAACATGTTCCGGTGCTTCCGGAACATGTTCCGGTGCTTCCGGAACATGTTCCGGTCCTTCCGGAACATGTTCCGGCGCTTCCGGAACATGTTCCGGTCCTTCCGGAACATGTTCCGGCGCTTCCGGAACATGTTCCGGTGCTTCCGGAACATGTTCCGGTGCTTCCGGAACATGTTCCGGTCCTTCCGGAACATGTTCCGGCGCTTCCGGAACATGTTCCGGTCCTTCCGGAACATGTTCCGGTCCTTCCGGAACATGTTCCGGTGCTTCCGGAACATGTTCCGGCGCTTCCGGAACATGTTGCGGTCCTTCCGGAACATGTTCCGGCGCTTCCGGAACATGTTCCGGTCCTTCCGGAACATGTTCCGGCGCTTCCGGAACATGTTCCGGCGCTTCCGGAACATGTTGCGGTCCTTCCGGAACACGTTCCGGTGCTTCCGGAACATGTTGCGGCAATTCCGGAACATGTTCCGGCGCTTCAGGAACATGTTCCGGTCCTTCCGGAACATGTTCCGGTCCTTCCGGAACATGTTCCGGTCCTTCCGGAACATGTTCCGGCGCTTCCCGAACATGTTCCGGCGCTTCCGGAACATGTTCCGGTGCTTCCGGAACATGTTCCGGCGCTTCCGGAACATGTTCCGGTGCTTCCGGAACATGTTCCGGTGCTTCCGGAACATGTTCCGGCGCTTACGGAACATGTTCCGGCGCTTCCGGAGCATGTTCCGGTCCTTCCGGAGCATGTTCCGGTCCTTCCAGAGCATGTTCGGGTCCTTCCGGAACATGTTCCGGTGCTTCCGGAACATGTTCCGGTGCTTCCGGAACATGTTCCGGTCCTTCCGGACTATGTTCCGGCGCTTCCCGAACAT
The DNA here is from genome assembly GCA_964036045.1 of Eutreptiella sp. 'Long Island Sound 2002'. Lineage (NCBI taxonomy): Eukaryota > Euglenozoa > Euglenophyceae > Eutreptiales > Eutreptiaceae > Eutreptiella > Eutreptiella sp. 'Long Island Sound 2002'. Next base: position 11,448,961 of record OZ038381.1, read on the forward strand.
GTTCCTGTGCTTCCGGAACATGTTCCGGTGCTTCCGGAACATGATCCGGTGCTTCCGGAACATGATCCGGTGCTTCCGGAACATGTTCCGGTGCTTCCGGAACATGTTCCGGTCCTTCCGGAACATGTTCCGGCGCTTCCGGAACATGATCCGGTGCTTCCGGAACATGTTCTGGCGCTTCCGGAACATGTTCTGGCGATTCCGGAACATGTTCCGGCGATTCCGGAACATGTTCCGGCGATTCCGGAACATGTTCCGGCGCTTCCGGAACATGTTCCGGCGCTTCCGGAACATGTTCCGGTCCTTCCGGAACATGTTCCGGTCCTTCCGGAACACGTTCCGGTCCTTCCGGAACATGTTCCGGCGCTTCCGGAACATGTTCCGGCGCTTCCCGAACATGTTCCGGTCCTTCCGGAACATGTTCCGGCGCTTCCGGAACATGTTCCGGCGCTTCCGGAACATGATCCGGTGCTTCCGGAACATGATCCGGTGCTTCCGGAACACGATCCGGTCCTTCCGGAACATGTTCCGGCGATTCCGGAACATGGCCCGGTCCTTCCGGAACATGTTCCGGCGCTTCCGGAACATGTTCCGGCGCTTCCGGAACATGTTCCGGTGCTTCCGGAACATGTTCCGGTGCTTCCGGAACATGTTCCGGTCCTTCCGGAACATGTTCCGGCGCTTCCGGATCATGTTCCGGCGCTTCCGGAACATGTTCCGGCGCTTCCGGAACATGTTCCGGCGCTTCTGGAACATGTTCCGGTCCTTCCGGAACACGTTCCGGTGCTTCCGGAACATGTTCCGGTCCTTCCGGAACATGTTCGGGTCCTTCCGGAACACGTTCCGGCGCTTCCGGAACATGTTCCGGTGCCTCCGGAACATGTTCCGGCGCTTCCGGAACATGATCCGGTCCTTCCGGAACATGTTCCGGCGCTTCCGGAACATGATCCTGTGCTTCCGGAACATGTTCCGGCGCTTCCGGAACATGTTCCGGCGCTTCCGGAACATGTTCCGGTCCTTCCGGAACATGTTCCGGTGCTTCCGGAACATGTTCCGGTGCTTCCGGAACATGTTCCGGTGCTTCCGGAACATGTTCTGGTCCTTCCGGAACATGATCCTGTGCTTCCGGAACATGTTCCGGTGCTTCCGGAACATGTTCCGGTCCTTCCGGAACATGTTCCGGTCCTTCCGGAACATGTTCCGGTCCTTCCGGAACATGTTCCGGCGCTTCCGGAACATGTTCCGGTGCTTCCGGAACATGTTCCGGTGCTTCCGGAACATGTTCCGGTCCTTCCGGAACATGTTCCGGCGCTTCCGGAACATGTTGCGGTCCTTCCGGAACATGTTCCGGCGCTTCCGGAACATGATCCGGTGCTTCCGGAACATGCTCCGGTGCTTCCGGAACATGTTCCGGTGCTTCCGGAACATGTTCCGGTCCTTCCGGAACATGTTCCGGCGCTTCCGGAACATGATCCGGTGCTTCCGGAACATGTTCTGGCGCTTCCGGAACATGTTCCGGCGATTCCGGAACATGTTCCGGTGCTTCCGGAACATGTTCCGGCGCTTCCGGAACATGTTCCGGCGCTTCCGGAACATGTTCCGGTCCTTCCGGAACATGTTCCGTTCCTTCCGGAACACGTTCCGGTGCTTCCGGAACACGTTCCGGCGCTTCCGCAACGTGTTCCGGTGCCTCCGGAACATGTTCCGGCGCTTCCGGAACATGTTCCGGCGCTTCCGGAACATGTTCCGGTGCTTCCGGAACATGTTCCGGTGCTTCCGGAACATGTTCCGGTCCTTCCGGAACATGTTCGGGTCCTTCCGGAACACGTTCCGGCGCTTCCGGAACATGTTCCGGCGCTTCCGGAACATGTTCCGGTGCTTCCGGAACATGTTCCGGTCCTTCCGGAACATGTTCCGGCGCTTCCGGAACATGTTGCGGTCCTTCCGGAACATGTTCCGGCGCTTCCGGACATGTTGCGGTCCTTCCGGAACATGTTCCGGCGCTTCCGGAACATGTTCCGGCGCTTCCGGAACATGTTCCGGTCCTTCCGGAACATGTTCCGGCGCTTCCGGAACATGTTCCGGTCCTTCCGGAACATGTTCCGGCGCTTCCGGAACATGTTCCGGTCCTTCCGGAACATGTTCCGGTGCTTCCGGAACATGATCCGGTGCTTCCGGAACATGTTCCGGTGCTTCGGGAATATGTTCCGGTGCTTCCGGAACATGTTCCGGTCCTTCCGGAACATGTTCCGGCGCTTCCGGAACATGATCCGGTGTTTCCGGAACATGATCCGGTGCTTCCGGAACACGATCCGGTCCTTCCGGAACATGTTCCGGTGCTTCCGGAACATGTTCCGGTCCTTCCGGAACATGTTCCGGCGCTTCCGGAACATGTTCCGGCGATTCCGGAACATGTTCCGGTCCTTCCGGAACATGTTCCGGCGATTCCGGAACATGTTCCGGCGATTCCGGAACATGTTCCGGCGCTTCCGGAACATGTTCCGGCGATTCCGGAACATGTTCCGGTCCTTCCGGAACATGTTCCGGCGATTCCGGAACATGTTCCGGCGCTTCTGGAACATGATCCGGTCTTTCCGGAACAGGTTCCGGCGCTTCCGGATCATGTTCCGGTCCTTCCGGAACATGTTCCGCTGCTTCCGGAACATGTTCTGGCGCTTCCGGAACATGTTCCGGTCCTTCCGGAACATGTTCAGGTCCTTCCGGAACATGTTCCGGTCCTTCCGGAACATGTTCCGGCGCTTCCGGAACATGATCCTGTGCTTCCGGAACATGTTCTGGTGATTCCGCATCATGTTCCGGTCCTTCCGGAACATGTTCCGGCGCTTCCGGAAGATGTTCCGGCGCTTCCGGAACACGTTCCGGTGCTTCCGGAACACGTTCCGGCGCTTCCGCAACGTGTTCCGGTGCCTCCGGAACATGTTCCGGCGCTTCCGGAACATGTTCCGGAGATTCCGGAACATGTTCCGGCGCTTCCGGAACATGTTCCGGTCCTTCCGGAACATGTTCCGGTGCTTCCGGAACATGTTCCGGTCCTTCCGGAACATGTTCGGGTCCTTCCGGAACACGTTCCGGCGCTTCCGGAACATGTTCCGGTGCCTCCGGAACATGTTCCGGCGCTTCCGGAACATGATCCGGTGCTTCCGGAACATGTTCCGGCGCTTCCGGAACATGTTCCGGTCCTTCCGGAACATGTTCCGGCGCTTCCGGAACATGATCCTGTGCTTCCGGAACATGTTCTGGTGATTCCGCATCATGTTCCGGTCCTTCCGGAACATGTTCCGGTCCTTCCGGAACATGTTCCGGCGCTTCCGGAACATGTTGCGGTCCTTTCGGAACATGTTCCGGCGCTTCCGGAACATGTTCCGGTCCTTCCGGAATATGTTCCGGCGCTTCCGGAACATGTTCCGGCGCTTCCGGAACATGTTCCGGTCCTTCCGGAACATGTTCCGGCGCTTCCGGAACATGTTCCGGTGCTTCCGGAACATGTTCCGGTCCTTCCGGAACATGTTCCGGCGCTTCCGGAACATGTTGCGGTCCTTCCGGAACATGTTCCGGCGCTTCCGGAACATGTTCCGGTCCTTCCGGAATATGTTCCGGCGCTTCCGGAACATGTTCCGGCGCTTCCGGAACATGTTCCGGTCCTTCCGGAACATGTTCCGGCGCTTCCGGAACATGTTCCGGCGCTTCCGGAACATGTTCCGGTCCTTCCGGAACATGTTCCGGTACTTCCGGAACATGTTCCGGTGCTTCCGGAACACGTTCCGGTGCTTCCGGAACATGTTCCCGCGCTTCCGGAACATGTTCCGGCGCTTCCGAAACATGATCCGGCGCTTCCGGAACATGTTCCGGTGCCTCCGGAACATGTTCCGGCGCTTCCGGAACATGTTCCGGTGATTCCGGAACATGTTCCGGCGCTTCCGGAACATGTTCCGGTCCTTCCGGAACATGATCCGGTGCTTCCGGAACATGTTCCGGCGCTTCCGGAACATGATCCGGTGCTTCCGGAACATGTTCCGGCGATTCCGGAACATGTTCCGGCGATTCCGGAACATGTTCCGGTGATTCCGGAACATGTTCCGGTCCTTCCGGAACATGTTCCGGTCCTTCGGGAACATGTTCCGGCGCTTCCTGAACATGTTGCGGTCCTTCCGGAACATGTTCCGGCGCTTCCGGAACATGTTCCGGCGCTTCCGGAACATGTTCCGGTCCTTCCGGAACATGTTCCGGCGCTTCCGGACCATGTTCCGGTCCTTCCGGAACATGTTCCGGTCCTTCCGGAACATGTTCCGGTGCTTCCGGAACATGTTCCGGTCCTTCCGGAACATGTTCCGGCGCTTCCTGAACATGTTGCGGTCCTTCCGGAACATGTTCCGGCGCTTCCGGAACATGTTCCGGTGCTTCCGGAACATGTTCCGGTCCTTCCGGAACATGTTCCGGCGCTTCCTGAACATGTTGCGGTCCTTCCGGAACATGTTCCGGCGCTTCCGGAACATGTTCCGGCGCTTCCGGAACATGTTCCGGTCCTTCCGGAACATGTTCCGGCGCTTCCGGACCATGTTCCGGTCCTTCCGGAACATGTTCCGGTCCTTCCGGAACATGTTCCGGTGCTTCCGGAACATGTTCGGGTCCTTCCGGAACACGTTCCGGTGCTTCCGGAACATGTTCCGGCGCTTCCGGAACATGATCTGGTGCTTCCGGAACATGATCCGGTGCTTCCGGAACATGATCCGATGCTTCCGGATCATGTTCCGGCGATTCCGGAACATGTTCCGGTGATTCCGGAACATGTTCCGGTCCTTCCGGAACATGTTCCGGTGCTTCCGGAACATGTTCCGGCGCTTCCGGAACATGTTCCGGTCTTTCCGGAAAATGTTCCGGCGCTTCCGGATCATGTTCCGGTCCTTCCGGAACATGTTCCGGTGCTTCCGGAACATGTTCTGGCGCTTCCGGAACATGTTCCGGTGCTTCCGGAACATGTTCCGGCGCTTCCGGAACATCTTCCGGTCCTTCCGGAACACGTTCCGGCGATTCCGGAACATGTTCCGGCGATTCTGGAACATGTTCCGGCGCTTCCGGAACATGTTCCGGCGCTTCCGGAACATGTTCCGGCGCTTCCGGAACATGTTCCGGTCCTTCCGGAACATGTTCCGGTCCTTCCGGAACATGTTCCGGTCCTTCCGGAACACGTTCCGGTCATTCCGGAACATGTTCCGGTGCCTCCGGAACATGTTCCGGCGCTTCCGGAACATGTTCCGGAGATTCCGGAACATGTTCCGGCGCTTCCGGAACATGTTCCGGCGCTTCCGGATCATGTTCCGGCGCTTCCGGAACATGATCCGGTGCTTCCGGAACATGTTCCGGCGCTTCCGGAACATGTTCCGGTCCTTCCGGAACATGTTCCGGCGCTTCTGGAACATGATCCTGTGCTTCCGGAACATGTTCTGGTGATTCCGGATCATGTTCCGGTCCTTCCGGAACATGTTCCGGCGATTCCGGAACATGTTCCGGCGCTTCCGGAACATGTTCCGGCGCTTTCGGAACATGTTCCGGTGCTTCCGGAACATGTTCCGGTGCTTCCGGAACACGTTCCGGTGCTTCCGGAACATGTTCCGGTGCCTCCGGAACATGTTCCGGCGATTCCGGAACATGTTCCGGCGATTCCGGAACATGTTCCCGCGCTTCCGGAACATGTTCCGGCGCTTCCGGAACATGTTCCGGCGCTTCCGGAACATGTTCCGGTGCCTCCGGAACATGTTCCGGTGCTTCCGGAACATGTTCCGGTCCTTCCGGAACATGTTCGGGTCCTTCCGGAACACGTTCCGGCGCTTCCGGAACATGTTCCGGTCCTTCCGGAACATGTTCCGGCGCTTCCGGAACATGTTGCGGTCCTTCCGGAACGTGTTCCGGCGCTTCCGGAACATGTTCCGGCGCTTCCGGAACATGTTCCGGCGCTTCCGGAACATGTTCCGGTCGTTCCGGAACATGTTCCGGTCCTTCCGGAACATGTTCCGGCGCTTCCGGAACACGTTCCGGTGCTTCCAGAACACGTTCCGGTGCTTCCGGAACATGTTCCGGCGCTTCCGGAACATGATCCGGCGCTTCCGGAACATGTTCCGGCGCTTCCGCAACATGTTCCGGCGCTTCCGGAACATGTTCCGGTGCTTCCGGAACATGTTCCGGCGCTTCCGGAACATGTTCCGGCGCTTCCGGAACATGTTCCGGTCGTTCCGGAACATGTTCCGGTCCTTCCGGAACATGTTCCGGCGCTTCCGGAACATGTTCCGGTCCTTCCGGAACATGTTCCGGCGATTCCGGAACAAGTTCCGGTCCTTCCGGAACATGTTCCGGCGCTTCCGGAACATGTTCCGGCGCTTCCGGAACATGATCCGGCGCTTCCGGAACATGTTCCGGCGCTTCCGCAACATGTTCCGGCGCTTCCGGAACATGTTCCGGTGCTTCCGGAACATGTTCCGGTGCTTCCGGAACATGTTCGGATCCTTCCAGAACACCTTCCGGCCGCTTCCGGAACATGTTCCGGTGCCTCCGGAACATGTTCCGGCGCTTCCGGAACATGTTTTGGTCCTTCCGGAACATGTTCCGGCGCTTCCGGAACATGATCCGGTGCTTCCGGAACATGATCCGGTGCTTCCGGAACATGATCCGGTCCTTCCGGAACATGTTCCGGCGATTCCGGAACATGTTCCGGTGATTCCGGAACATGTTCCGGTCCTTCCGGAACATGTTCCGGTCCTTCGGGAACATGTTCCGGCGCTTCCGGAACATGTTCCGGCGCTTCCGGAACATGTTCCGGCGCTTCCGGAACATGTTGCGGTCCTTCCGGAACATGTTCCGGCGCTTCCGGAACATGTTCCGGCGCTTCCGGAACATGTTCCGGTCCTTCCGGAACATGTTCCGGCGCTTCCGGACCATGTTCCGGTCCTTCCGGAACATGTTCCCGTCCTTCCGGAACATGTTCCGGTGCTTCCGGAACATGTTCGGGTCCTTCCGGAACACGTTCCGGCGCTTCCGGAACATGTTCCGGCGCTTCCGGAACATGTTCCGGCGCTTCCGGAACATGATCTGGTGCTTCCGGAACATGATCCGGTGCTTCCGGAACATGATCCGGTGCTTCCGGAACATGTTCCGGCGCTTCCGGAACATGTTCCGGCGCTTCCGGAACATGTTCCGGTCCTTCCGGAACATGTTCCGGCGATTCCGGAACATGTTCCGGCGCTTCCGGAACATGTTCCGGCGATTCCGGAACATGTTCCGGTGATTCCGGAACATGTTCCGGCGCTTCCGGAACATGTTCCGGTGCTTCCGGAACATGTTCCGGTCCTTCCGGAACATGTCGGAACATGTTCCGGCGCTTCCGGAACATGTTCCGGCGCTTCCGGAACATGTTCCGGTCCTTCCGGAACATGTTCCGGCGATTCCGGAACATGTTCCGGCGCTTCCGGAACATGTTCCGCTGCTTCCGGAACATGATCCGGCGCTTCCGGAACATGTTCCGGCGCTTCCGGAACATGTTCCGGTGCTTCCAGAACATGTTCAGGTCCTTCCGGAACACGTTCCGGCGCTTCCAGACAATGTTCCGGTGCCTCCGGAACATGTTCCGGCGCTTCCGGAACATGTTTCGGTCCTTCCGGAACATGTTCCGGTCCTTCCGGAACATGTTCCGGCGCTTCCGGAACATGATCCGGTGCTTCCGGAACATGTTCCGGCGCTTCCGGAACATGTTCCGGCGACTCCGGAACATGTTCCGGCGCTTCCGGAACATGTTCCGGTCCTTCCGGAACATGTTCGGGTCCTTCCGGAACACGTTCCGGCGCTTCGAGAACGTGTTCCGGTGCCTCCGGAACATGTTCCGGCGCCTCCGGAACATGTTCCGGTGCTTCCGGAACATGTTCCGGTGCTTCCGGAACATGTTCCGGCGATTCCGGAACATGTTCCGGTGATTCCGGAACATGTTCCGGTCCTTCCGGAACATGTTCCGGTCCTTCGGGAACATGTTCCGGCGCTTCCGGAACATGTTCTTCGGGAACATGTTCCGGCGCTTCCGGAACATGTTCCGGCGCTTCCGGAACATGTTGCGGTCCTTCCGGAACATGTTCCGGCGCTTCCGGAACATGTTCCGGCGCTTCCGGAACATTTTCCGGTCCTTCCGGAACATGTTCCGGCGCTTCCGGACCATGTTCCGGTCCTTCCGGAACATGTTCCCGTCCTTCCGGAACATGTTCCGGTGCTTCCGGAACATGTTCGGGTCCTTCCGGAACACGTTCCGGCGCTTCCGGAACATGTTCCGGCGCTTCCGGAACATGTTCCGGCGCTTCCGGAACATGATCTGGTGCTTCCGGAACATGATCCGGTGCTTCCGGAACATGATCCGGTGCTTCCGGAACATGTTCCGGCGCTTCCGGAACATGTTCCGGCGCTTCCGGAACATGTTCCGGTCCTTCCGGAACATGTTCCGGCGATTCCGGAACATGTTCCGGCGCTTCCGGAACATGTTCCGGCGATTCCGGAACATGTTCCGGTGATTCCGGAACATGTTCCGGCGCTTCCGGAACATGTTCCGGTGCTTCCGGAACATGTTCCGGTGCTTCCGGAACATGTCGGAACATGTTCCGGCGCTTCCGGAACATGTTCCGGCGCTTCCGGAACATGTTCCGGTCCTTCCGGAACATGTTCCGGCGATTCCGGAACATGTTCCGGTGCTTCCGGAACATGTTCCGGCGCTTCCGGAACATGTTCCGCTGCTTCCGGAACATGTTCCGGCGCTTCCGGAACATGATCCGGCGCTTCCGGAACATGTTCCGGCGCTTCCGGAACATGATCCGGCGCTTCCGGAACATGTTCCGGTGCTTCCAGAACATGTTCAGGTCCTTCCGGAACACGTTCCGGCGCTTCCAGACAATGTTCCGGTGCCTCCGGAACATGTTCCGGCGCTTCCGGAACATGTTTCGGTCCTTCCGGAACATGTTCCGGTCCTTCCGGAACATGTTCCGGCGCTTCCGGAACATGATCCGGTGCTTCCGGAACATGTTCCGGCGCTTCCGGAACATGTTCCGGCGACTCCGGAACATGTTCCGGCGCTTCCGGAACATGTTCCGGTCCTTCCGGAACATGTTCGGGTCCTTCCGGAACACGTTCCGGCGCTTCGAGAACGTGTTCCGGTGCCTCCGGAACATGTTCCGGCGCCTCCGGAACATGTTCCGGTGCTTCCGGAACATGTTCCGGTGCTTCCGGAACATGTTCCGGCGCTTCCGGAACATGTTCCGGTCCTTCCGGAACATGTTCGGGTCCTTCCGGAACACGTTCCGGCGCTTCGAGAACGTGTTCCGGTGCCTCCGGAACATGTTCCGGCGCTTCCAGAACACGTTCCGGCGCTTCCGGAACATGTTCTGGTCCTTCCGGAACATGTTCCGGTCCTTCCGGAACATGTTCCGGCGCTTCCGGAACATGTTCCGGTCCTTCCGGAACATGTTCCGGCGATTCCGGAACATGTTCCGGCGCTCCCGGAACATGTTCCGCTGCTTCCGGAACATGTTCCGGTGCTTCCGGAACATGTTCCGGCGCTTCCGGAACATGTTCTGCTGCTTCCGGAACGTGTTCCGGCGCTTCCGGAACACGTTCCAGTGCCTCCGGAATACGTTCCGGTGCCTCCGGAACATGTTCCGCTGCTTCCGGAACATGTTCCGGCGCTTCCGGAACATGTTCCGGCGCTTCCGGAACATGATCCGGCGCTTCCGGAACATGTTCCGGTGCTTCCAGAACATGTTCAGGTCCTTCCGGAACACGTTCCGGCGCTTCCAGACAATGTTCCGGTGCCTCCGGAACATGTTCCGGCGCTTCCGGAACATGTTTCGGTCCTTCCGGAACATGTTCCGGTCCTTCCGGAACATGTTCCGGCGCTTCCGGAACATGATCCGGTGCTTCCGGAACATGTTCCGGCGCTTCCGGAACATGTTCCGGCGACTCCGGAACATGTTCCGGCGCTTCCGGAACATGTTCCGGTCCTTCCGGAACATGTTCGGGTCCTTCCGGAACACGTTCCGGCGCTTCGAGAACGTGTTCCGGTGCCTCCGGAACATGTTCAGGCGCCTCCGGAACATGTTCCGGTGCTTCCGGAACATGTTCCGGTGCTTCCGGAACATGTTCCGGTGCTTCCGGAACATGTTCCGGTCCTTCCGGAACATGTTCGGGTCCTTCCGGAACACGTTCCGGCGCTTCGAGAACACGTTCCGGCGCTTCCGGAACATGTTCTGGTCCTTCCGGAACATGTTCCGGTCCTTGCGGAACATGTTCCGGCGCTTCCGGAACATGATCCGGCGCTTCCAGAACATGTTCCGGCGCTTCCGGAACATGTTCCGGCGCTTCCGGAACATGATCCGGTGCTTCCGGAACATGTGCCGGCGCTTCCGGAACATGTTCCGGCGACTCCGGAACATGTTCCGGCGCTTCCGGAACACGTTCCGGCGCTTCCGGAACGTGTTCCGGTGCTTCCGGAACATGTTCCGGCGCTTCCGGAACATGTTCCGGCGCTTCCGGAACATGTTCCGGTCCTTCCGGAACATGTTCGGGTCCTTCCGGAACACGTTCCGGCGCTTCGAGAACGTGTTCCGGTGCCTCCGGAACATGTTCCGGCGCCTCCGGAACATGTTCCGGTCCTTCTGGAACATGTTCCGGCGCTTCCAGAACACGTTCCGGCGCTTCCGGAACATGTTCCGGTCGTTCCGGAACATGTTCCGGTCCTTACGGAACATGTTCCGGCGCTTCCGGAACATGATCCGGCGCTTGCGGAATATGTTCCGGCGATTCCGGAACATGTTCCGGCGCTTCCGGAACATGATCCGGCGCTTCCGGAACATGTTCCGGCGATTCCGGAACATGTTCTGGTCCTTCCGGAACAAGTTCCGGCGCTTCCGGAACATGTTCCGGCGCTTCCGGAACATGTTCCGGCGCTTCCGGAACATGTTCCGGTGCTTCCGGAACATGTTCCGGTGCTTCCGGAACATGTTCCGGCGCTTCCGGAACATGTTCCGGTCCTTCCGGAACATGTTCGGGTCCTTCCGGAACACGTTCCGGCGCTTCGAGAACGTGTTCCGGTGCCTCCAGAACATGTTCCGGCGCCTCCGGAACATGTTCCGGTCCTTCCGGAACATGTTCCGGTGCTTCCAGAACACGTTCCGGCGCTTCCGGAACATGTTCCGGTCCTTCCGGAACATGTTCCGGTCCTTACGGAACATGTTCCGGCGCTTCCGGAACATGATCCGGCGCTTCCGGAACATGTTCCGGCGATTCCGGAACATGTTCCGGCGCTTCCGGAACATGATCCGGCGCTTCCGGAACATGTTCCGGCGATTCCGGAACATGTTCCGGTCCTTCCGGAACATGTTCCGGCGCTTCCGGAACAAGTTCCGGCGCTTCCGGAACATGTTCCGGCGATTCCGGAACATGTTCCGCTCCTTCCGGAACATGTTCCGGTGCTTCCGGAACACGTTCCGGTGCTTCCGGAACGTGTTCCGGTCCTTCCGGAACATGTTCCGGCGCTTCCGGAACATGTTCCGGCGCTTCCGGAACATGTTCCGGTGCTTCCGAAACATGTTCCGGTGCTTCCGGAACATGTTCCGGTCCTTCCGGAACATGTTCCGGCGCTTCCGGAACATGTTCCGGCGCTTCCGGAACATGTTCCGGTCCTTCCGGAACATGTTCCGGCGCTTCCGGACCATGTCCCGGTCCTTCCGGAACATGTTCCGGTCCTTCCGGAACATGTTCCGGTGCTTCCGGAACATGTTCGGGTCCTTCCGGAACACGTTCCGGCGCTTCCGGAACATGATCTGGTGCTTCCGGAACATGATCCGGTGCTTCCGGAACATGTTCCGGTGCTTCCGGAACATGTCGGAACATGTTCCGGTGCTTCCGGAACATGTTCCGGTCCTTCCGGAACATGTTCGGGTCCTTCCGGAACACGTTCCGGCGCTTCCGGAACATGTTCCGGCGCTTCCGGAACATGATCTGGTGCTTCCGGAACATGATCCGGTGCTTCCGGAACATGATCCGGTGCTTCCGGAACATGTTCCGGCGCTTCCGGAACATGTTCCGGCGCTTCCGGAACATGTTCCGGTCCTTCCGGAACATGTTCCGGCGATTCCGGAACATGTTCCGGCGCTTCCGGAACATGTTCCGGCGCTTCTGGAACATGTTCTGGCGATTCCGGAACATGTTCCGGTGATTCCGGAACATGTTCCGGCGCTTCCGGAACATGTTCCGGTGCTTCCGGAACATGTTCCGGTGCTTCCGGAACATGTCGGAACATGTTCCGGCGCTTCCGGAACATGTTCCGGCGCTTCCGGAACATGTTCCGGTCCTTCCGGAACATGTTCCGGCGATTCCGGAACATGTTCCGGCGCTTCCGGAACATGTTCCGCTGCTTCCGGAACATGTTCCGGTGCTTCCGGAACATGTTCCGGCGCTTCCGGAACATGTTCCGCTGCTTCCGGAACGTGTTCCGGCGCTTCCGGAACACGTTCCGGTGCCTCCGGAATACGTTCCGGTGCTTCCGGAACGTGTTCCGGCGCTTCCGGAACATGTTCCGGCGCTTCCGGAACATGATCCGGCGCTTCCGGAACATGTTCCGGTGCTTCCAGAACATGTTCAGGTCCTTCCGGAACACGTTCCGGCGCTTCCAGAACATGTTCCGGTGCCTCCGGAACATGTTCCGGCGCTTCCGGAACATGTTTCGGTCCTTCCGGAACATGTTCCGGTCCTTCCGGAACATGTTCCGGCGCTTCCGGAACATGTTCCGGCGACTCCGGAACATGTTCCGGCGCTTCCGGAACATGTTCCGGTCCTTCCGGAACATGTTCGGGTCCTTGCGGAACACGTTCCGGCGCTTCGAGAACGTGTTCCGGTGCCTCCGGAACATGTTCCGGCGCCTCCGGAACATGTTCCGGTGCTTCCGGAACATGTTCCGGTGCTTCCGGAACATGTTCCGGCGCTTCCGGAACATGTTCCGGTCCTTCCGGAACATGTTCGGGTCCTTCCGGAACACGTTCCGGCGCTTCTAGAACGTGTTCCGGCGCCTCCGGAACATGTTCCGGTCCTTCCGGAACATGTTCCGGCGCTTCCGGAACACGTTCCGGCGCTTCCGGAACACGTTCCGGCGCTTCCGGAACATGTTCCGGTGCTTCCGGAACATGTTCCGGTCCTTCCGGAACATGTTCCGGCGCTTCCGGAACATGATCCGGCGCTTCCAGAACATGTTCCGCTGCTTCCGGAACATGTTCCGGCGCTTCCGGAACATGATCCGGTGCTTCCGGAACATGTTCCGGCGCTTCCGGAACATGTTCCGGCGACTCCGGAACATGTTCCGGCGCTTCCGGAACATGTTCCGGCGCTTCCGGAACATCTTCCGGTGCTTCCGGAACATGTTCCGGTGCTTCCGGAACATGTTCCGGCGCTTCCGGAACATGTTCCGGTGCTTCCGGAACATGTTCGGGTCCTTCCGGAACACGTTCCGGCGCTTCGAGAACGTGTTCCGGTGCCTCCGGAACATGTTCCGGCGCTTCCGGAACATGTTCCGGCGCTTCCGGAACATGATCCGGCGCTTCCGGAACATGTTCCGGCGATTCCGGAACATGTTCCGGTCCTTCCGGAACATGTTCCGGCGCTTCCGGAACAAGTTCCGGCGCTTCCGGAACATGTTCCGGCGATTCCGGAACATGTTCCGGTCCTTCCGGAACATGTTCCGGCGCTTCCGGAACATGATCCGGTGCTTCCGGAACATGTTCCGGCGCTTCCGGAACATGTTCCGGCGACTCCGGAACATGTTCCGGCGCTTCCGGAACATGTTCCGGCGCTTCCGGAATATGTTCCGGTGCTTCCGGAACATGTTCCGGTGCTTCCGGAACATGTTCCGGCGCTTCCGGAACATGTCCCGGTCCTTCCGGAACATGTTCGGGTCCTTCCGGAACACGTTCCGGCGCTTCGAGAACGTGTTCCGGTGCCTCCGGAACATGTTCCGGCGCCTCCGGAACATGTTCCGGTCCTTCCGGAACATGTTCCGGTGCTTCCAGAACACGTTCCGGCGCTTCCGGAACATGTTCCGGTCCTTCCGGAACATGTTCCGGTCCTTACGGAACATGTTCCGGCGCTTCCGGAACATGATCCGGCGCTTCCGGAACATGTTCCGGCGATTCCGGAACATGTTCCGGCGCTTCCGGAACATGATCCGGCGCTTCCGGAACATGTTCCGGCGATTCCGGAACATGTTCCGGTCCTTCCGGAACATGTTCCGGCGCTTCCGGAACATGTTCCGGCGATTCCGGAACATGTTCCGCTCCTTCCGGAACATGTTCCGGCGCTTCCGGAACACGTTCCGGTGCTTCCGGAACATGTTCCGGTCCTTCCGCAGAATGTTCCGGTGCTTCCGGAACATGTTCCGGTGCTTCCGAAACATGTTCCGGCGCTTCCGGAACATGTTCCGGCGCTTCCGGAACATGTTCCGGTGCTTCCGAAACATGTTCCGGTGCTTCCGGAACATGTTCCGGTCCTTCCGGAACATGTTCCGGCGCTTCCGGAACATGTTCCGGCGCTTCCGGAACATGTTCCGGTCCTTCCGGAACATGTTCCGGCGCTTCCGGACCATGTCCCGGTCCTTCCGGAACATGTTCCGGTCCTTCCGGAACATGTTCCGGTGCTTCCGGAACGTGTTCGGGTCCTTCCGGAACACGTTCCGGCGATCCCGGAACATGTTCCGGCGATTCCGGAACATGTTCCGGTGATTCGGGAACATGTTCCGGTCCTTCCGGAACATGTTCCGGTGCTTCCGGAACATGTTCCGGCGCTTCCGGAACATGTTCCGGTCCTTCCGGAACATGTTCCGGCGATTCCGGAACATGTTCCGGCGATTCCGGAACATGTTCCGGTGATTCCGGAACATGTTCCGGCGCTTCCGGAACATGTTCCGGTGCTTCCGGAACATGTTCCGGTGCTTCCGGAACATGTCGGAACATGTTCCGGCGCTTCCGGAACATGTTCCGGCGCTTCCGGAACATGTTCCGGTCCTTCCGGAACATGTTCCGGCGATTCCGGAACATGTTCCGGCGCTTCCGGAACATGTTCCGGCGCTTCCGGAACGTGTTCCGGCGCTTCCGGAACACGTTCCGGTGCCTCCGGAATACATTCCGGTGCCTCCGGAACGTGTTCCGGCGCTTCCGGAACATGTTCCGGCGCTTCCGGAACATGATCCGGCGCTTCCGGAACATGTTCCGGTGCTTCCAGAACATGTTCAGGTCCTTCCGGAACACGTTCCGGCGCTTCCAGAACATGTTCCGGTGCCTCCGGATCATGTTCCGGCGCTTCCGGAACATGTTTTGGTCCTTCCGGAACATGTTCCGGTCCTTCCGGAACATGTTCCGGCGCTTCCGGAACATGATCCGGTGCTTCCGGAACATGTTCCGGCGCTTCCGGAACATGTTCCGGCGACTCCGGAACATGTTCCGGTGCTTCCGGAACATGTTCCGGCGCTTCCGGAACATGTTCCGGTCCTTCCGGAACATGTTCCGGCGCTTCGAGAACGTGTTCCGGTGCCTCCGGAACATGTTCCGGCGCCTCCAGAACATGTTCCGGTCCTTCCGGAACATGTTCCGGCGCTTCCGGAACATGTTCCGGTCCTTCCGGAACATGTTCCGGTCCTTCCGGAACATGATCCGGCGCTTCCAGAACATGTTCCGGTCCTTCCGGAACGTGATCCGGTGCTTCCGGAACATGTTCCGGCGCTTCCGGAACATGTTCCGGCGACTCCGGAACATGTTCCGGCGCTTCCGGAACATGTTCCGGTCCTTCTGGAACATGTTCGGGTCCTTCCGGAACACGTTCCGGCGCTTCGAGAATGTGTTCCGGTGCCTCCGGAACATGTTCCGGTCCTTCCGGAACATGTTCCGGCGCTTCCAGAACACGTTCCGGCGCTTCCGGAACATGTTCCGGTCCTTCCGGAACATGTTCCGGTCCTTACGGAACATGTTCCGGCACTTCCGGAACATTATCAGGCGCTTGCGGAATATGTTCCGGCGATTCCGGAACATGTTCCGGCGCCTCCGGAACATGATCCGGCGCTTCCGGAACATGTTCCGGCGATTCCGGAACATGTTCCGGTCCTTCGGGAACATGTTCCGGCGCTTCCGGAACAAGTTCCGGCGCTTCCGGAACATGTTCCGGCGATTCCGGAACATGTTCCGGTCCTTCCGGAACATGTTCCGGCGCTTCCGGAACATGATGCGGTGCTTCAGGAACATGTTCCGGCGCTTCCGGAACATGTTCCGGCGACTCCGGAACATGTTCCGGCGCTTCCGGAACATGTTCCGGCGCTTCCGGAACATGTTCCGGTGCTTCCGGAACATGTTCCGGCGCTTCCGGAACATGTTCGGGTCCTTCCGGAACACGTTTCGGCGCTTCGAGAACGTGTTCCGGTGCCTCCGGAACATGTTCCGGCGCCTCCGGAACATGTCCCGGTCCTTCCGGAACATGTTCCGGCGCTTCCAGAACACGTTCCGGCGCTTCCGGAACATGTTCCGGTCCTTACGGAACATGATCCGGCGCTTCCGGAACATGTTCCGGCGATTCCGGAACATGTTCCGGCGCTTCCGGAACATGATCCGGCGCTTCCAGAACATGTTCCGGCGATTCCGGAACATGTTCCGGTCCTTCCGGAACATGTTCCGGTGCTTCCGGAACATGTTCCGGTGCTTTCGAAACATGTTCCGGCGCTTCCGGAACATGTTCCGGCGCTTCCGGAACATGTTCCGGTGCTTCCGGAACATGTTCCGGTGCCTCCGGAGCATGTTCCGGCGCTTCCGGAACATGTTCCGGCACTTCCGGAACATGTTCCGGTCCTTCCGGAACATTTTCGGGTCCTTCCGGAACACGTTCCGGCGCTTCCGGAACATGTTCCAGTCCTTCCGGAACATGTTCCGGCGGCACCGGAACATGTTCTGGAAGCATGTTCCGGCGCTTCCGGAACATGTTCCGGTGCTTCCAGAACATGTTCCGGTGCCTCCGGAACATGTTCCGGCGCCTCCGGAACATGATCCGGTGCTTCCGGAACATGTTCCGGTCCTTCCGGAACATGTTCCGGCGCTTCCGGAACATGTTCCGGTGCTTGAACATGTTCCGGGCCTTCCGGAACATGTTCCGGCGCTTCCGGAACATGTTCCGGCGCTTCCGGATCATGATCCGGTGCTTCCGGAACGCGTTCCGGCGCTTCCGGAACAT
This sequence comes from Eutreptiella sp. 'Long Island Sound 2002', assembly GCA_964036045.1. NCBI lineage: Eukaryota > Euglenozoa > Euglenophyceae > Eutreptiales > Eutreptiaceae > Eutreptiella > Eutreptiella sp. 'Long Island Sound 2002'. Next base: position 11,466,256 of record OZ038381.1, read on the forward strand.
GTTCCGGTCCTTCCGGAACATGTTCCGGCGCTTCCGGAACACGTTCCGGTGCTTGAACATGTTCCGGCGCTTCCGGAACATGATCCGGTGCTTCCGGAACATGTTCCGGCGCTGCCGGAACATGTTCCGGTGCTTCCGGAACATGATCCGGCGCTTCCGGAACATGTTCCGGTCCTTCCAGAACATGTTCTGGTCCTTCCGGAACATTTTCCGGTGCTTCCGGAACATGTTCCGGCGCTTCCGGAACATGTTCCGGCGCTTCCGGAACATGTTCCGGTCCTTCCGGAACATTTTCGGGTCCTTCCGGAACACGTTCCGGCGCTTCCAGAACGTGTTCCGGTGCCTCCGGAACATGTTCCGGCGCCTCCGGAACATGTTCCGGTCCTTCCGCAACATGTTCCGGCGCTTCCGGAACACGTTCCGGCGCTTCCGGAACATGTTCCAGTCCTTCCGGAACATGTTCCGGTCCTTACGGAACATGTTCCGGCGCTTCCGGAACATGTTCCGGTGCTTGAACATGTTCCGGCGCTTCCGGAACATGTTCCGGTGCTTCCGGAACATGTTCCGGCGCTTCCGGAACATGTTCCGGTGCTTCCGGAACATGATCCGGCGCTTCCGGAACATGTTCCGGTCCTTCCGGAACATGTTCCGGTCCTTCCGGAACATTTTCCGGTGCTTCCGGAACATGTTCCCGTGCTTCCGGAACACGTTCCGGCGCTTCCAGAACATGTTCCGGTGCCTCCGGAGCATGTTCCGGCGCTTCCGGAACATGTTCCGGCGCTTCCGGAACATGTTCCGGTCCTTCCGGAACATTTTCGGGTCCTTCCGGAACACGTTCCGGCGCTTCCAGAACGTGTTCCGGTCCTTCCGGAACACGTTCCGGCGCTTCCGGAACACGTTCCGGCGCTTCAGGAACATGTTCCAGTCCTTCCGGAACATGTTCCGGTCCTTACTGAACATGTTCTGGCGCTTCCGGAACATGTTCCGGCGATTCCGGAACATGTTGCGGTCCTTCCGGAACATGATCCGGCGCTTCCGGAACATGTTCTGGTGCTTCCCGAACATGTTCCGGCGCTTCCGGAACACGTTCCGGTCCTTCCGGAACATGTTCCGGTGCTTCCGGAACGTGTTCCGGCGCTTCCGGAACACGTTCCGGCGCTTCCAGAACGTGTTCCGGTGCCTCCGGAACATGTTCCGGCCCCTCCGGAATATGATGCGGTGCTTCCGGAACATGTTCCGGCGCTTCCGGAACATGTTCCGGTCCTTCCGGAATATGTTCCGGCGCTTCCGGAACATGTTCCGGTCCTTCCGGAACATGTTCCGGTCCTTACGGAACATGTTCCGGCGCTTCCGGAACATGATCCGGTGCTTCTGGAACATGTTCCGGCGATTCCGGAACATGTTCCGGTCCTTCTCGAACATGATCCCGCGCTTCCGGAACATGTTCCGGCGATTCCGGAACATGTTCCGGCGCTTTCGGAACATGATCCGGCGCTTCCGGACCATGTTCCGGCGATTCCGGAACATGTTCCGGCGCTTCCGGAACATGTTCCGGCGCTTCCGGAAGATGTTCCGGTCCTTCCGGAACATGTTCCGGTGCTTCCGGAACATGTTCCGGTGCTTCCGGAACATGTTCCAGTCCTTCCGGAACATGTTCCGGTCCTTCCAGAACATGTTCCGGCGCTTCCGGAACATGTTCCGGCGCTTCCGGAACATGTTCCGGTCCTTCCGGAACATGTTCCGGTCCTTCCGGAACATGTTCCGGCGCTTCCGGAACATGTTCCGGTGCTTCCGGAACATGTTCCGGCGCTTCCGGAAGATGTTCCGGCGCTTCCGGAACATGTTGTGGCGATTCCGGAACATGTTCCGGCGCTTCCGGAACATGTTCCGGCGCTTCCGGAACATGATCCGGCGCTTCCGGAATATGTTCCGGCGATTCCGGAACATGTTCCGGTGCTTCCGGAATATGTTCGGGTCCTTCCGGAACATGTTCCGGAAGGCCCGGAACATGTTCCGGAAGGACCGGAACATGTTCCGGCGCTTCCGGAACATGTTCCGGTGCTTCCGGAACATGTTCCGGTGCCTCCGGAACATGTTCCGGCGCCTCCGGAATATGATCCGGTGCTTCCGGAACGTGTTCCGGTCCTTCCAGAACATGTTCCGGCGCTTCCGGAACATGTTCCGGTGCTTCCGGAACACGTTCCGGGCCCTCCGGAACATGTTCCGGCGCTTCCGGAACATGATCCGGTGCTTCCGGAACATGTTCTGGTCCTTCCGGAACATGTTCCGGCGCTTCCGGAACATGTTCCGGTGCCTCCGGAACATGTTCCGGTGCTTCCGGAACACGTTCCGGTGCTTGAACATGTTCCGGCGCTTCCGGAACATGATCCGGTGCTTCCGGAACATGTTCCGGCGCTTCCGGAACATGTTCCGGTGCTTCCGGAACATGTTCCAGTCCTTCCGGAACATGTTCCGGTCCTTCCAGAACATGTTCCGGCGCTTCCGGAACATGTTCCGGTCCTTCCGGAACATGTTCCGGTTCTTCCGGAACATGTTCCGGCGCTTCCGGAACATGTTCCGGTGCTTCCGGAACATGTTCCGGCGCTTCCGGAAGATGTTCCGGCGCTTCCGGAACATGTTGCGGCGATTCGGGAACATGTTCCGGTGCTTCCGGAACATGTTCCGGAAGGCCCGGAACATGTTCCGGAAGGACCGGAACATGTTCCGGCGCTTCCGGAACATGTTCCGGTGCTTCCGGAACATGTTCCGGTGCCTCCGGAACATGTTCCGGCGCCTCCGGAATATGATCCGGTGCTTCCGGAACGTGTTCCGGTCCTTCCGGAACATGTTCCGGCGCTTCCGGAACATGTTCCGGTGCTTCCGGAACACGTTCCGGGCCTTCCGGAACATGTTCCGGCGCTTCCGGAACATGATCCGGTGCTTCCGGAACATGTTCTAGTCCTTCCGGAACATGTTCCGGCGCTTCCGGAACATGTTCCGGTGCCTCCGGAACATGTTCCGGTGCTTCCGGAACATGTTCCGGCGCTTCCGGATCATAATCCGGTGCTTCCGGAACACGTTCCGGCGCTTCCGGAACATGTTCCGGTCCTTCCGGAACATGTTCCGGCGCTTCCGGAACACGTTCCGGTGCTTGAACATGTTCCGGCGCTTCCGGAACATGATCCGGTGCTTCCGGAACATGTTCCGGCGCTTCCGGAACATGTTCCGGTGCTTCCGGAACATGTTCCGGTGCTTCCGGAACATGTTCCGGCGCTTCCGGAACATGTTCCGGTCCTTCCGGAACATGTTCCGGCGCTTCCGGAAGATGTTCCGGCGCTTCCGGAACATGTTCCGGTCCTTCCGGAACATGTTCCGGTGCTTCCGGAATATGTTCCGGTCCTTCCGGAACATGTTCGGGTGCCACCGGAACATGTTCCGGCGCTTCCGGAACATGATCCGGTGCTTCCAGAACATGTTCCGGCGCTTCCGGAACATGTTCCGGTCCTTCCGGAACATGTTCTGGTCCTTCCGGAACATGTTCCGGTGCTTCCGGAACATGTTCCGGCGCTTCCGGAACATGTTCCGGTCCTTCCGGAACATGTTCCGGTCCTTCCGGAACACGTTCCGGCGCTTTCAGAACGTGTTCCGGTGCCTCCGGAACATGTTCCGGCGCCTCCGGAATATGATCCGGTGCTTCTGGAACATGTTCCGGCGCTTCCGGAACATGTTCCGGCGCTTCCGGAACATGTTCCGGTCCTTCCGGAACATGTTCCGGCGCTTCCGGAAGATGTTCCGGTGCTTCCGGAACATGTTCCGGCGCTTCCGGAAGATGTTCCGGCGCTTCCGGAACATGTTCCGGTCCTTCCGGAACATGTTCCGGTGCTTCCGGAACATGTTCTGCTCCTTCCGGAACATGTTCCGGCGCTCCCGGAACATGTTCCGGTGCCTCCGGAACATGTTCCGGTGCTTCCGGAACATGTTCCGGCGCTTCCGGATCATGATCCGGTGCTTCCAGAACACGTTCCGGCGCTTCCGGAACATCTTCCGGCGCTTCCGGAACATGTTCCTGCGCTTCCGGAACACGTTCCGGTGCTTGAACATGTTCCGGCGCTTCCGGAACATGATCCGGTGCTTCCGGAACATGTTCCGGCGCTTCCGGAACATGTTCCGGTCCTTCCGGAACATGATCCGGCGCTTCCGGAACATGTTCCGGTCCTTCCGGAACATGTTCCGGTCCTTCCGGAACATTTTCCGGTGCTTCCGGAACATGTTCCGGTGCTTCCGGAACACGTTCCGGCGCTTCCAGAACATGTTCCGGTGCCTCCGGAGCATGTTCCGGCGCTTCCGGAACATGTTCCGGCGCTTCCGGAACATGTTCCGGCGCTTCCGGAACATGTTCCGGTCCTTCCGGAACATCTTCGGGTCCTTCCGGAACACGTTCCGGCGCTTCCAGAACGTGTTCCGGTGCCTCCGGAACACGTTCCGGCGCCTCCGGAACACCTTCCGGTCCTTCCGGAACGTGTTCCGGCGCTTCCGGAACACGTTCCGGCGCCTCCGGAACGTGTTCCAGTCCTTCCGGAACATGTTCCGGTCATTACGGAACATGCTCCGGCGCTTCCGGAACATGTTCCGGCGATTCCGGAACATGTTGCGGTCCTTCCGGAACATGATCCGGCGCTTCCGGAACATGTTCCGGTGCTTCCCGAACATGTTCCGGCGCTTCCGGAACATGTTCCGGTCCTTCCGGAACATGTTCCGGTGCTTCCGGAACGTGTTCCGGCGCTTCCGGAACGTGTTCCGGTGCCTCCGGAACATGCTCCGGCGCCTCCGGAATATGATTCGGTGCTTCCGGAACATGTTCCGGCGCTTCCGGAACATGTTCCGGGCCTTCCGGAACATGTTCCGGCGCTTCCGGAACATGTTCCGGTCCTTCCGGAACATGTTCCGGGCCTTCCGGAACATGTTCCGGTGCTTCCGGAACATGTTCCGGTCCTTCCGGAACATGATCCGGTGCTTCCGGAACATGTTCCGGTCCTTCCCGAACATGTTCCGGTGCTTCCGGAACATGTTCCGGTGCTTCCGGAACACGTTCCGGCGCTTCCGGAACATGTTCCGGTGCCTCCGGAGCATGTTCCGGTGCTTCCGGAACATGATCCGGTGCTTCCGGAACATGTCCCGGCGCTTGCGGAACATGTTCCGGTCCTTCCAGAACATGTTCCGGCGCTTCCGGAACATGCTCCGGTCCTTCTGGAACATTTTCCGGTCCTTCCGGAACATGTTCCGGTGCTTCCGGAACGTGTTCCGGTGCTTCCGGAACACGTTCCGGCGCTTTCAGAACGTGTTCCGGCGATTCCGGAACATGTTCCGGTGCTCCGGAACATGTTCCGGTCCTTCCGGAACATGTTCCGGCGCTTCCGGAACATGTTCCGGTGCTTCCGGAACATGTTCCGGCGCTTCCGGAAGATGTTCCGGCGCTTCCGGAAGATGTTCCGGTCCTTCCGGAACATGTTCTGGTGCTTCCGGAACATGTTCGGGTCCTTCCGAAACACGTTCCGGCGCTTCCGGAACATGTTCCTGTGCCTCCGGAACATGTCCCGGCGCTTCCGGAACATGATCCGGTGCTTCCAGAACATGTTCCGGCGCTTCCGGAACATGTTCCGGCGCTTCCGGAACATGTTTCCGGTGCCTCCGGAACATGTCCCGGCGCTTCCGGAACATGATCCGGTGCTTCCAGAACATGTTCCGGTCCTTCCGGAACATGTTCCGGTCCTTGTGGAACATGTTCCGGCGCTTCCGAAACATGATCCGGTGCTTCCGGAACATGTCCCGGCGATTCCGGAACATGTTCCGGTGATTCCGGAACATGTTCCGGTGATTCCGGAACATGTTCCGGTCCTGCCGGAACATGTTCTGGCGCTTCTGGAACATGTTGTGGCGCTTCCGGAACATGTTCCGGCGCTTCCGGAACATGTTGAGGCGCTTCCGGAACATGTTCCGGCGATTCCGGAACATGTGCCAGCGCTTCCGGAACATGTTCCGGTGCCTCCGGAACATGTTCCGGTGCTTCCGGAACATGTTCCGGCGCTTCCGGATCATGATCCGGTGCTTCCGGAACACGTTCCGGCGCTTCCGGAACATGTTCCGGTCCTTCCGGAACATGTTCCGGCGCTTCTGGAACACGTTCCGGTGCTTGAACATGTTCCGGCGCTTCCGGAACATGATCCGGTGCTTCCGGAACATGTTCCGGCGCTTCCGGAACATGTTCCGGTCCTTCCGGAACATGATCCGGCGCTTCCGGAACATGTTCCGGTCCTTCCGGAACATGTTCCGGCGCTTCCGGAACATGTTCCGGTCCTTCCGGAACATTTTCCGGTGCTTCCGGAACATGTTCCGGTGCTTCCGGAACACGTTCCGGCGCTTCCAGAACATGTTCCGGTGCCTCCGGAGCATGTTCCGGCGCTTCCGGAACATGTTCCGGCGCTTCCGCAACATGTTCCGGCGCTTCCGGAACATGTTCCGGTCCTTCCGGAACATTTTCGGGTCCTTCCGGAACACGTTCCGGCGCTTCCAGAACGTGTTCCGGTGCCTCCGGAACATGTTCCGGCGCCTCCGGAACATGTTCCGGTCCTTCCGGAACATGTTCCGGCGCTTCCGGAACACGTTCCGGCGCTTCCGGAACATGTTCCGGTCCTTCCGGAACATGTTCCGGTCCTTCCGGAACATTTTCCGGTGCTTCCGGAACATGTTCAGGTGCTTCCAGAACACGTTCCGGCGCTTCCAGAACATGTTCCGGTGCCTCCGGAGCATGTTCCGGCGCTTCCGGAACATGTTCCGGTCCTTCCGGAACATTTTCGGGTCCTTCCGGAACACGTTCCGGCGCTTCCAGAACGTGTTCCGGTGCCTCCGGAACATGTTCCGGTCCTTCCGGAACATGTTCCGGCGCTTCCGGAACACGTTCCGGCGCTTCCGGAACATGTTCCAGTCCTTCCGGAACATGTTCCGGTTCTTACGGAACATGTTCCGGCGCTTCCGGAACATGTTCCGGCGATTCCGGAACATGTTCCGGTCCTTCCGGAACATGATCCGGCGCTTCCGGAACACGTTCCGGCGATTCCGGAACATGTTCCGGCGCTTCCGGAACATGTTCCGGCGCTTCCAGAACATGTTCCGGTGCTTCCGGAACATGTTCCGGCGCTTCCGGAAGATGTTCCGGCGCTTCCGGAAGATGTTCCGGTCCTTCCGGAACATGTTCTGGTGCTTCCGGAACATGTTCGGGTCCTTCCGAAACACGTTCCGGCGCTTCCGGAACGTGTTCCGGTGCCTCCGGAACATGTCCCGGCGCTTCCGGAACATGATCCGGTGCTTCCAGAACATGTTCCGGCACTTCCGGAACATGTTCTGGCGCTTCCGGAAAATGTTCCGGTGCCTCCGGACCATGTCCCGGCGCTTCCGGAACATGATCCGGTACTTCCAGAACATGTTCCGGTCCTTCCGGAACATGTTCCGGTCCTTGTGGAACATGTTCCGGCGCTTCCGAAACATGATCCGGTGCTTCTGAAACATGTCCCGGCGCTTCCGGAACATGTTCCGGCGCTTCCGGAACATGTTCCGGTCCTTCCGGAACATTTTCGGGTCCTTCCGGAACACGTTCCGGCGCTTCCAGAACGTGTTCCGGTGCCTCCGGAACATGTTCCGGCGCTTCCGGAACACGTTGTGGAGCTTCCGGATCATGATCCGGTGCTTCTGGAACACGTTCCGGCGCTTCCGGAACATGTTCTGGTCCTTCCGGAACATGTTCCGGCGCTTCCGGAACACGTTCCGGTGCTTGAACATGTTCCGGCGCTTCCGGAACATGTTCCGGTCCTTCCGGAACATGATCCGGCGCTTCCGGAACATGTTCCGGTCCTTCCGGAACATGATCCGGCGCTTCCGGAACATGTTCCGGTCCTTCCGGAACATGTTCCGGCGCTTCCGGAACATGTTCCGGCGCTTCCGGAACACGTTCCGGCGCTTCCGGAACATGTTCCGGTCCTTCCGGAACATTTTCGGGTCCTTCCGGAACACGTTCCGGCGCTTCCAGAACGTGTTCCGGTGCCTCCGGAACATGTTCCGGTCCTTCCGGAACATGTTTCCGTCCTTCCAGAACATGTTCCGGTCCTTACGGAACATGTTCCGGCGCTTCCGGAACATGTTCCGGCGATTCCGGAACATGTTCCGGTCCTTCCGGAACATGATCCGGCGCTTCCGGAACATGTTCCGCCGCTTCCGGAACATGTTCCGGTCCTTCCGGAACATTTTCGGGTCCTTCCGGAACACGTTCCGGCGCCTCCAAAACGTGTTCCGGTGCCTCCGGAACATGTTCCGGCGCTTCCGGAACACATTCCGGCGCTTCCGGAACATGTTCCCGTCCTTCCGGAACATGTTCCGGTCCTTACGGAACATGTTCCGGCGCTTCCGGAACATGTTCCGGCGATTCCGGAACATGTTCCGGTCCTTCCGGAACATGATCCGGCGCTTCCGGACCATGTTCCGGCGATTCCGGAACATGTTCCCCTCCTTCCGGAACATGTTCCGGCGCTTCCGGAACATGTTCCGGCGATTCCGGAACCACTTCCGGTCCTTCCGAAAGATGTTCCGGTGCTTCCGGAACATGTTCCGGCGCTTCCGGAATATGTTCTGGTCCTTCCGGAACATGTTCCGGAAGCGCCGGAACGTGTGTTTTGACAATAGCTAAACCAAGTAAAATCAATCCTTGCCACGTTTTCAAAAGACACTTCCCAATTGGCAGTCCTCAATGTAACACGGCAGCTGTACTCGGGCACAATAACCTTGAGTGAATCCCAAATCCGGACGCGTTTCGCTGTAAATTACAGCCTCATCAGCTGTCAAACAATGAATATGCACAGAATGTGTCCAAATTTATTCACAACCATCCATTCATTCGAATGAGCAACGATTCTACAAATCATATAACAAATTCCACAACTTCACATTCCCTACTCCTCATTCCTCAAGCATGATCTCGCGACCCTTGAAGAGTGGTGCGCGCGCTCTTGCGGAACAAAGCCTTCAGGTTTTTAAGTGGTTTGAGGATAGCGAACAAATTCATATGATTCATAAACTGCAGGCGCCTTTTTAACACATAACAAGCGCGCGCCCACGACATCGGCACGCCCCCATGGTGTTCTGCATGTAAAACATGTGTTGTCTTATAAAAAGACTCCCTCCCCCCTCCCCTGACACCATGAGTATCCACCACACCGTTTTCTGCCTGTGACAATGAAGCTCCATTGTGGTTAGGCTCAATGAGTCGTGTGTTCTTACTCTTCCGTGCCCCCACGCCCAAGAACTTATGCCGTTCACTCCAGGGAATGAGTTTATCCCTAATTACACGCTGTGGGTATTGCAACCATACAAGGGCATCCACCAACCTGTTTGAACAAATAATATAGTACTTCTCATCCGAACAAATCCGTAGGTATCGTACAAACTCGGCGTGTATCCAGGACCCGCGAATATGTCTTGGGACATTCGTGGTCCATGGCATATATGCACACGCGTGTGTGCTCTTCCAAAACACCGAAGTTCTCAACGGTTCAACGCTGATGAATCTTACATCCAAAAATGTGACCCCTCTCGCACTACCCAACGCCTCAAATGCAAATGGCAAGTCCTTAGGATACATATGTTGTAGGCACGTTTTAATCATCTCGGTCTCGGACGCTCTATGCAACACGAGCCCATCATCTAAAAATCTTAGCAAAGGGATACCCGGTGGAAGTGGTCTCATTTTTTCAAAGGAGCGGAGCGTCAACTGCGCCCATGGGGGCGCGCTGTTCGTGCCCATACTAAATCCATAGCATTGCACAAAAAGTGCAATTCCCGGGTTCAAAAATACGGAGTGGTGGTAGATGAAATTCAGTAGCCAAAGCCCCAACGAGGCCGGCGCTTGGGACACATCCAAAAACGGCAACTCACTGATTAACAAGTCCTTCGCCTCGGTTGAGATGGGTGCAAATATGAATTGCATGAAGTCTCTCTCATATGTAGACAAATGTGAAAGCACCTCCCCATCCAAATCATGAAACCAATCTCGCCACCAAACAAATGTGTGTGTTAGATGGGACCATGATATGCGGGTGTATAATGCGTTGAAATCAAAATTAGTTAACACCAAATCACCATTTCCCTTACGTGAGTTCACTTGTGCCCGGACACGTGCCAACAAATCGTGTGTATCACGCACCGGTGTGTTGAGCTCATCAACCACTCTATCCAGCTTCAATAGAATTTGGCCCGCGGTTGCCATTAGGATAGACGAAGCCGTGGTCGACCAACTTGTTAAGCCTACGATAGGACGCGATGCCCATCTGCCATTGGAGTCAACACGAAGTGATTTATGCAATTTTAGGAGTAACCGAAATCGTGGCAAATGTGACACCACTCGCGTGTCTAAAAACACACAAATGAAATCATTAAGCGACAAAGGTAGCATGGGACGGATGATACCATCAACGATCTTTGCCCATCGTTTCATATTAGCCAACCATGTCTCTTGATCCGAAACATTACCAACTCTCCTATAAATGGGTGAACCAAGAAATTTATCATGCATGTTTGCCTCTGCTTCCCGAAGATAGCAAGAGCGAGAAGGATATTTAGGGAACCATCCTTGTCCCCTTCGATGATTACATGGTCACGGAGATATGACTCCAATAATTCAAAACAAAAGGACGCACCACGAAGCAAGTGTGTGTTCCTTGTGAACGCATCAAGCGCACCTTTGGTTTGGTCCGCAACAACTTTTATGGAATGATCAATCTTGAATAGTTTCGATCCCAATTTCTTTTCAATGTCCCCATTTGGATTCGTACCACGTGACACGAAGAACCTTTTATAGGGAAACAAACCTCCGGAACATGTTCCGGCGCCTCCGGAATATGATCCGGTGCTTCCGGAACATGTTCCGGCGCTTCCGGAACATGTTCCGGTCCTTCCGGAACATGTTCGGGCGCTTCCGGAACATGTTCCGATCCTTCCGGAACATGTTCCGGGCCTTCCGGAACATGTTCCGGCGCTGCCGGAACATGATCCGGTGCTTCCGGAACATGTTCCGGCGCCTCCGGAACATGTTCCGGTGCCTCCGGAACATGTTCCGGCGCTTCCGGAACATGTTCCGGCGCTTCTGGAACATGTTCCGGCGCTTCCGGAACATGTTCCGGCGCTTCCGGAACATGTTCCGGTCCTTCCGGAACACGTTCCGGCGCTTCCGGAACATGTTCCGGTCCTTCCGGAACATGTTGCGGTGCCTCCGGAACATGTTCCGGTCCTTCCGGAACATGTTCCGGTCCTTCCGGAACATGTTCCGGTCCTTCCCGAACATGTTCCCGTGCTTCCGGAACACGTTCCGGCGCTTCCGGAACATGTTCCGGTGCCTCCGGAGCATGTTCCGGCGCTTCCGGAACATGTTCCGGTGCTTCCGGAACATGTTCCGGCGCTTCCGGAACATGTTCCGGTCCTTCCGGAACATGTTCGGGCGCTTCCGGAACATGTTCCGATCCTTCCGGAACATGTTCCGGGCCTTCCGGAACATGTTCCGGCGCTGCCGGAACATGATCCGGTGCTTCCGGAACATGTTCCGGTCCTTCGGGAACATGTTCCGGCGCCTCCGGAACATGTTCCGGTGCCTCCGGAACATGTTCCGGCGCTTCCGGAACATGTTCCGGCGCTTCCGGAACATGTTCCGGTCCTTCCGGAACACGTTCCGGCGCTTCCGGAACATGATCCGGTTCTTCCGGAACATGTCCCGGCGCTTGCGGAACATGATCCGGTGCTTCCGGAACATGTTCCGGCGCTTCCGGAACATGTTCCGGTCCTTCCGGAACATTTTCCGGTCCTTCCGGAACATGTTCCGGCGCTTCCGGAACATGATCCGGTGCCTCCGGAACATGCGCCGGCGCTTCCGGAACATGATCCGGTGCTTCCGGAACATTTTCCGGCGCTTCCGGAACATGTTCCGGTGTCTCCGGAACATGTTCCGGCACTTCCGAAACATGTTCCGGCGCTTCCGGAACATGATCCGGTGCTTCCGGAACATGTTCGGGTGCCTCCGGAACATGTTCCGGCGCTTCCGGAACATGTTCCGGCGCTTCCGGACCATGATCCGGCGCTTGCGGAACATGTTCCGGTGCCTCGGAAACAGGTTCGGGTGCTTCCGGAACATGTTCCGGTGCTTCCGGAAGATATTCCGGTGCTTCCGGAACATGTTCCGGCGCTTCCGGAACATGTTCCGGCGGTTGCGGATCATGTTCCGGCGCTTCCGGAACATGTTCCGGCGCTTCCGCAACATGTTCCGGTCCTTCCGGAACATGTTCTGGTCCTTCCGGATCATGTTTTGGTGCTTCCGGAACATGTTCCGGTGCTTCTAGAACATGTTCCGGTGCTTCGGGAACATGTTCCGGCGCTTCAGGAACATGTTCCGGCGGTTCCGGAACATGTTCCGGTGGTTCCGGAACATGTTCCGGCGGTTCCGGAACATGTTCAGGCTCTTGTGGGACATGTTGCGGCGCTTCCGGAACATGTTCCGGCGGTTCCGGTACATGTTCCGGCGCTTCCGGAAGATTTTTTGGCGCTTCCGGAACATGTTCCGGTGCTTCCAGAACATGTTCCGGTGCTTCCGGAAAATGTTTCGGCTGTTCCAGAACATGTTCCGGTGCTTCCGGAACATGTTCCGGTGATTCCGGAACATGTTCCGGTCCTTCCGGAAGATGTTCCGGTGCTTCCGGAACATGTTCCGGCGCTTCCAGAACATGTTCAGGCGGTTCCGGAACATGTTTCGGCGCTTCCGGAACATGTTCCGGCGCTTCCGGAACATGTTCCGGTGCTTCCGGAACATGTTCCGGCAGTTCCGGAACATGTTTCGGCGCTTCCGGAACATGCTCCAGTGCTTCCGGAACATGTTCCGGTCCTTCCGGAACATGCTCCGGCGGTTCCGGAGCATGTTCCGGCGGTTCCGGAACATGCTCCGGCGGTTCAGGAGCATGTTCCGGCGGTTCCGGAACATGTTCCGGTGCTTCCGGAACATGTTCCGGAAGCACCGGAACATCTTCCGGCGGTTCCGGAGCATGTTCCGGCGGTTCCGGAACATGTTCCGGTGCTTCCGGAACATGTTCCTGCGCTTCCGGAACATGTTCCGGTGCTTCCGGAACATGTTCCGGTGCTTGCCGAACATGTTCCGGCGGTTCCGGAACATGTTCCGGCGCTTCCGGAACATGTTCCGGCGCTTCCGGAACATGTTCCGGTGCTTCCGGAACATGTTCCGGCGGTTCCGGAACATGTTCCGGCGGTTCCGGAACATGTTCCGGTGCTTCGAGAACATGTTCCGGCAGTTCCGGAACATGTTCCGGTGCTTCCGGAACATGTTCCTGTACTTCCGGAACATGTTCCGGTGCTTCCAGAACATGTTCCGGTGCTTCCGGAACATGCTCCGGCGGTTCCGGAACATGCTCCGGCGGTTCAGGAGCATGTTCCGGCGGTTCCGGAACATGTTCCGGTGCTTCCGGAACATGTTCCGGTGCTTCCGGACCATGATCCGGCGCTTCCGGAACATGTTCCGGTGCTTCCGGAACATGATCCGGCGCTTCCGGAACATGTTCCGGTGCTTCGAGAACATGTTCCGGCAGTTCCGGAACATGTTCCGGTGCTTCCGGAACATGTTCCTGTACTTCCCGAACATGTTCCGGTGCTTCCAGAACATGTTCCGGTGCTTCCGGAACATGCTCCGGCGGTTCCGGAACATGCTCCGGCGGTTCAGGAGCATGTTCCGGCGGTTCCGGAACATGTTCCGGTGCTTCCGGAACATGTTCCGGAAGCACCGGAACATCTTCCGGCGGTTCCGGAGCATGTTCCGGCGGTTCCGGAACATGTTCCGGTGCTTCCGGAACATGTTCCTGCGCTTCCGGAACGTGTTCCGGCGCTTCCGGAACATGTTCCGGTGCTTCCGGAACATGTTCCGGCAGTTCCGGAACATGTTTCGGCGCTTCCGGAACATGCTCCAGTGCTTCCGGAACATGTTCCGGTCCTTCCGGAACATGCTCCGGCGGTTCCGGAGCATGTTCCGGCGGTTCCGGAACATGCTCCGGCGGTTCAGGAGCATGTTCCGGCGGTTCCGGAACATGTTCCGGTGCTTCCGGAACATGTTCCGGAAGCACCGGAACATCTTCCGGCGGTTCCGGAGCATGTTCCGGCGGTTCCGGAACATGTTCCGGTGCTTCCGGAACATGTTCCTGCGCTTCCGGAACATGTTCCGGTGCTTCCGGAACATGTTCCGGTGCTTGCCGAACATGTTCCGGCGGTTCCGGAACATGTTCCTGCGCTTCCGGAACATGTTCCGGCGCTTCCGGAACATGTTCCGGTGCTTCCGGAACATGTTCCGGCAGTTCCGGAACATGTTTCGGCGCTTCCGGAACATGCTCCAGTGCTTCCGGAACATGTTCCGGTCCTTCCGGAACATGCTCCGGCGGTTCCGGAGCATGTTCCGGCGGTTCCGGAACATGCTCCGGCGGTTCAGGAGCATGTTCCGGCGGTTCCGGAACATGTTCCGGTGCTTCCGGAACATGTTCCGGAAGCACCGGAACATCTTCCGGCGGTTCCGGAGCATGTTCCGGCGGTTCCGGAACATGTTCCGGTGCTTCCGGAACATGTTCCTGCGCTTCCGGAACATGTTCCGGTGCTTCCGGAACATGTTCCGGTGCTTGCCGAACATGTTCCGGCGGTTCCGGAACATGTTCCGGCGCTTCCGGAACATGTTCCGGCGCTTCCGGAACATGTTCCGGTGCTTCCGGAACATGTTCCGGCGGTTCCGGAACATGTTCCGGCGGTTCCGGAACATGTTCCGGTGCTTCGAGAACATGTTCCGGCAGTTCCGGAACATGTTCCGGTGCTTCCGGAACATGTTCCTGTACTTCCGGAACATGTTCCGGTGCTTCCAGAACATGTTCCGGTGCTTCCGGAACATGCTCCGGCGGTTCCGGAACATGCTCCGGCGGTTCAGGAGCATGTTCCGGCGGTTCCGGAACATGTTCCGGTGCTTCCGGAACATGTTCCGGTGCTTCCGGACCATGATCCGGCGCTTCCGGAACATGTTCCGGTGCTTCCGGAACATGATCCGGCGCTTCCGGAACATGTTCCGGTGCTTCGAGAACATGTTCCGGCAGTTCCGGAACATGTTCCGGTGCTTCCGGAACATGTTCCTGTACTTCCGGAACATGTTCCGGTGCTTCCAGAACATGTTCCGGTGCTTCCGGAACATGCTCCGGCGGTTCCGGAACATGCTCCGGCGGTTCAGGAGCATGTTCCGGCGGTTCCGGAACATGTTCCGGTGCTTCCGGAACATGTTCCGGAAGCACCGGAACATCTTCCGGCGGTTCCGGAGCATGTTCCGGCGGTTCCGGAACATGTTCCGGTGCTTCCGGAACATGTTCCTGCGCTTCCGGAACGTGTTCCGGTGCTTCCGGAACATGTTCCGGTGCTTGCCGAACATGTTCTGGCGGTTCCGGAACATGTTCGGCAAGCACCGGAACATGTTCCCGAAGCACCGGAACATGTTCCGGAACCAAGGGAACATGTTTCGGAAGCACCGGAACATGTTCCACAACCGCCGGAACATAATCCGGTAGAAGCAAAACATGTTCCGGTGTCTCCGGAACATGTTCCGGCGCTTCCGGAACATGTTCCGGTCCTTCCGGAACATGTTCTGGTTCTACCGGAAGATGTTCCGGGCTTCCGGAACATGTTCCGGCGCTTCCGGAACATGTTCAAGCGGTTGCGGATCATGTTCCGGCGCTTCCGGAACATGTTCCGGCGCTTCCGCAACATGTTCCGGTCCTTCCGGAACATGTTCCGGTCCTTCCGGAACATGTTCTGGTCCTTCCGGAACATGTTCCGGTGCTTCCGGAACATGTTCCGGTGGTTCCGGAACATGTTCTGGTCCTTCCGGAACATGTTCCGGTGCTTCCGGAACATGTTCCGGCGGTTCAGGAACATGTTCCGGTGGTTCCGGAACATGTTCCGGCGGTTCCGGAACATGTTCCGGCGCTTCCGGAACATGTTCGGGTCCTTCCGGAACATGTTCCGGTGCTTCCGGAACATGTCCGGAACATGTTCCTGTGCTTCCGGAACATGTTCCGGTGCTTCCAGAACATGTTCCGGTGCTTCCGGAACATGTTCCGGTGCTTCCGGAACATGTTCCGGCGCTTCAGGAACATGTTCCGGCGGTTCCGGAACATGTTCCGGTGGTTCCGGAACATGTTCCGGCGGTTCCAGAAGATGTTCCGGCGCTTCCGGAACATGTTCCGGCGGTTCCGGAACATGTTCCGGCGCTTCCGGAACATGTTCTGGCGATTCCGGTACATGTTCCGGTGCTTCCAGAACATGTTCCGGTGCTTCCGGAACATGCTCCGGCGGTTCCGGAGCATGTTCCGGCGGTTCCGGAACATGTTCCGGTGCTTCCGGAACATGTTCCTGTGCTTCCGGAACATGTTCCGGTGCTTCCGGAACATGTTCCGGCGGTTCCGGAGCATGTTCCGGCGGTTCCAGAACATGTTCCTGTGCTTCCGGAACATGTTCCGGTGCTTCCGGAACATGTTCAGCAAGCACCGGAACATGTTCCCGAAGCACCGGAACATGTTCCGGGACCGCCGGAACATAATCCGGTAGAAGCGAAACATGTTCCGGAACCGCCGGAACATCATCCGGCGCTTCCGGAACATGTTCCGGAAGAACCGGAACATGTTCCGGAACCGCCGCATCATGTGTGTGTTCCGGAATCACTGGTGCATGTTCCGGAAGCGCCGGAACATCTTCCGGCCCTTCCAACACATGTTCCGGAAGAACCGGAACATGTTCCGGAAATGCCGGAGCATGTTCCGGAATCACTGGTGCATGTTCCGGAAGCGCCGGAACATGTTCCGGCGGTTCGGAAACATGTTCCGGAAGCGCGGGAACACGTTCCGGAAGCGCGGGAACATGTTCCGAAACCGCCGGAACATGTTCTGGTGCTTCCGGAACATGTTCTGGAACCGACGGAACATGTTCCGGAAGCACCGGAGCATGTTCCGGAAGCGCCGGAACATGTTCCGGAAGCACCGGAACATGTTCTGGAAGAACCGGAACATGTTCCGGAAGCACCGGAACATCTTCAGGAAGCACCGGAGCATGTTCCGGAACCGCCGGAACATGTTCCGGAATCGCCGGAACATGATCCGGTAGAACCGGAACATGTTCCGGAAGCACCGGAGCGTGTTCCGGAAGCGCCGGAGCTTCTTCGGCAAGCGCCGGAACATGTTCCGGAATCGCCGGAACATGCTCCGGAAGCGCCGGAACATGTTCCGCAAGCGCCGGAACATGTTCCAGAAGCGCCGGAACATGTTCCGCAAGCGCCGGAACATGTTCCAGAAGCGCCGGAACATGTTCCGGAAGAACCGAAACATATTCCGGAACCAAGGGAACATGTTCCGGAACCGCCGGAACATGTTCCAGAAGCGCCGGAACATGTTCCGGAAGCGCCGGAAAATGTTCCGGAAGCACCGAAAGACGTTCCGAAAGCGCCACAACATGTTCCGGAACCGCCGGAACATGTTCCGGAACAGCCGGAACATGTTCTGGAAGAACCGGAACATGTTCCGGAAGCACCGAAACATATTCAGGAAGCACCGGAACATGTTCCGGAACCAAGGGAACATGTTTCGGAAGCACCGCAACATGTTCCGGAACCGCCGGAACATGTTCCGGAATCGCCGGAACATGATCGGGTAGAACCGGAACATGTTCCGGAACCGCCGGAACATGTTCCGAAACCGCCGGAACATGTTCCGGAACCACCGGAACATGTTCCAGAAGAACTGGACCATGTTCCGGAGTCGCCGGAGCATGTTCAGGAAGCACTGGAGCATGTTCCGGAAGCGCCGGATCATGCTCTGGAACCGCCGGAACGTATTCCGGAAGCACCGGATCATGTTCCGGAAGCACCGAAACATATTCAGAAAGCACCGGAACATGTTCCGGAACCAAGGGAACATGTTTCGGAAGCACCGCAACATGTTCCGGAATCGCCGGAACATGATCCGGTAGAACCGGAACATGTTCCGGAACCGCCGGAACATGGTCCGAAACCGCCGGAACACGTTCCTGAAGCGCCGGAAGATGTTCCGGAAGCGCCAGAACATGTTCCGGAACCACCGGAACATGTTCCAGAAGAACTGGACCATGTTCCGGAACCGCCGGAGCATGTTCCGGAAGCACCGGAACATGTTCCGGAAGCACCGGAACATGTTCCGGAAGCGCCGGAACATGTTCCGGACGCGCCGGAACATGTTGCGGAACCGCCGGAACATGTTCCGGAAGCACCGGAACATGTTCCAGAACTGCCGGAACATGTTCCGGAACCGCCGGAACATGTTCCGGAAGAACCGGAACATGTTCCGGAACTGCCGGAACATGTTCTGGTGCTTCCGGAACATGTTCCGGAACCGCCGGAACATGTTCTGGAACCGACGGAACATGTTCCGGAAGCACCGGAGCATGTTCCGGAAGCGCCGGAACATGTTCCGCTGGCGCCGGAACATGTTCCGGAAGCACCGGAGCATGTTCCGGAAGCGCCGGAACATGTTCCGCAAGCGCCGGAACATGTTCCGGAACAGGCGCAAAAGAATATGTTCCGGAACGGCCGGAACATGCTCCGGAACCACCGGAACATGTTCCGGAACCGCCGGAACATGTTCCGGACGAACTGGACCATGATCCGGAACCGTCGGAACATGTTCCGGAACCGCCGGAACATGTTCCAGAAGCGCCGGAACGTGTTCCGGAAGCGCCGGAAAATGTTCCGGAAGCACCGAAACATGTTCCGAAAGCGCCGCAACATGTTGCGGAGGCGCCGGAACATGTTCCGGAAGCACCGGAACATGTTCTGGAAGAACCGGAACATGTTCCGGAAGCGCCGGAACATGTTGCGGAAGCACCGGAGCATGTTCCGGAAGCGCCGGAACATGTTTCGCAAGCGCCGGAACATGTTCCGGAAGCGCCGGAACATGTTCCGGAAGCACCGGAACATGTTCTGGAAGAACCGGAACATGTTCCGGAAGCACTGGAACATCTTCAGGAAGCACCGGGACATGTTCCGGAACCGCCGGAACATGTTCCGGAATCGCCAGAACATGATCCGGTAGAACCGGAACATGTTCCGGAAGCACCGGGGCATGTTCCGGAACCGCCGGAACATGTTCCGCAAGCGCCGGAACATGTTCCGGAAGCGCCGGAACATGTTCCGAAATCACCAGAACATGTTCCGGAAGCGCCGGAACATGTTCTGGGAGAACCGGAGCATGTTCCGGAAGCACCGGAACATCTTCAGGAAGCACCGAAACATATTCCGGAACCAAGGGAACATGTTTCGGAAGCACCGGAACATGTTCCGGAACCGCCGGAACATGTTCCGAAACCGCCGGAACATGGTCCGAAACCGCCGGAACATGTTCCGGAATCACCGGAACATGTTCTGGAAGCGCCGGATCATGTTCCGGAACCGCCGGAACATGTTCCGGAAGTACCAAATCATGTTCCGGAAGCGCCGGAACATGTTCTAGAAGCGCCGGAACATGTTCCGCAAGCGCCGGAACATGTTCCAGAAGCGCCGGAACATGTTCCGCAAGCGCCGGAACATGTTCCGGAAACTCCGGAACATGTTCCGGAAGCACCGGAACATGTTCCGAAACCGACGGAACATGTTTCGGAAGCGCCGGAACATGTTCCGGAGGCGCTGGAACATGTTCCGGAACTGCCGGAACATGTTCCGGAAGCACCGGAACATGTTCCGGAAGCGCCGGAACATGTTCCGGAACCGCGCCAGAATATGTTCCGGAACCGCCGGAACATGCTCCGGAACCACCGGAACATGTTCTGGAACCGCCGGAACATGTTCCGGAAGAACTGGAACATGATCCGGAACCGTCGGAACATGTTCCGGAACCGCCGGAACATGTTCCAGAAGCACCGAAACATGTTCAGAAAGCGCCGCAACATGTTGCGGAACCGCCGGAACATCTTCCAGAAGCGCCGGAACATGTTCCGGAACAGCCGGAACATGTTCTGGAAGAACCGGAACATGTTCCGGAAGCACCGAAACATGTTCCGGAACCACCGGAACATGTCCCAGAAGAACTGGACCATCTTCCAGAACCAAGGGAACATGTTTCGGAAGCACCGGAACATGTTCCGGAACCGCCGGAACATGTTCCGGAATTGCCGGAACATGATCCGGTAGAACCGGAACATGTTCCGGAAGCGCCAGAACATGTTCCGGATACACCGGAACATGTCCCAGAAGAACTGGACCATCTTCCGGAACCGCCGGAGCATGTTCCGGAAGCACTGGAGCATATTCCGGAAGCGCCGGATCATGCTCTGGAACCGCCGGAACGTGTTCCGGAAGCACCGGATCATGTTCCGGGAGCGCCGGAACATGTTCTGTAAGCATCGGAACATGTCCCGGAGCCACCGGAACATGTTCCGAATGCACCGGAACAAGTTCCGGAAGCGCCGGAACATGTTCCGGAACCGCCGGAACATGTTCCGGACGCGCCGGAACATGATCCGGAACCGCCGGAACGTGTTCCGGAACCGCCGGAACAAGTTCCGGAAGAACCGGAACATGTTCCGGAACCGCGGGAACATGTTTCGGAGGCGCCGCAACATGTTCCGGAAGCGCCGAAACATGTTCCCGAAGCGCCGAAACATGTTCCGGAAGAGCCGGAACATATTCCGGAAGCGCCGGAACATGTTCCGGAACCACCGGAACATGTTCCGGAAGCGCCGGAACATGTTCCGAAACAGCCGGAACATGTTCTGGAATCGCCGGAACATGATACGGTAGAACCGGAACATGTTCAGGAACCGCCAGAGCATGTTCCGGAAGCACTGGAGCATGTTCCAGAAGCGCCGGAACATGTTCCGGAACCGCCGGAACATGTTCCGGAAGCGCCGGAACATGTTCAGGAAGCGCCAGAACATGTTCCGTAACCACCGGAACATGCTCCAGAAGAACTGGACCATGTTCCGGAACCGCCGGAGCATGTTCCGGAAGCACTGGAGCATGTTCTAGAAGCGCCGGAACATGTTCTGGAACCGCCGGAACATGTTCCGGAAGCACCGGAACATGTTCCGGAAGCGCCGGAACGTGTTCCGGAAGCACCGGAACATGTTCCGCAACCACGGGAACATGTTCCGGAACCGCCGGAACATGTTCCGGAACCACCGGAACATGTTCCGGAAGCACCGGGAAATGTTCCGGAAGCGCCGGATCATGTTCCGGCAGCACCGGAACATGCTCCGGAAGCGCCGGAACATGTTGTGGAACCGCCGGAACATGTTCCGGAAGCGCCGCAACATGTTCCGGAAGAACCGGAACGTGTTCCGGAAGCGCCGGAACATGTTCCGCATCCAAGGGAACATGTTCCGGAACCACGGGAACATTTTCCGGAACCGCCAGAACATGTTCTGGAACCGCCGGAATATGTTCTGGAAGCACCAGAACATGTTCGGCAAGCGCCGGAACATCTTCCGGAAGCGCCGGAACATGTTCCGGAAGCGCCGGATCATGTTCCGGAAGCACCGGAACATGGTCCGGAAGAACCGGAACGTGTTCCGGAACCGCCGCAACATGTTGCGGAAGATCCGGAACGTGTTCCGGAAGCGCCGGAACATGTTCTGGAAGCACCGGAACTTGTTCCGGAAGCGCCGCAACATGTTCCGGAAGAACCGGAACGTGTTCCGGAAGCGCCAGAACATGTTCCCGAAGCGCCGGAACATGTTCTGGAACCAAGGGAACATGTTCCGGAACCGCGGGAACATGTTCTGGAAGAACCAGAACATGTTCCGGAACCGCCGGAACATGTTCTGGAAACTCCGGAACATGTTCCGGAAGCACCGGAACATGTTCAGGAAGCGCCGGAACATGTTCCGGAAGCGGCGGAACATCTTCCGGAACCGCCCGAACAAGTTCCGGAACCGCCGGAACATGTTCCGGACCCGCCGGAACATGTTCCGGAAGCGCCGGAACATGTTCTGGAAGCGCCGGAACATGTTGCGGAAGCACCGGAACATGTTCCGGAAGCACCGGAACATGTTCCGGAACATGTTCCGGAAGCGCCGGAACATTATTCCGGAAGCGCCGCAACATGTTCCGGAACCGCCGGAACATGTTCTGGAACCGCCGGAATATGTTCCGGAAGCACCGGAACATTTTCCGGAAGCGCCGAATCATGTTCCGGAAGCACCAGAACGTGTTCCGAAAGCGCCGGAACATCTCTGGAAGCGCCGGAACGTGTTCCGGAAGCACCGGAACATGTTCCGGAGGCGCCGGAATATGTTCCGGGAGCTCCGGAACATGTTGCGGCGCTTCCGGAACATGTTCCGGAAGAACCGGAACATGTTCCCGAACCGCCGGAAGATGTTCCGGAAGCACCGGAACATGTTCCGGAACCGCCGGAACATGTTCCGGAAGCGCCGGAACATGTTCCGGAACCGCCGGAGCATGTTCCGAAAGCATTGGTGCATTTTGCGGAAGCGCCGGAACATTTTCTGGAACCGCCGGAACATGTTTCGGAAGCACCGGATCATGTTCACGAAGCGCCGGAACATGTTCCGGAACCGCCGGAACATGTTCCGGAAGAACCGGAACATGTTCCGGAACCTCCGGAACATGTTTCGGAAGCACCGGAACATGTTCCGGAACCAAGAGAACATGTTCCGGAAGCTCCGGAACATGTTCCGGAAGCGCCGGAACATGTTCCGGAAGCGCCGGCACATGTTCCGGAACTGCCGGAACATGTTCCGGAAGAACCGCAACATGTTCCGGAACCGCCGGAGCATGTTCCGGAAGCACTGGAGCTTGTTCCGGAAGCGCCGGAACATGTTCCAGAACCGCCGGAGCATGTTCCGAAAGCATTGGAGCATGTTCCGGAAGCGCCGGAACATGTTCCGGAACCGCCGGAGCATGTTCCGAAAGCATTGGAGCATGTTCCGGAAGCGCCGGAACATGTTCCGGAAGCACCGGAACATGTGCCGGAACCAAGAGAACATGTTCCGGAAGCGCCGGAACATGTTCCGGAAGCGCCGGAACATGTTCCGGAAGCGCCGGCACATGTTCCGGAACTGCCGGAACATGTTCCTGAAGAACCGGAAAATGTTCCAGAACCGCCGGAGAATGTTCCGGAAGCACTGGAGCTTGTTCTGGAAGCGCCGGAACATGTTCCAGAACCGCCATAACATGTTCCGGAAGCACCGGAACATGTTCCGGAAGCGCCGGATCATGTTCCGGAACCTCCGGAACATGTTCCGGAAGCACCGGAACATGTTCCGGAGGCACCGGAGCATGTTCCGGAACCAAGGGAACATGTTCTGCAACCACCGGAACATTTTCCAGAAACGCCGGAACGTCTTCCGGAACCGCCGGAACATGTTCCGGAAGCGCCGGGACGTGTTCCGGAAGCGCCGGAACGTGTTCCGGAACCGCCGGAACATGTTCGGGAAGGACCGGAACATGTTCCGGAAGCACCGGAACATGCTACGGAAGAACCGGAACATGTTCGGGAAGCGCCGGAACATGTTCCGGAAGCGCTGGTGCATGTTCCAGAACCCGCAGAAAATGTTCCGGAACCGCCGGAACATGTTCCGGGCGCGCCGGAACATGTTCCGGCACCGCCTGAACATGTTTCGGAACCGCCGGAACATGATCCAGAATCGCCGGAACATGATCCGTAAGAACCGGAACATGTTCCGGAAGAACCGGAACATGTTCCGGAAGCGCCGGATCTTGTTCCGGAACCACCGGAACATGTTCCGGAAGCACCAGAGCATGTTCCGGAACCAAGGGAACATGTTCCGGAAGCACCAGAGCATGTTCCGGAACCAAGGGAACATGTTCCGGAAGCACCGGATCATGTTTCGGAACCGCCGGAACATGTTCCGGAAGCGCCGGAACATGTTCCGGAAGCACCGGAACATGTTCCGGAACCGCCGGAGCATGTTCCGGAAGGACTGGAGCATGTTCTGGAAGCGCGGAACATGTTCAGGAACCGCAGGAACATGTTCCGGAAGCGCCCGATCATGTCCCGGAAGCAGCGGAACATGTTCCGGAAGAACCCGAACATGTTCCGGAAGCGCCGGAACACGTTCCGGAAGCACCGGAACATGTTCCGGAAGCGCCGGAGCATGTTCCGTAAGCGCCGGAACATGTTCCGGAAGCGCCGGAACATGTTCCGGAAGCACCGGAACATGTTCCGGAACCGCCGGAATTTGATCCGGAAGAACCGGAACATGTTCCGGAAGCACTGGAGCACGTTCCGGAAGCACCGGAACATGTTCCCGAACCGCTCGAACATGTTCCGGAAGCGCCGGATCATGTTCCGGAAGCACAGGAACATGTTCCGGAAGCACCAGAGCATGTTCCGGAACCAAGGGAACATGTTCCGGAAGCACCGGAACATGTTCCGGAAGCGCCGGAACATGTTCCGGAAGCGCCGCAACATGTCCCGGAAGAACGGGAACATGTTCCGGAAGCGCCGGAGCATGTTCCGGAAGAACCGGAACATGTTCCGGAAGCACCGGAACATGTTCCGGAACCAAGAGAACATGCTCCGGAAGTGCCGGAACATGTTCCGGAACCAGCGGAACATGTTCCGGAAGCGCCGGATCATGTTCTGGAACCGCCGGAACATGTTGGGTAGTTGGTGAATTATTTCTGGTATGTGCACGATGATTCACCGCTTCTTGATGTGCAGGCTATGGTCGGCTGAACAATGTTGTCACCTCCAACAATGGCACTAAAAAAGTGTGCCCCTGTTGTGTAGGACCCCTTGGAAAGCGTCCCTGCCACGCCACGATAGGCTGCACCAAACCGCACCAGTGTGATGCAACGGCCATGTGCTACCTCTGGGAAAGGGCCTCCCAATACTAATGGGTCACCATACCCACTGGCACACCACTTTAGGTCACGCGTGTGAACTATGGGTCTTTACCTTGCACCCAGATCTCAGGGATCTAGTGTATCATATGCTTGAGTCGCCCCTCTTCTGAGAACTATCTCGAGTACTCTGAATGAATACTTTCAGCCCCCCCCCCCCCCAAAAGAAGAAGCAGCCACCTGGAGTGGTACAGAACTGGTCTGCGCTGCAGTGCAGCAAGAAAAAAACACTGAACCATGTGGTGATGACCATGCGCCTGTGACACGGGGGCGTATGCGAGCCCAGTATCCGTTGCCTCATGGCCCCAAAAGAAGAAAAAGCTTTGGTATGTAGATGACTCAGGAGTGGTGGTGCCCCTGATATTGGCAGTAGTTCACGAGCTACTGTGCCGGTAGGAGGAGTCACCTCGAAGAGAGGTTGTTAGATCAAGCGCAGGCGCGAGCGTCGTATACCCCCCTTTTTTGGGGTCGTTCGCGTAGCATACCCCAATGTATGGTTTCTAACGTCTAACCCCTTGTAAAATCATCATTTTAGGACCAAAAATGATCCCCCAATGATTTTTTGGATTTTGACCCCCGTACCCCCCCGCACTGGGGTACCCTTTTTTGAGGGGGGGGTGGGGGGGTGGGGGGGGGGGGGGAACTTCTTTGTGTATTGTGGCCGCTGTGTGTGGATTTGGACCTGGGTCCTGAAGAACTTTTTTCTTGTATATGGACCCTCTAACCCATGGCGGGGGTCCCGGGTCCCAACTCCAGGTACCCCCAGTCACCCCCCAATGTATGGCCCGTCGCCAATGAGGACTTAGCCGTTTTCACGCTCGATAGGCTGTTTAGTGGCACGTGAAGGTTTTTTGAAAATTCGATTTTTCATGACTACCTTCCGTTGCCCATAGGATTGGTTTGGGTGATCATTTGGTGACAATACGGGTACTTGAGCACCCATGGGGACCCACGTAGTGGCTGCTAGGCCTATGTAGCCCGTGCCATGGGCCCTCCGAAAGCCCCAAAATTGCTGTTGCGTAGGCTGTTTAGTGACACTTGAAAGTTTTTCACATTTCCGCTTTTTCCGAAAACCTTCTGTTGCCCCTAGGACGGGTTTGGGGGATCATTTGGTGACAATGTGGGTGCTTGAGCACCCATGGGGGCCCATGTAGTGGCCACTGTGCCCATCTAGCCCGAGCCATGGGCCCCCCAAAAGCCCCAAAATTGCTGTTTGTAGGTGGTTCAATGGCATTTGGGGTGTGCACAAACTGCACAAGCAGTTTTCCACCCTCTACAGGTCAAAAATGGAATTTTTTGCAAAAACAATTTTTGGTATTGTGACCACTTACAATGATGAAATATGCTATGTAAAGCATGTTTTAGACCCTCTTTGTGTGTTTTTCACCCTATTTGGGTGTGGGGGGGGGGGTTACCAAGGGGTCTAGCTAGGGCACACAACCTGCTCATGCAGTTTTCCGGCCTCGGCAGCTCAAAAATGGAAATCACCTCGCAGAGGTTGTTAGATGAAAGCCAGGCAGGCGTATATATGGGGAAAACGCCACATACCCCCCCATTTTGGCCTTTTTGGGCCTATTCGCGTACCCTACCCCAAGGGGTTGAATTGTTAGTTTAACCCCTTGTAAAATCATTATTTTGTCCAATAGACGCATCCCCCAATGAGTTTTTGGTCCGTACCCCCCCAAACCCCCCCCACTTGAAACCCACTTTTTTCAGGTTTTGAGGGAGGTGGGGGGGGTGGGGGGGGGGGGGGTCAAAAATGTCGAAAAAATGACCCCCCCCTTTTTTGGGTCGAAAATCAGGAATCTTTTGGTTTTTTTCGATTTTGAGCCGAAAAAGTGTTTCCGGGTCCCGACTCTATGGGGTTTGTATGGGGCGGAGTGGGACGAGCGCTTATGCAGTTTATGCACTTTTTGGCCATTTTTGGTATGTTGGCGGTTTTGGCAACCTCGGTGACCCGTGGTACCCACTCCGAGGGGTGTGAGTGGGGATGTTGTGACAGTATATGCCTACTAGGATACGGAAGGACGTTTTTTGCAATCTCTAGCCTTGCCTAGGGCCGTTCACAACCCGTGCCAAAGACGCGAAATGACTGTTTCCACCAATAATGGCCTAGTGAATGGGCCGGTACACAACCTGCTTATGCAGTTTTTCACCCCAGGCAGCTCAAAAATCGAAGTTTTCAAAACTGGTTTTTATGATATTGTGATCACCCAAAATGACCATCCAAGGTATGTAAAGCATGTTTTAGGCTGTATTTGCGTGTTTTTCATCCTATTTGGGTATTAGGTCCCAGGCGTGGGGGGGTGTCCCAAGGGATTGGTACACAACCGGCTTATGCAGTTTTTCACCCTGGGCAGCTCAAAAATCGAAGTTTTTGAAACTTGTTTTTTGATATTGTGACCACCCAAAATGACCATCCAAGGTATGTAAAGCATGTTTTAGGCCGTATTTACATGTTTTTCCCCCTATTTGGGTATTAGGTCCGGGGGGGAGGGGGGGGGGGCTCCCAAGGGATTTGTACACAACCTTATGCAGCTTTTCACCCCGGGCAGCTCAAAAATCGAAGTTTTCAAAACTGGTTTTTATGATGTTGTGATCACCTAAAATGACCATCCAAGGTATGTAAAGCATGTTTTAGGCCGTATTTACGTATATTTCACCCTTTTTGGGTATTAGGTCCGGGGGGGGGGGGTGTCTCCCAAGGGATTGGTACACAACCTGCTTATGCAGTTTTTCACCCTGGGCAGCTCAAAAATGCAGTTTTTCACCCTGGGCAGCTCAAAAAACGAAGTTTTCAAAACTGGTTTTTATGATATTGTGATCACCTAAAATGACCATCCAAGGTATGTAAAGCATGTTTTAGGCTGTATTTGCGTGTTTTTCATCCTATTTTGGTATTAGGTCCGGGGGGGGGGGGGGGGGGGTCGGTCGAAAGGGATTGATACAACCTGCTGATGCGGTTTTTCAACCTGGGCAGCTCAAAAATCGAAGTTTTTGAAACTTGTATTTTTGATATTGTCACCACTTGAAATGACCATCCAAGGTATGTAAAGCATGTTTTAGGCCGTATTTACATGTTTTTCACCCTATTTGGGTATTGGCCGCACGGGGGGGGGGGGGGGGCTCCCAAGGGATTGGTACACAACCTGCTTATGCAGTTTTTCACCCTGGGCAGCTCAAAAATCGAAGTTTTCGAAACTTTTTTTTTGATATTGTCACCACTTAAAATGACCATCCAAGCTATGTAAAGCATGTTTTAGGCCGTATTTATATAGTTTTTTCCCTGTTTTGTGTGTGCGTTGCTTGCAGTAGATTCTCTGCGAGGTGGACTTGCCGAAGGCAATAGAATTTGGGAACGTGTCCAATTTGAGGCTGAGTCCCAAGAAAAGCGAAATGTTGGCAATGGAGCAGCCACTAGGAGCTATGGTTGCGGGTGTCATGCATAAAACATAATTCCTGGGATTGTTGTTGGGCATGGTACACGAAGAGGAGGAGTACCATGTGGCACTGGAGAAGATCTGATAGAAATGCAAGAAGGTTGTGAACACCAACATCATGTAGCAGCACAAAATAGAGCTTATGCACCAAATGGGTATACCCGTGATGTAGCTACTGTAGTGCCAGCCATGGTGACAAGGTGCGGCGAACCCCCCCCCCCCCCCAAGTCCGCCCAATTGAAGCCCAAGTCCGCCCGTCCTCGCATCTCGTTGCGGGTCCCCTGATTCTGATTGTGTCTGTGGTCAGACCCATGTCTGGGTCTGAAGTATTTGCCAGTGGTACATGTTCATTTCAGTTGTCTGTTTTAAATGAGCAGCCAGAATGTTCCAGGGAACACAGCCGTCAGGCACGCAGCCAGCTGTTGAGGCTATGTACGCAATACACCAACTAGGTGCTGATGATCCCGTCAGACATCTTGAAGTCTAATTCTTTGCTCTGCTGAGAATGGCTTCTTCTTCTTCTGGGTATTCCATAGGTCTTTTCTTTTGAAATCCTCAATCTTGATGTTAATCTCAAACTCAGCAGAGCAACCCATCTTGGCACCTTGGGTTAGTATTAACTTAGCAGATCAAAGTTTCTGCTACCACCGTTGTGGCTTCACTTGAAACGCGTAGGTAACTGTGGTGATCGCTGGACATGGGGTGGGTGGGGTGCAAACCATTTCCAGCCAGTCGCAGATAGCTGGAAGAGGGGTGGGAGAGGGTCAGCCGTGGCTAGCCGTGTCCAGGAGGGGCACCATGCACAAGGGACATGCGCCGGGGACATCCCCATCCCGAACTGGTGGCAGCGTCCATTTCTGCACGTTCCAGACGCTATTCGTCTCTGTGTGGCGCACACCTGGATGGCGCTGCTGGACCTGCACTCTTTTGCCAACTACGACGAATTGGTGACCACACACTTGAGCCTTGACTTGACCTGTGAATTTGACAAGCGCAGGTTCTCTGGGGTTGCGGAGGTGTCGTGCAAAAAGCTGCATCCGGGTGCTGAGTACCTGTGCTTGGATGCCACAGGCCTTGAGGTTGCATCAGTGACGAATGCTGCGGACGACAGTGCGTTGGATTTTGACACTGCCGCATCGAACCAATTCGGAGGGCGACTCAGGGTCAAGCTCCCCGAGGCCAATGCGACCAAAATCCGTGTTGCGTACCGCACATCTGTAGAACCGGAGGCCGTGCAGTGGCTGGCTCCAGAGCAGACGGCGGGCAAGCAGCATCCCTTCTGCTTTACACAGTGCCAGGCCATTCTGGCTCGCACCATCTTTCCCTGCCAGGACACCCCCGCAGTCAAAGCGCCGTTTTCCTTCCGAATCACCGTCCCCCAGCATTTGATGGCGGTGGCCAGTGGCAATCTGGTGGGCGACCCCGTGGTCAACGCCAAGGCACAAACCCGCACCTTCTGCTACGAGCAGCCCGTGGCCGTCATGGCGTATCTCGTGGCGGTGTGCTGTGGGAACCTTGACAAGAAAGCCATTGGACCGCGCAGCGCAGTGTACGCGGAGCCCGAGCTGCTCGAGGCCGCCCGGGCGGAGCTGGATGGCGTGACGGAGACGTTCATCCTGGAGGCGGAGAAGATCTGTGGGCTGCCGTACCAGTGGGGCACCTTCGACGTGCTGGTCCTGCCGCGGTCCTTCGCGTACGGCGGCATGGAGAACCCGAACCTGACCTTCTTCTCGTCTTCCCTGATCGCCGGCGACCGCAGCCTGACCACGACGCTCGCCCATGAGATCACCCACTCTTGGTCGGGCAACTGGGTCACGAACGCGTCGTGGACGGACTTCTGGCTCAACGAGGGCTTCACTCGGTATATCGAGCGGCGCATCTTGGGGCAGATGCACGGGGACGGCTACCGGGGGCTGCTGCTCACCTTCGGGTACTTTGAGCTCATCAAAGCGGTGGACTCCCTCAAGGCCTGTCCGAATCACACGCGGCTGCAGCCGGACCTGAGCCAGTGCAGCCCCGATGACGCGTTCTCCCGCATCCCCTACGAAAAGGGGAGCCTCTTTTTGTTCTACCTCGAGACCATCGTCGGGGGGGCCGGCCCCATGGCGGCGTGGCTCAGCGAGTACTTCAGGCAGTTCGCCCAGCGGTCCATCGCCACCCAACAAATGCGGGACCACTTCACTGGCTTCTTCGGCAGTCGGAACGTCGATGTGTCCGGCGTTGACTGGGACCACTGGCTGCACGGCGAAGGGCTGCCCGACTTCGACCTCACGCGACACATTGACGGGAGCATGAACACGGGGTGCCGCAGGATTGCCGATTGCTGGAGGGAGGGGGGGGCAGGCGCCTCCTCAACCGACTTTGCGGGCTTCAAGGCGCACCAAGTCATGGTGACCCTCGACTACATCATCAACGACGGGGGAGTGCTCACCCCCGATACCCTGGCGAAGATGGACCGGTTGTACGGACTGCGCTCCTCCAAGAACGTGGAGGTCAGCGTCCGCTGGCTCCTGCTGAATCTGCGGAACCGCAACAAGGAATGCTATGCGCATTTGGCGGAATTCCTTGGGTTTCACGGCCGTGGATCGTATGTGAAGCCCCTATACATGGCGCTGAACAGCTTCGACCATGAAAAAGCCCTCGAGCTATTTGATGCAAACAAGAGATTCTACATGGCCACCATTACGAGGATAGTGGCAAACACCATTGGTGCGGTCGTTTAGCCGGGCCATTGGTGTTTGGGTTTCGCCCCCCCCCCCCCCCCGCCCCGCCCCTCCAGAGCGCCCAGCCTATGCCCAGTCACTGTCTCCCTGACGGCAAGTGCCAGCTTCAATGGCATTTGTAACCGACAGTAACCGCCCTTCAACCGCTTTGGCAGCCTCATCCAACCACCTGCGTAACCGCTTCTGGGGCCGCCTCGGAGGCCCCTTCCCTTCTAATGCATTCCTTTGTGGTGGGGCGGGGGGGGGGGGGGGGGCTGTGGGCACCCACTGGACAGATACGGACATACAACACCAGAGTGCCAAAATCTACCCGACGAATGCTCCATACACAAATGCAAAGAAAAACTAGCCACACGCAAAACGAGTGTGGATTGTAGCTGCACATCCCCTGCCGTGTCAGGGCCACACCCAAAAGGGGTGATAAGGCTCTCCCTTTGCGGTGTGGCAACCCCCAACGGGTGGTGCCCCCCCCCAATGACCAAAACCAGGCCTGGGCAGTGATCACCTCGACCAAACGGCGTTTGGTCCATAGGTCGCGAACTGGCCTTTATGCACAACATCAAAGCAGTACCCGCACCACAGTCAGCGATGATCAGGCTGTCCTTTGCATTTTCAGATCCCCAAACACCAGCAGGGCGCTCCATCGCCTCCAACTCTTGCGTTGATGGTTCACCCCCCTCCCCGAACTTGACTTCTATTTATCACCACCCCGGGTACGCCCCCCCCCCCCCCTTTCCAATGCATCCACCCCTTGCCCTCACTCACCATGGGGCCTGGATCACTTTTCAGTGCTGGCCCTCACCCCAAACCTCTGCCATGCTCCCCTTACCCCCAATCAGCACCAGGGGACAGCCCTAGATCACTTTGGGAGACCTACTGTCACCTCAATCCCCTGCCAAACCGCCCCCTTACCCTCATTCAGCAGTGAAGGTTGCAGACGCAACTGCTTTCAGCTGCAGCACATGACAGGCGGGATGCAAGACACATGATCTGGATTGGCATTTGCATGGCACTCCGCTGTGGAAATGGTGTGAGGTGACGATGAGCCCTTTATCAGCAAATGGTCGTGCAGTGCCTTATTTACATTGGGTCACGCAATTGTCAACAGTTTTGATGCTAATTTGTGATTTGAACCCATATTTTGCTCAGGGCATTTGCACTTGACAGCTACCGGCACTGCCTGCCCTCTCTCCAGTCCTCCGCCCTGTGGGAGGGCACCAACAGAGGGGGTGGACGTGTTGCACCCCCCGGATCATTCCTCCATGGTTCTGCATGCCCATGCCTGTCTGTCAACAGTTTTGCAAAGACATAACGGGCGTGAGTATTGTCCGCCACACGACCGTCAATGGCAGCGCCCCCTTTTACATTGCACACCACACACCGGCGCTGAAGACAGGCAACAAAAATGGAAATGGACAATGCAGAGGATTTTGGTGATCGTCAATGGCAGCGACATCATCAAACTCTGGCTGGGCAGTCATGACAAGCACCCCAAAGCAAGGCGATGGCTGCAGGACATTCTGGATCCCACCAAGTGCCAGGACCGACTGTTTACGTGCGCCACAAGCTCACGCTGAATGGCGCTAGCCCTAAGAACTTCTTGCCCAGTGTGCTCGCAAAAGGTGCCAAAAGAGTGCAACACCCCCTTGTGCATTGCACACCACACACCGGCGCTGAAGACAGGCAACAAAAATGGAAATGGACAATGCAGAGGATTTTGGTGATCGTGAAACAAACGATCGTGAAACCGAACACGAGGTGTTGTTTCCGCATCTTTTGGATAGAGGCCTCTGTGGCTAGCAGGGCCCACTCAGGCCACGTCAGCACGCACCTCGTTGGCAATGGGCGTCACACGCCGGATCCCCCTATCCGCCCCCCCCCTCCCCCCCGCTTGGTGGGGCAGCACCACCACCCTCCGCCCCACAGGTGGAGCATGGCAGGGCCTCCCATGACGCAACATAGTCCTTGCATACGGGTCCTTCTGTTGCACAGTGCACGCATGGGGGGAGTGGGCCCCCACGGGCCTTCCCACACCCACTGCTTAGCTTAACCTTGGTGCACGCAGCGAGCAGGACCTTAAAAGTATGGGACTGTTTCCGCAACTTTCGGAACCATGGGATTTGGCGGTTCCATTTTCTGGTAGGCCAAGAAGATTGGTTGTTTTCTGTGATTTGGGTGTTGTGGATGGTATTTTTGGGATGCTGGTTTCTGCCCGACCACTTTTTGCCCCTCTCTTGCGTTACCCTGCCCCATTCTGCTCCTTGCTTCACCTTCAGAGAATGTCTTATGATTGGTAGTGGTGGTAGGGTAGTTGTGGTGGTGGTGGTTGTAGTGGTGGTGCTCTGGATATGAGTATTTGAGGGCCAGCCAAAGCCCCGTGGTTCTCTTTGTCACTGCGGATGTGAATGTTTGAGGGCTAGCCAAAGCCCTGTGCCTGCCCCTGCACCGACATGGCTGTCTGGACCTCGTTGATGCTTTGTTTTGCTTCCACTCCGTGTGTCTTCTTGCGGCACGCGCAAACAACACATGTCTCTAAACAACAGTAGGCGTTGTTTCCATCAAATTTTGGAACTTTAGCGTTGTTTAGACAGGGGGGTATTATGGTGCATGAAATTGTTGGCCATGGGGTAGTTGGTGAATTATTTCTGGTATGTGCACGATGATTCACCGCTTCTTGATGTGCAGGCTATGGGCGGCTGAACAATATTGTCACCACCAAAAAAGTGTGCCCCTGTTGTGTAGGACCCCTTGGAAAGCGTCCCTGCCACGCCACGATGGGCTGCACCAAACCGCACCAGTGTGATGCAACGGCCATGTCCTACCTTTGGGAAAGGGCCTCCCAATACTAATGGGTCACCATACCCACTGGCACACCATTTTAGGTCACGCGTGTGAACTATGGGTCTTTACCTTGCACCCAGATCTCAGGGATCTAGTGTATCATATGCTTGAGTCGCCCCTCTTCTGAGAACTATCTCGAGTACTCTGAATGAATACTTTGAGCCCCCCCCCCCCCCCCCCAAAAGAAGAAGCAGCCACCTGGAGTGGTACAGAACTAGTCTGCGCTGCAGTGCAGCAAGAAAAAAACACTGAACCATGTGGTGATGACCATGCGCCTGTGACACGGGGGCGTATGCGAGCCCAGTATCCGTTGCCTCATGGCCCCAAAAGAAGAAAAAGCTCTGGTATGTAGATGACTCAGGAGTGGTGGTGCCCCTGATATTGGCAGTAGTTCACGAGCTACTGTGCCGGTATGAGGAGTTTGGGAACGTGTGCAATTTGAGGCTGAGTCCCAAGAAAAGCGAAATGTTGGCAATGGAGCAGCCACTAGGAGCTATGGTTGCGGGTGTCATGCATAAAACATAATTCCTGGGATTGTTGTTGGGCATGGTACACGAAGAGGAGGAGTACCATGTGGCACTGGAGAAGATCTGATAGAACTGCAAGAAGGTTGTGAACACCAACATCATGTAGCAGCACAAAATAGAGCTTATGCACCAAATGAGTATACCCGTGATGCGGCTACTGTAGTGCCAGCCATGGTGACAAGGTGCGGCGAACCCCCCCCCCCCCCAAAAGTCCGCCCGTCCTCGCATCTCGTTGCGGGTCCCCTGATTCTGATTGTGTCTGTGGTCAGACCCATGTCTGGGTCTGAAGTATTTGCCAGTGGTACATGTTCATTTCAGTTGTCTGTTTTAAATGAGCAGCCAGAATGTTCCAGGGAACACAGCCGTCAGGCACGCAGCCAGCTGTTGAGGCTATGTACGCAATACACCAACTAGGTGCTGATGATCCCGTCAGACATCTTGAAGTCTAATTCTTTGCTCTGCTGAGAATGGCTTCTTCTTCTTCTGGGTATTCCATAGGTCTTTTCTTTTGAAATCCTCAATCTTGATGTTAATCTCAAACTCAGCAGAGCAACCCATCTTGGCACCTTGGGTTAGTATTAACTTAGCAGATCAAAGTTTCTGCTACCACCGTTGTGGCTTCACTTGAAACGCGTAGGTAACTGTGGTGATCGCTGGACATGGGGTGGGTGGGGTGCAAACCATTTCCAGCCAGTCGCAGATAGCTGGAAGAGGGGTGGGAGAGGGTCAGCCGTGGCTAGCCGTGTCCAGGCAGGGCACCATGCACAAGGGACATGCGCCGGGGACATCCCCATCCCGAACTGGTGGCAGCGTCCATTTCTGCACGTTCCAGACGCTATTCGTCTCTGTGTGGCGCACACCTGGATGGCGCTGCTGGACCTGCACTCTTTTGCCAACTACGACGAATTGGTGACCACACACTTGAGCCTTGACTTGACCTGTGAATTTGACAAGCGCAGGTTCTCTGGGGTTGCGGAGGTGTCGTGCAAAAAGCTGCATCCGGGTGCTGAGTACCTGTGCTTGGATGCCACAGGCCTTGAGGTTGCATCAGTGACGAATGCTGCGGACGACAGTGCGTTGGATTTTGACACTGCCGCATCGAACCAATTCGGAGGGCGACTCAGGGTCAAGCTCCCCGAGGCCAATGCGACCAAAATCCGTGTTGCGTACCGCACATCTGTAGAACCGGAGGCCGTGCAGTGGCTGGCTCCAGAGCAGACGGCGGGCAAGCAGCATCCCTTCTGCTTTACACAGTGCCAGGCCATTCTGGCTCGCACCATCTTTCCCTGCCAGGACACCCCCGCAGTCAAAGCGCCGTTTTCCTTCCGAATCACCGTCCCCCAGCATTTGATGGCGGTGGCCAGTGGCAATCTGGTGGGCGACCCCGTGGTCAACGCCAAGGCACAAACCCGCACCTTCTGCTACGAGCAGCCCGTGGCCGTCATGGCGTATCTCGTGGCGGTGTGCTGTGGGAACCTTGACAAGAAAGCCATTGGACCGCGCAGCGCAGTGTACGCGGAGCCCGAGCTGCTCGAGGCCGCCCGGGCGGAGCTGGATGGCGTGACGGAGACGTTCATCCTGGAGGCGGAGAAGATCTGTGGGCTGCCGTACCAGTGGGGCACCTTCGACGTGCTGGTCCTGCCGCGGTCCTTCGCGTACGGCGGCATGGAGAACCCGAACCTGACCTTCTTCTCGTCTTCCCTGATCGCCGGCGACCGCAGCCTGACCACGACGCTCGCCCATGAGATCACCCACTCTTGGTCGGGCAACTGGGTCACGAACGCGTCGTGGACGGACTTCTGGCTCAACGAGGGCTTCACTCGGTATATCGAGCGGCGCATCTTGGGGCAGATGCACGGGGACGGCTACCGGGGGCTGCTGCTCACCTTCGGGTACTTTGAGCTCATCAAAGCGGTGGACTCCCTCAAGGCCTGTCCGAATCACACGCGGCTGCAGCCGGACCTGAGCCAGTGCAGCCCCGATGACGCGTTCTCCCGCATCCCCTACGAAAAGGGGAGCCTCTTTTTGTTCTACCTCGAGACCATCGTCGGGGGGGCCGGCCCCATGGCGGCGTGGCTCAGCGAGTACTTCAGGCAGTTCGCCCAGCGGTCCATCGCCACCCAACAAATGCGGGACCACTTCACTGGCTTCTTCGGCAGTCGGAACGTCGATGTGTCCGGCGTTGACTGGGACCACTGGCTGCACGGCGAAGGGCTGCCCGACTTCGACCTCACGCGACACATTGACGGGAGCATGAACACGGGGTGCCGCAGGATTGCCGATTGCTGGAGGGAGGGGGGGGCAGGCGCCTCCTCAACCGACTTTGCGGGCTTCAAGGCGCACCAAGTCATGGTGACCCTCGACTACATCATCAACGACGGGGGAGTGCTCACCCCCGATACCCTGGCGAAGATGGACCGGTTGTACGGACTGCGCTCCTCCAAGAACGTGGAGGTCAGCGTCCGCTGGCTCCTGCTGAATCTGCGGAACCGCAACAAGGAATGCTATGCGCATTTGGCGGAATTCCTTGGGTTTCACGGCCGTGGATCGTATGTGAAGCCCCTATACATGGCGCTGAACAGCTTCGACCATGAAAAAGCCCTCGAGCTATTTGATGCAAACAAGAGATTCTACATGGCCACCATTACGAGGATAGTGGCAAACACCATTGGTGCGGTCGTTTAGCCGGGCCATTGGTGTTTGGGTTTCGCCCCCCCCCCCCCCCCCCCCGCCCCGCCCCTCCAGAGCGCCCAGCCTATGCCCAGTCACTGTCTCCCTGACGGCAAGTGCCAGCTTCAATGGCATTTGTAACCGACAGTAACCGCCCTTCAACCGCTTTGGCAGCCTCATCCAACCACCTGCGTAACCGCTTCTGGGGCCGCCTCGGAGGCCCCTTCCCTTCTAATGCATTCCTTTGTGGTGGGGCGGGGGGGGGGGGGGGGGCTGTGGGCACCCACTGGACAGATACGGACATACAACACCAGAGTGCCAAAATCTGGCCGACGAATGCTCCATACACAAATGCAAAGAAAAACTAGCCACACGCAAAACGAGTGTGGATTGTAGCTGCACATCCCCTGCCGTGTCAGGGCCACACCCAAAAGGGGTGATAAGGCTCTCCCTTTGCCGTGCCCCCCCCCAATGACCAAAACCAGGCCTGGGCAGTGATCACCTCGACCAAACGGCGTTTGGTCCATAGGTCGCGAACTGGCCTTTATGCACAACATCAAAGCAGTACCCGCACCACAGTCAGCGATGATCAGGCTGTCCTTTGCATTTTCAGATCCCCAAACACCAGCAGGGCGCTCCATCGCCTCCAACCCTTGCGTTGATGGTTCACCCCCCTCCCCGAACTTGACCTCTATTTATCACCACCCCGGGTACGCCCCCCCCCCCCCCCCTTTCCAATGCATCCACCCCTTGCCCTCACTCACCATGGGGCCTGGATCACTTTTCAGTGCTGGCCCTCACCCCAAACCTCTGCCATGCTCCCCTTACCCCCAATCAGCACCAGGGGACAGCCCTAGATCACTTTGGGAGACCTACTGTCACCTCAATCCCCTGCCAAACCGCCCCCTTACCCTCATTCAGCAGTGAAGGTTGCAGACGCAACTGCTTTCAGCTGCAGCACATGACAGGCGGGATGCAAGACACATGATCTGGATTGGCATTTGCATGGCACTCCGCTGTGGAAATGGTGTGAGGTGACGATGAGCCCTTTATCAGCAAATGGTCGTGCAGTGCCTTATTTACATTGGGTCACGCAATTGTCAACAGTTTTGATGCTAATTTGTGATTTGAACCCATATTTTGCTCAGGGCATTTGCACTTGACAGCTACCGGCACTGCCTGCCCTCTCTCCAGTCCTCCGCCCTGTGGGAGGGCACCAACAGAGGGGGTGGACGTGTTGCACCCCCCGGATCATTCCTCCATGGTTCTGCATGCCCATGCCTGTCTGTCAACAGTTTTGCAAAGACATAACGGGCGTGAGTATTGTCCGCCACACGACCGTCAATGGCAGCGCCCCCTTTTACATTGCACACCACACACCGGCGCTGAAGACAGGCAACAAAAATGGAAATGGACAATGCAGAGGATTTTGGTGATCGTCAATGGCAGCGACATCATCAAACTCTGGCTGGGCAGTCATGACAAGCACCCCAAAGCAAGGCGATGGCTGCAGAACATTCTGGATCCCACCAAGTGCCAGGACCGACTGTTTACGTGCATTGCACACCACACACCGGCGCTGAAGACAGGCAACAAAAATGGAAATGGACAATGCAGAGGATTTTGGTGATCGTGAAACAAACGATCGTGAAACCGAACACGAGGTGTTGTTTCCGCATCTTTTGGATAGAGGCCTCTGTGGCTAGCAGGGCCCACTCAGGCCACGTCAGCACGCACCTCGTTGGCAATGGGCGTCACACGCCGGATCCCCCTATCCGCCCCCCCCCTCCCCCCCGCTTGGTGGGGCAGCACCACCACCCTCCGCCCCACAGGTGGAGCATGGCAGGGCCTCCCATGACGCAACATAGTCCTTGCATACGGGTCCTTCTGTTGCACAGTGCACGCATGGGGGGAGTGGGCCCCCACGGGCCTTCCCACACCCACTGCTTAGCTTAACCTTGGTGCACGCAGCGAGCAGGACCTTAAAAGTATGGGACTGTTTCCGCAACTTTCGGAACCATGGGATTTGGCGGTTCCATTTTCTGGTAGGCCAAGAAGATTGGTTGTTTTCTGTGATTTGGGTGTTGTGGATGGTATTTTTGGGATGCTGGTTTCTGCCCGACCACTTTTTGCCCCTCTCTTGCGTTACCCTGCCCCATTCTGCTCCTTGCTTCACCTTCAGAGAATGTCTTATGATTGGTAGTGGTGGTAGGGTAGTTGTGGTGGTGGTGGTTGTAGTGGTGGTGCTCTGGATATGAGTATTTGAGGGCCAGCCAAAGCCCCGTGGTTCTCTTTGTCACTGCGGATGTGAATGTTTGAGGGCTAGCCAAAGCCCTGTGCCTGCCCCTGCACCGACATGGCTGTCTGGACCTCGTTGATGCTTTGTTTTGCTTCCACTCCGTGTGTCTTCTTGCGGCACGCGCAAACAACACATGTCTCTAAACAACAGTAGGCATTGTTTCCATCAAATTTTGGAACTTTAGCGTTGTTTAGACAGGGGGGTATTATGGTGCATGAAATTGTTGGCCATGGGGTAGTTGGTGAATTATTTCTGGTATGTGCACGATGATTCACCGCTTCTTGATGTGCAGGCTATGGGCGGCTGAACAATATTGTCACCACCAAAAAAGTGTGCCGCTGTTGTGTAGGACCCCTTGGAAAGCGTCCCTG
Source organism: Eutreptiella sp. 'Long Island Sound 2002' (assembly GCA_964036045.1). Classification (NCBI taxonomy): domain Eukaryota; phylum Euglenozoa; class Euglenophyceae; order Eutreptiales; family Eutreptiaceae; genus Eutreptiella; species Eutreptiella sp. 'Long Island Sound 2002'. Next base: position 11,506,145 of record OZ038381.1, read on the forward strand.
CCACGCCACGATGGGCTGCACCAAACCGCACCAGTGTGATGCAACGGCCATGTCCTACCTTTGGGAAAGGGCCTCCCAATACTAATGGGTCACCATACCCACTGGCACACCACTTTAGGTCACGCGTGTGAACTATGGGTCTTTACCTTGCACCCAGATCTCAGGGATCTAGTGTATCATATGCTGGAGTCGCCCCTCTTCTGAGAACTATCTCGAGTACTCTGAATGACTACTTTGAGCCCCCCCCCCCCCCCCCCCAAAGAAGAAAAAGCTCTGGTATGTAGATGACTCAGGAGTGGTGGTGCCCCTGATATTGGCAGTAGTACACGAGCTACTGTGCCGGTATGAGGAGTTTGGGAACGTGTGCAATTTGAGGCTGAGTCCCAAGAAAAGCGAAATGTTGGCAATGGAGCAGCCACTAGGAGCTATGGTTGCGGGTGTCATGCATAAAACATAATTCCTGGGATTGTTGTTGGGCATGGTACACGAAGAGGAGGAGTACCATGTGGCACTGGAGAAGATCTGATAGAACTGCAAGAAGGTTGTGAACACCAACATCATGTAGCAGCACAAAATAGAGCTTATGCACCACATGGGTATACCCGTGATGCGGCTACTGTAGTGCCAGCCATGGTGACAAGGTGCGGCGAACCCCCCCCCCCCCCCCAAGTCCGCCCGTCCTCGCATCTCGTTGCGGGTCCCCTGATTCTGATTGTGTCTGTGGTCAGACCCATGTCTGGGTCTGAAGTATTTGCCAGTGGTACATGTTCATTTCAGTTGTCTGTTTTAAATGAGCAGCCAGAATGTTCCAGGGAACACAGCCGTCAGGCACGCAGCCAGCTGTTGAGGCTATGTACGCAATACACCAACTAGGTGCTGATGATCCCGTCAGACATCTTGAAGTCTAATTCTTTGCTCTGCTGAGAATGGCTTCTTCTTCTTCTGGGTCTTCCAGGTCTTTTCTTTTGAAATCCTAATCTTAATCTCAAACTCAGCAGAGCAACCCATCTTGGCACCTTGGGTTAGTATTAACTTAGCAGATCAAAGTTTCTGCTACCACCGTTGTGGCTTCACTTGAAACACGTAGATTCTAAGGAATTGAGCGTGCACACACAAATCATAAGAAATTCATCAGAAGTGAATTTCGGGTATTTTTCGACATCAATATTATTCAAGATAAACCACCTCATTACAAGGATTCTACTCAGAAATCCACTGAAAAATCAAATTACACAAAATCATTTGCAGTTCACATATATGAGAAACTTCACAAAAATAGATGGTCACACAAGCATCGCGATATTCGCCAGCAGATTTCAGCGATTACCAAACGTCAATAATACGCATATGAGGTGCTGAAGTTGGTACATATGTGATTTGGTAAGAAATTTGGTCATTGATGTACGAAACATGGTGAATGGTGAGCTGAAGTTCAGCAAGATGGAGGTATACATACAAGGATAGGAGGGTTCATGGCATCTTGTGCTGTTAATTTGCCCATAATTTGTTGTATATGTTTTCTTTCTGAAATGCAAGTGTATGTTGTGGTTATCCAAAAATCCCAAGTGTTTTCACGAAATCATCAAGGAGATTCAAACATGTGTAAACCGCCAAATTGCAAACAAATTTGTGCTCCAAAAGACAAGCGGAGAACAAGCTCACGGTCACATTAACTGGAGTATCCACATGCACACAATGTAGGGCAAAGTAGTGATGATCACCGGTGATCCATCAGGGGCATTTCAGCCGCCACGTTTCCATTATCATACAAAAAAGTCCACGATGGCAGGATGCTTGCTCTAAAGCAGAAATGCAATTGTGTTGAAATGGGAGCCACACTCGGCAGTGGTCCAGCTCTGCGACTCTCAGATTGGTGTGTCATCGCCAGAGGCATTCGGCAGAAACGGAGTGGCCCCAGCACTACCACACCCTTGGACCGAACCAGGAATAGCAATCGTGGCACACGCCGGGTCCTCCCCTCATGCCAAATCCATACTGTACTCCCCTTTTCCCAGCGCTCCTCCAAAAGAGTGCATTCTACCGACCCTCCACAGCATTTCCTGTTGCCACGATCTTATTGGCAAATGGTGCCATTGCCTCTCCCTTCGTTCATCTATTCCAGAAAATGAATCCCACATTCATGAAGCAACTGCATTTTGATCCCATATTCAATCATATTTTTGTTATGGGTGCTCTTGTGACTGCACAAATAAGAGGTGTAACAGTCGGAGGCTCCATCAGGTCTCCCTGCATATTGGGGTTTGCACCTGAGACCAGGGGGGCAGGAGTCATGTGTTCTCTCCCTCGAAAGGGCTTCCGTGACTGAGGCATGTGGACTCGCCGACAGGCCCCATCGGGGGGCTTTGGGGGGCTGAAGGGGGGGAGGAGCCAACACAGACAGTAAGAAACACGCCTAGTTGTGCGCTGTCATGTCGTCAAGCAGTTTTCAGAGAGACTCCGGTCGGTTGAGGGGAAGGAGTGGCAGTCTGATGAGAGGGCTCGAACGCCCCCCCACCCCCCACCCCCCGCCCACGTCCTTCGGGAGTCCACTTCGAGGGGGAAGTGGAGGTCTTTCTCACAAAACAGCCCCGCAATGCCGCTGCTTCTGCCGTGCTCAGTCCACACAATGTCTCTGATGTCCTGCATCCTCCGCTGGTGACGCGATGGAGAGAGCTGAAGACGCAGGGGAAGAGAACTGGCAAGAGCCGTTTGGCAGGGCTGACCTTGCGCCCCGCAATGTACCGCAAGAAGGTGTGCCAACCAGAGCCCACCTGCCTCCCCAACCCCCTTCCCTTTTCCAAGCTACGGGGGTACATGAAGTGCTTGTCGCATGAGGGGCCTAGGTCTGTCGGTGGGTACCTATCGGTGGACTTTCCACTGTCTTATGGCCAAGCTACGGGGGAGCTAGTGCAGTTGTGCTGGGTGCTGTCCCACCTTAGAGTGCTGGCTGGCTGGCTGGCACCGATTGTTCCACATGTTCGCAGGGCGCCACTGGCGCCCCACCGATTGGGTCTCAGGTCAGGATCCTACATTGAGCTACCCCACCCTCCCCAACCGTGGCCTCTTTCATTGGGAGTCACTCACATCCGTGTTGAAGCCTTCACTGTCACCGTCCCCCAGGCCCCCCCACCAGTCGTGAGTCGCGTACCGTACTGTGCCTCGCCGTCTGTACTGCACTCTCCACTGTCACCGGAATCCGCTTCGCCGGAGTCATACGAGTCCCCAACCCCCGAGTCTACATCCATGTCACTCGCTGGTCCTCCAACTCCAGCATGGGATCCACGCCCAGGGCATCCCACTCTGTAACCCTGCTGCGCTTGTACAGCGGCAGCAATTTTTCTCGGGTGCTGACCGCGCTCAATGGCGCCTTGCTCGACTGATTGGACACTGTGTCGCGGCTCCGCTGCGTGATACGTGACGCGCTGTTGGAATGCCTGAGTGATTCTGGAGGGTGACGATCATCTTCGATGTATGGCCAAGCTACGGGGCTAGAGTGACACGCGTTGGGGCAAGTTCGGGAGGCGTGAACTGTGAAACGGGTAGGGGGCAGGGGGCAGCCAAGAGATGCTCCACAGCACCTCAAGGCATGATGCAGGCATTGCTTCGAACAGTCTGGAACACGGCGCCGTTGGCGCCGTGTTCATGACAATGCCCTGTGAGAGTCCCCGGAGTGACTCTGGAGGCTGACGACCATCGTCGCTTTCGGGCCAAGCTACGGGGTTATGGGGTCCGTCGTCGGGGGAAAGTGACTGTGAAGGGTTCCGCACAGGTGTCAGTGATACCAGGAGCAAAAGGCGAAGGGAGTGTAATTGAGAGAAACTCTGAGGGGCCTAAAGGCTCAGTGGTGACCTAAAACCGCACCGGTGCGGGCGCCTAAGGGTGCGTTGCTGGACAGCGTGGATAATATGTGCTGCGCTTTCGCCGCGTTGAGATCTGAAGCACTGTTGCGCGTGCCAGAGTGGGTGTTGGAAGGTAGCGACCATTGCTGACGGGTGGCCGAGCTACATGAGGTGGCTTAGCAGCATGTGCTTGCCATACACTGAGGGGATGAGGGATGAAGACCTGGTATGGGGCATGGGGCGCCGAAAGGCCCCGACAGCCTATGCCAGACAACACGAGAATCGGCCGGACAACGCTGGACGATCTGTGGCCTTGGGCGCCGTATTCATGATGTTCAAGACATCCAAGATTTGCTGCCTCCCCCTTTTTGGGGGTTTCCAAGACGGCAGACGGCATCCACTGTCACCCACCCCAGCCCACCCCCCCCTGGGAAGGGCCTCGGGGCCCCAGGATGGTGCAGACCAGCCAGGCCTAGACATGCTTGAGCCCTCGTTCCCGTGGTGACGACCATCGTCGATTTGTGGCCAAGCAACACCGATGGGGGCACCGGCAACCCAACCTGTAGTCCTTAAACGTTGGTTTGGATACCCCGCACCCCTGAATAGTGCTGTCAAGTGTTCGGGCAGGGCCCGGGGGCGCTGGGGCGCACAGAGGGCACCTGCCCTCGATCGACACGGCGGTGCCCCTTGTCTGCACTGAAGCCCGAGGAGGCGTGTGTTGCGCCTTCGGGTTTGTTCTCGAAGCACTGTGAAGCTGGTCAGAGTGGACTGGAGGGTGACGATGAATCCTCTGAGCTATGGAATGCACCAAGCACCTCAACGCCAGTGGCTCCATCATGACTCATGCTGCACTCAGGCCCGCTGTTGTGGCCATCCCTGTCTTCCACTGGCCCCGCTGGCCCCTGTCTTCCACTGGCCCCGCTGGCCCCCGCCCTCCTCCTCCCCACTCAACCGCCCCGTCCCCGCCCCCTCCGTTTGCCCGTTCGCATCCCAGCCGGACCCCCGCGCATTGCAGGCCCCCGTCGCGGCGGCCGCGAGCGCAGGGCCAACCAGACGTACTACAACAAAGACTTCGTGCACGGCAACGAGAAGAGCTTCGTCGTGGACGGCACGCCCTTGGCGGACCACTTGAAGGGACTCAGTGGCCGCAGCCGCGCACAGACTGAGCTCGCCCTCCGCTGCCGCGAATTCAAGACGCGGCACACCAACAACAACCCCGACAACGCGGGCCCCGCGGGACCCCCGCAGACGCCGCTTCCGGCTGACAGCTGCAGCACCCCCGGCGAGCCCGTCGCGTGCGCGGCGCCGGCGCCGCGGCGCCAGGTCGAACCCGATCTCAAGCGCCTCGCCGCGGACCTTCTGAATCACATCGGGCAGTTGTCCGCGTCCCCGCCGCCCCCCGCGGGGGTGGTCGAGCCCCCCAAGCCGCCGCTGCCCCTCCCCCGGCGACTGCCACCCACCCCCCAGCCACTCGTGCCCAACGCCTCTCACCCGTGCCCCCCCCACAACCCGCAGCCCCCGCCCCCCAACCGCCAACCGCCCGTCAGCAACCCCCTCCCTCCAACCGCCACCTTCCCGGCCTCCGCCGGTGCGGACCGCCAAGTGCACGCGACCTGTCCGTCGGGGATCACCGCGGGTGCGCTTGCGGGAGGCGGGCCCCGCAGTCGCCCGCTCGTGCCCAATGCGCTCCTGTCTCAACCGGCGACGCGCGGCTTCTCGCCGCTGCTGTCGCCCGTGCCCGTCCTACACCCCACACGCCCTGCCAGCGGTGCCTCGCCCTCACCCCCGCCGGCCCTTGCGCTCCCCGTGCCCTGCCCAACGGGGCTGGGCGGTGCCATAGCCGGGGGCCCGCCGGCGGCGCCGACCGCAGGTCCCGGGGCGCCCCCGCCGCCCGCCACCTCCGCCTACGTTTCCCCAAGCCACGCGCTGCCCCCGGGGCACGTCCCCCCCGACCCGCTCCGCGTGCCCCTCCGCCTCCCCAGCCCCGTGCCGCAGGGCCCCGTCATGTGCGCGCCCGGCGCGGGGGCCGAGGTCATCGACGTTGTGGATTCGGACGAGGACCGGCCCGGCCGCGCACCCGCGGCCGCCCCCTCCCCGCCCCACGCCACCACCGGCCCTGCCCCGCCCGACCCCGGGCCCACTCCCTCCCCCCCACCACCGGTACCCACCCCCGCCAATATCGGTAGCCTCACGGCCTCGGTCGCCCCAGCGCAAGGCCTTGCCCGGTCCAGTTCTCCCTCGCCGACCTCCGCGTCCTCGTCGCTGAAACCGTCAGCAACCGCCAGCGGCGGGTGCGCGGGGGCAGAGCAGAGCAGTCCTCCCCCAGAGCACCCAATCCCATCCACCGCCTCCAATCCTCAGCTGCACTCTCCGGAGCCCCACTCTGATCCGACTGCGGCCCCAGAACTGACCGCTGCCGTTGCCAGTGGCCCTGCGGCTCGGGCTGAGCCCCCGGCCGCAGCGGCCCCGGACTCGCAAACTGCCGAGGACCCGCTCCACGCACCCGCGACCGACGTGGTCCCGGCGCCCGCAGCAGAGGGGGCTGCGGCAGTCGGGCGCCCTCCCGAGGCTGCGGTTGCATCCGCCACGCTCACAGAGGGCACCGCAGGTCCCGCCGTGAGCCGCGTGGCGGTCAAGGCAGGGCAGCCGCCGCTGACCCCTGTGCCTGTGGTGGCCCTAGCGGCTGCGCTGGCTGGGGAGACGGCAACGTATCACGTGTCGGCGTGCGACAACTCCGTGTTGAGGCACTGGTCAGGTTTGCCTGATACCCATGCCGTAGTTGTGCACAGCAGACCGGCTCTTGACACCCCATTCTCCAAGCATCGTTTTGCTCCCTGCGGTAAACGATGGTGTCGCCTGAGGGGTGCTGTACGAGAGGGTGTGTTGTATCTGATGCAGAATGTATCATTTTGTGAGGTTAGACGGCCTTCGGTAGTGCTTGCTATTGCAGAATGATTGGAGTGGTGGGTATGTTTTGAGGTGATTCGATAAAAGAAGGGCAGGGGGGTAGCAGAGGAAGAGTACCGGCACAGCACCGCACAGCACAGCACAGCACGTGTTTGTCTTGTGTGTGGGTGTGTTGTGTTGTGTTGTGTTGTGTTGTGTTGTGTTGTGTTGTGTTGTGTTGTGTTGTGTTGTGTTGTGTTGTGTTGTGCTGTGTTGTGTTGTGCTGTGTTGTGTTGTGTTGCGTTCTGTTGTGTTGTGTTGTGTTTTCTGTTGTGTTGTGTTTTGTGTGTCGTATTTTCTGTTGTGCTTTGTTGTTTTGTGTGGTGTGTTGTGGTGTGGTGTTGGCGTTGGTGTTGCTGTTGATGTTGGTGTTGGTGTTGGCATTGGTGTTGTGTTGTGTTGTGTTGTGCTGTGATGTGTGTGTGTGTGTGTGTGTGTGTGTGTGTGTCTGGAGTGAGAGTAGTTCTCTTTTGCACTTCTGTTTTGGTCGAATGAAGTCTGTGTGTGTGTGTGTGTGTGCACTCCCTCCTCCCCTGTAGTGACTACCACAACCCTCTTCTTCCCTTACGGCGTACCCCTTGGACTGTGCTCGCATCGGTACGGCAGGGCGTTGCATGCATTTGAAAGCCCCCAGCCCCACAAGCACGGCTGCCTCAGGGTTCGCGGATTGTTGCACTTTAGAGCACCACCCTCGTTCAGGTATCGTGCGGATGCGATGCATCGACAGCAGACCGACCGCCACGGCTGGGCCCTCCGCCTGTGCAGCATTCGACGACAATCATGATGCCCCCGTGCAGGCGAAGGGGGAGTGCTGTGCTGTCACGGTGCAGGAGTCCGCAGCCCCGGGAGACAAGGATGTCAAGGCGGTCGTGGGTCCACCGAGACCTGGCAAAGTGGAGTTGCAGCAGGTGTGTGGGGAGAGTGGAGGCAGGGACCATGCTTTGTCATCCCCCATGCCCCCAACCCTCTCCCCTTCGGCTCATCACTCGCCTTCCCCCCTCTCCAGGCACACCATTTTGCCTCCTTGTCCCACCATCCCCCTCTGCAGCCCCCTCCACCCCACCCCCCGCCCTTCCACGTCCCAACGCCCCAATCACCGCACCCCTTTCTCACCCCTGCTCACAAGATCGTGGTCCCCCAAGTCCTGTCCAATCATTTTTCACTGCGGGCAACCGGTCATTCATCACATCAGCCCTGAAACGAGGCGAATGCCCCAAAATTGCAAAACAATGTTTGCCGATAGCCCTGAAGTCTGCTCTGGGCACCCCTTCCGTGCCTTAGTGGGTTTTGCTTTGTGTGCGGTGTTCGCCGGTTGCGCCGGTGGGTCAGCCGGCGTCGAGGATCTCCCGATAAACGCTGGTTCATACCTTTGGCTCGCCGAACGTCCGCCCTGACGCCTCTTGCTGCCTTGCCTGTTTTGGGGCCGCCAAGGGCGGTGGATGGGTGTGCAGGCCCCAAGGCAGCCCAGAAGAAGTGTGTGTTTGGTTCGAGCACAGGGGGGGGGGGGGGGGCAAATTCAACGGTAGCATCCCCCGAAAATTGCTTGGATCGTTTGGACCCTGTGGGCGCCCGAACGGGTAGCCTGCCCTCTTTTTTTGGCCCGGTGTTGGCTGGGCAGTTGGATGACCAGCTCTGTGGATGATGGGATGGCCGCATGGGCGCAGGTGTCTTCTGTGACGCAGTCTCGGTGTTGCAGCCTTGAGTGCGTTTGAGGTGCGGCGCTTCAGCTACGCGAGTTGCCGTCGGGGTGATGGACACAGCCGTTGGATGATGAGAGGTGCGGTGCGATACGTGAGGAGCTGAAGGGATACGTTAAGGGTCGCAGGCGGAGCTGTCGTTTAGGAACCAGGTACTTCCGTTTTATCGGGTATTGGCGGCAGGATTCGGTTAACCGACGACGGTTGACACAACCGACGACGCAACCGGGGGCGGTTGGCGCCTACCCGAAGGCAATTGATGGCCCACCGACGCCGGGTGGCCAATCACCGACTGCAGTAACTCATCAGGTGGCGCTCTGCGGAGGGTTGTATTGTCTTTTGATTTGCAGGTGGTCACTTTCGACCTGCAGAACGCCACATTCGACGCCGCAGGGTGCCTGTCATCGTTCCAGATCACGTGCACCAAGAAACAAGACAATCAGGTCCGCAGCATGTCATCTACGACACGGCCCCATGCCGATGCTACAGCCCTGAGGGTGGTTGGGCATGGGTAAATCGGTTGCAGTTAGGAGCCGGAGTGACACCAGGTGGCGATCTCAGGTTGAACCCCTGACAAGCCCGAAGATGTAGATGTGCTGTTGGACATTGCTAGACCGCCAAACCAGCTCGTGGTTGGACGCTGATGGATGATAGGTGCTCCACGATCTTTTCATCTCACACTGTGTTTGTGTGTGTATGAGTGTGTGTGCGTGTGTGCGGGGATGGGTGGGCGGGGCGGGGCGGGGCGGGCGTGTGTGTGTGCGTGTGTGTGTGTGAAACATGCACACTGGTGTGGAGAAGCCTACAGTAGCTGAGTCATCCACCCCTCCCTGTCACCAGACGGCACAACAGGGTCTTGGAACCATGATGCTCCCCTCCTGCACAATGTACAACAACACGCCCGCCCTCAGGGTCACGTCTGTCACCTCCCCTCCTGCCATGAAACTGAACCAGTTGTGTGTGTGTGAGCACCAGTTGTGTGTGTGTGAGCAGGCGGTTACGCTTGTCTCCAAGAACTCGAAGCAACATGTAAACGGTGCTGTGGTTACAGGTGAATCATCTTCCCTCTCCCTCTCTTTGCGAGTTTGGTGCCCAGGGGGGTGGCTTGACATGAATCAACCTCAGGGGGTAGACGAACATACAACTTGCTCCCCATGTCCCCATCCTCGCTACAGAAAGGCGCCTAGCCACATGACTTTCCCTGTTTTGATGGCCTGATGAGGTGTTTTGAAGCCAGAGCCTTTTGACTGCCTGCCTGTGCTCGTCCACATTGGTTGTCGGTTCGTTGGTTTCTCTCACAAAATATGTGTGTGTGTGCGCGCGCGTGTGTGTGTGTGTGCGTGCGTGCGTGTGTGTGTGCGTGTGCGTGCGTGCGTCCGTGCGTGCGTGGGCGGGGCTGGGCGGGCATGTGTGTGTGTGTGTGTGTGTGTGTGTGTGTGTGTGTGTGTGTGTGTGTGTGCGTGTACGCTGCACTGTCTCCGTATCTTCGTACAGCCGAAAGACGTCTAGGACAGCGCTGCTGTCCCTGAGGAGTTTTCTTTCCACCGCTTTTCTTGCTTTGTTCTTGTTTGCGGTTACATCGTGTGCGTGTGTGTGTCGGCTTCCTCAAATAGGACCAGAGAGGCCTGCATGAACACCATACAAACGACCTGCACTGCAAATGTTGTATGTTTTCTTCTCTGATCAATGTAAATGACGCACGCTCATTTCGCCGCTAAGCGCCCGCTGAAGCGACGTGAAGAAATGCCAAAGTTGGGCGCCAATGCCGTGCTCCCGCTTTGCATCCGCATGAGAGAGGTCGCCCCGTGGTCATGCACCTGCCATCTGAGGCAGGGGTACCCCGGCACTGACGAAACCCCGAACTGACCCGGCACGGCACAGCATGGCACGAGTGCAACAGCGGGGCCTCCGCAGGTCAGATCCCACGGCCCTCGCACTAAAGATAAGTGCAGGAGGCTTTCAAGGTGCTGGACGCTCTTGGGTCGGGAAGGGGCCTTAGGGGTTAGGGGGAGGGGTGACCTAAGCCCTAATCCCTTATCCCCTTGACCCCCCCCCCCTTCGTGGCCCGGCACGACGGAAGGACCGGGCCCCCAAGGTCAGGTGTCCCCCCCCTGCTGCCCTCCCGTGGCCCTGCCCGGGGCTGTTGGGACCCCCTGTGGATGCCGGCGCTGCCCCTGGCCCCTGCGAGCCCCCCCCTCCCCCTGGAGAGTGGGGCGGGGGCGGGGGGATAAGGAGGGGAGGGCGTATACCGCTATCTACACCCCATACCACTCTGCGGGCTGGTGCTTGGGGAGGTGAGGTAAGATCCTGGGCGGTCTGCAGGCCCCGCAAACCCTTAGTATTGGTATGTGGGGGTGTTTCTACGACAGTCACGCGACGTGCTCAATGCGACCGGAAGGGGGCCCCGTCCCAAGGGGTGCGGCCCATTGCCGTTGCCTACGGGCCAAGCCAAGCCACGTTTCTGGTGGGCTGGATCAGTTGGAAAAATGTACGGGCTCAGAATCTTTTAGCTCTCGCCTCGTACCCGGGAAGGGTTGGGGAGGGGGGTTGGTGGACGAGGGGAGGGGGGGCAGGTCAGGGGATGAGAGGGAACGAGGAGGGGAAGGGTTGGTGAGGGGGGTTAGTGGTTCGCTTGTGGCTGCCCTGCCCTACACCCACAAGTGCCGTTTCCAAAGACGCAGGTCAACCCCCCCTCCCACACACCGCCGGACCTGCCCCGCCGTTTCAGAACCCAGCGACACAGCACAGTACAGTGGTTGATCCACGGTTTCCTGCTTGTGCGTGAGGACGCCCTTCGGAGCCAGGGTGGCAGGCCTTCGGGGGGCGAGACAAATCATTCCCCATGTCTCATAACCCCTTCCCCATCAAAGATGCTTCTGACGCGACCATCGCCCTGCCTCACCGCGGACGTCACGTATGAGGCAGGGGATTGGGGCGTCAATGGCGGCACGCCTGCGACCGGCTGCAGACGACCTGTTGTTCGCAGGGTAGCGCCGATGCAGAGGTTCAGACGCTCCGGAGCGTCGTGCAGGACGTTGATGCCGAGAGCCACCCCGAGAGCAGCCCCAAGAAGTCCAGCGCCGCTGCGGTGTGTTCGTCACGTGCAGTGCCCAGCGGAACAGTTACCAACAACGTCTTGAGCGAACTGTGCAGTGGCAGGGATTTGGTCACGTGGCCCCGGCGTTGAGCTTGGCAATTCACTCTTTTTTGCTCTTTGGACACTGGGGTATGGGGACTGGGGTATGGGGACTGGGGTATGGGGACTGGGGTATGGGGACTGTGGTATGGGGACTGGGGTATGGGGACTGGGGTATGGGGACTGGGGTATGGGGACTGGGGTATGGGGACTGGGGTATGGGGACTTGGTATGGGCACTGGGGTATGGGGGACTGTGGTATGGGGACTGGGGTATGGGGACTGGGGTATGGGGACTGGGGGTATGGGGACTGGGGTATGGGGACTGGGGTATGGGGACTGGGGTATGGGGACTGGGGTATGGGGACTGGGGTATGGGGACTGGGGTATGGGGACTGGGGTATGGGGACTGTGGTATGGGGACTGGGGTATGGGGACTGGGGTAGGGGACTGGGGTATGGGGACTGGGGTATGGGGACTGGGGTATGGGGACTGGGGTATGGGGACTGGGGTATGGGGACTGGGGTATGGGGACTGGGGTATGGGGACTGGGGTATGGGGACTGGGGTATGGGGACTGGGGTATGGGGACTGGGGTATGGGGACTGGGGTATGGGGACTGGGGTATGGGGACTGGGGTATGGGGACTGGTTGGGGTATGGGGATGGGTATGGGGGACTGGGGTATGGGGACTGGGGTATGGGGACTGGGGGTATGGGGACTGGGGTATGGGGACTGGGGTATGGGGACTGGGGTATGGGGACTGGGGTATGGGGACTGGGGTATGGGGACTGTGGTATGGGGACTGGGGTATGGGGACTGGGGTATGGGGACTGGGGTATGGGACTGGGGTATGGGGACTGGGGTATGGGGACTGGGGTATGGGGACTGGGGTATGGGGACTGGGGTATGGGGACTGTGGTATGGGGACTGGGGTATGGGGACTGGGGTATGGGGACTGGGGTATGGGGACTGGGGTATGGGGACTGGGGTATGGGGACTGGGGTATGGGGACTGGGGTATGGGGACTGGGGTATGGGGACTGGGGTATGGGGACTGGGGTATGGGGACTGGGGTATGGGACCTGGGGTATGGGGACTGGGGTATGGGGACTGGGGTATGGGGACTGGGGTATGGGGACTGGGGTATGGGGACTGGGGTATGGGGACTGGGGTATGGGGACTGGGGTATGGGGACTGGGGTATGGGGACTGGGGTATGGGGACTGGGGTATGGGACTGGGGTATGGGGACTGGGGTATGGGGACTGGGGTATGGGGACTGGGGTATGGGGACTGGGGTATGGGGACTGGGGTATGGGGACTGGGGTATGGGGACTGGGGTATGGGGACTGGGGTATGGGGACTGGGTATGGGGACTGGGGTATGGGGACTGGGGTATGGGACTGGGTATGGGGACTGGGGTATTGACTGGGTATGGGGACTGGGGTGACGGTAGGGGACTGGGGTATGGGGACTGGGGTATGGGGACTGGGGTATGGGGACTGGGGTATGGGGGACTGGGGTATGGGGGGGACTGGGGT